>VWZT01009448.1:241604-361328 GCA_013397055.1 Pachycephala philippinensis | reverse complement strand
ACACCGTGCCCATCCCACACCGTGTCCATCCCACGCCGTGCCCATCCCACACCACATCCATCCCACACCGTGTCCATCCCACACCGTGCCCATCCCACACCGCGTCCATCCCACACCGCGTCCATCCCACGCCGCGTCCATCCCACGCCGTGTCCATCCCACGCCGTGTCCATCCCACGCCGTGCCCATCCCACACCGCGTCCATCCCACACCGTGTCCATCCCACGCCGTGTCCAAGGCCAAGGCCTCTGCCTGTGGGAACACCTCCAGCCCATGGTCCAGCCCATGGTCCCCTCGTGCAGAGGCAGCACTGGCACAGCACTCCCACCCTGGTAGTAGGGACAGGAGGGGTCATGGGGCTGTTTCTTAGCAAAAATGGAAGGTTTGCTGAGTTCGACTTAGAAATCTGCTCTGAAATAGAGATGTCTAGGGAGTCTGATCACTTTTTTTTGTTGCTCTAGTCACCCTAGTACCTACACTAGCAGCTGCATACTTTGTGTGTACCTGAATCTGTCCCTCATTCCATTTATAACTTTATCAAACTCCATCTTACATTTATTCCCATTTTTCATATTGAGGAGGCTGATAAATATATTTACTCCTTTGAGACCAGAAACTGGCTTCTACTTTCTAACTAAATACATCTAGGCACAATTTGTGAGCATTTGTTGATCTGATAAATGTGTTCTTTTAGCTTAAGTGGCTTTTGTCCACCTCTGATTTTTGGTGCTGGCTTTTGTGCATCCATGACTTTTGGTGCATCTATCACTCTTACTTTTTCTCTTCACCTTGTGACAGACTGCTTTCAATAGAGCTGCTATTGTAAGTTAGATCTGCACTCTGGGACTGAGCAGAACTTCTCATGCTTGTGAATTTCTGGCCCAACAAACTGTTTCTTTGAACTTGAACTGTAACCTCAAAATTCAATTTAAATCAATAATCTGAGAATTCATTCCTATTTTAAACTTTTGATTTCCTCTATCTGGGAAACAGTAAAAACACTTTTACAACAGAATAAACTGGGTGTGTTTCACTTCCTGAAGATTTTGAATTGACAGAAAGATTCTCATTTGGTCATGGGCTTGCTTCTTCTTCCTTTTGTTAAGGTGAAAGTCACCTTGTTTGAAATGCTCTATGAGGCACTTGCTTTTACTAAAATGCAGCATTCAGTGCATATTCCCATCTGAATTCATGAGAAAGTAAAGAGTCTTCGGCTACGTCTCACTTCTCAAGCCACATAACTTGCCATTGATATTCTGTGTCTGAAATCCTGGTCTCACATCCACTGGCAGTGAAACATTGATTACCTTCAATAGAGTGAGTATTTAACACTGCAGGCTTAAGAGATGAACACTGTGAGGTAATTATATCTCATAAAAATGACCAGTCCTTTTCACTAGAACTGTAACTCAATTAAGGATTTGGAGGATTATTATGTCTTCTAAAGCACTTGAAAGGTAGACCAGAGCTTTTCTTCCATTTTGGATTCAGGTAACTGCTGTGTCCAGTTTTGGGGAGACTGTGTCTACCAGTCCTTCCATAATACTTGACCAAACTAAATTTACAGATGTGCAAAGTTTTTGTTACTTTGAAAGGTGACCCCTCTGGAATCACTGGATTATCTTATCACACAGAAGCCCTGTGCAGGCTTTGGCAGCTGTATCAAGAGTGCTGAACCAGAGTGGATCTCTGCTGTATCTGCTGAGGATTTACCAGGCTCTTAATGCTTATCATGCTTCTGCACTGGAGTGAGACTAGTATGCTGGACAGGATTCAGATTTGAAAGCTGGGGAATTTCTCTTGAAATCTCATTTATTTTCTGCTAGAGTGTGATGCTGAGGTGAAAAAAATAAAAAAATTATCAATGAGAGAGACCTGCACTGTATTAACTGGCCTTTACAAGAAGATCTGAGGTATTCTAAAGCATTAATAAGGAGGGATCAGCAGCGTTAATTTATACTTCCTGCTCACAAAACTGTCCAAGCATGTCCTACACGGTGCTTCAAAAGCAGCCTGAAGGGATAAAAGTACCCTGAAGTCTAAACTTTTATGAATAGATATTTTATGCCATGGGGCAGAAGAATTAACATGAGTAAATGATGTAGCAGAAGGAAAGGACAACTCCATGCATTGATATAATATGACTGCAGTGAAATTTTGCAGCAAACAGTATTTATTATGCATAGGACTGTACCTGGT
This sequence comes from Pachycephala philippinensis, assembly GCA_013397055.1. Lineage (NCBI taxonomy): Eukaryota > Metazoa > Chordata > Aves > Passeriformes > Pachycephala > Pachycephala philippinensis. The sequence continues at coordinate 359,129 of VWZT01009448.1, read as the reverse complement.
TCCCCTGTAGCCAAACTGTCATCCCTGATGATAAGATATCTATTCATTGTATCACAATTATTGGGTAAAGAGAAGCAGAGAGCTGAATTGCCTGGCTTGAGGTCATGCTGCTGATCAGTGGATGTCGGAGTTATTTATAAGAAGCACAAAGAGCTGCTCATTATGTTCCCACAGCACAAAGAGCTCCAAAGGGACTTAACAGCTTGCAAGTTTTACACTCTTCATTTTGTTAAGCCAAGGGTTTGAAAATTTTGTCCTTGGGAATTACATTTACTTTTCATATATTACAGTGAGAGCAGGAAGACATTTACAAACTTTAGAAAATATGTGCCATGGTTTCTCACACTGGAGATTTTAATTTTTGTATTTGACACCAATTAAAAAGCAAAGGTGAAGTCTTTGTGGAAAAGAGATATCTTACCTCTGTGGTTCAAATGAACTGTCCGCAGTATATCAGCAAACAGTGCTCTTCCCAAGTACTTTCATGAATGTCAAGGTGACAATGTCTTTCACCCAATTAATCCCACAACTCCAATTTGACTGTGCTCCCACTCAAAAGACCTCAGGCCAGCAGGCCAGATTTCTTCTAGTAATTAGCCTTTAACCTTCCTAGTCTTTGCTTTTTCAATTGCCACTGACTCTGTGTCAGACAGGAGTTTTATGCTTCTTTTAAAGCCTATTTCACAATGGCTCTGGCTTGACCTTTGGAGTATATGCATTTATAAGGAAATTGTTTGAGAGAGACTTTTTAACTGCTATTTAAGAAAGTGCTGGGACTTCCCTGGAAAGGCAACTTAATGCTTGCCTATATGTCCAGATGTGATTCTGTCCTCCTGACTACTTTAGATTTTGTTCTTTTCTTTGTGAAGTACAGAAAACTATAAATCTGCCAGCAATTGGTATAATCAGTCTGTATTTATTAGAAGCAAATAGCAGTCATTTTACAAATTCAGAGATAGCATGGTGCTGTTCTCTAAGCTCAACCCTAACTATCCACTACTGTGCCCACATTGTAAATTAACTTGTATATATGGAGAAGATTCTTCTGTATAAGACAGAACTAGAAAAATTCAGCTGTGTGTCCTGTACGCTCCATCAATAGCAGTTTCCTTGATTATCAAATGGATGGCAGCAGAAGTGGACCTCTGGAGATGCAGTGTCTTTTCAAAGGCCATGGTCAGCACCATAACGAAGTCCCATCAGTTTCAATGATGTATAAAAATCACTCAGGTCTCCCAGATCTAGTAGCAACCATTCAGGAGTCACAGAATCCCAGAATCATCAAGGCTGGAAGAGACCTTCAAAATTATCTTGTCCAACTGTCAAACCAGCACCACCATAATTGCTTCTAAACCAATCCCAAGTGCCACATCCAGACAAGCCTTGAACACTTCCAGAGACAGTGACTCAAACACCCTGGGCAACTTATGCCAGTGCCTAACCAGTCTTTCAGTGAATTTTTTTTCTTTTTTTAGTATCTAATCTGAACCTTCCTTGCTGCAATTTAATGTAGTTTCCTCTCATCCTTTTGCTTGAGACATGGAAGGACCCAACTCCCACCTGGCTACAGCCTCCTTTCAGGGAGCTGTAGAGAGTGGTAAGGTCTGTCCCAAGCCTCTTCTTCTCCGGGCTAAACACCCCCAGCTCCCTCAGCAGCTCCTCATCAGACTTGTTGCCCTTCTTTGGACATGCTCCAGAATCTGGATGTCATTTTTGAAGTGAGTGACTGAAAACTGAACACAGTACTCAAGGAAGATAAGTACTCTGGCATTTCAACCCCAGAGAAATACCATTTGAAAGAATTCCAGAATGATAAAGTACCTCTTAGATTTTTATTTCATTTGGCAGGGTCTAGAGGCAGTTCTGAAGGTTGTTGGCTGAAGATGCTGAATCTAGAGGTGAATGCAGATTTCCAGAAAGATGATGGAGATTCCTGGGTATCCAGTTTATCTGAACTTACTTGAATGTGGAGAGCTGATGATAAAGTTGGTGCTTCCACAGTTCCCTAACACATTTATTCACCACACTCAGATGGTTTCTGGGACTCTCACACTTCCCTGTATTTTCTGTCCTCTAAATGAAGAGCAGAGGGCTTTATACTTGTAGAACTTATATGAAATGCTCAAATAGGATTTTTTAAATGACTGAAAATTTCATCATGCCTGAATTCAGCTTACACAGAAATCCCCACAATTATATGGGGACTCTTATAGGAAGAACCCTGGACCCCTGATCTATTGTCAAATGCCCTTTCGGGGCTGGCAGAATTCCTAAAGACAGCTGTGCTTATCAATGACCTACCTTCCTGTAAACACTGGAAAGCTGCTATCAGATCCTTCCAATGCCTCCTTTTTCCCAGACTGAGCAAGCCTCTTTTCACAGGTCAAACACTCCAGCTTGTAATCATCTTGCTTTCTCCAGAAGGTCCTGGGTCCTGCTCCTGGTTGTGTTCTGGCTGCAGACCTAATCCATGCAAAGCCATCTATTTTCCCCAGCACAGCAGAATTGTATTATCAGCTCTAGGTGACTGCATAGAGTTTTGGGTTTTTTTCTTTCCAGACAATCAATAATCACAAGTAGATACCAATTATATTCTTACATGACAGAGATTCTGATCCTGAAAAATCAGAGCTGATCTCCAAAGGGGAGACATAACTAAAGAAAAAGTCATGAACAAAGCAGCTGTTGCAACTGTGCATTTGTCCATGAAGTCTTTAGGTTGCACTCAACCTTTAGTGATTAGTAATTGAACAAATTGATTGGCACTTCATTATTCTGCTCTGAATGACAGGTATGCTTACCTTAACAATATGATAAAATTAAAACCAGTTCTTGCTAACTACTCCTGTCACTCACAGAAAGATTCAGGATGATCTGCACAGTTTTGGAAATTATTTCATTCCCTGAAGCATTTGAAATGGAGCTGAGCAAAATCTACTCTGTATATTGTGAAGGAACTGCTGAAATTAAACTACTAAAAAATGGTGGCAAGCAAGAATTAAATAAAGTTCTATAACTGCAGATAAGTATCTATAGCGTAAGTCTTTTTGATACCTTCAAAGACTACTCATTTTCTTAGCTATCATGTCTGTTTTTAATGACTCACGTTTCAAAGCAACAATAAAGCATATATTCTGGTGTTTTTAATGACTTTTTCTTTCAAGTGCAGTGAAAAATGTGCATAAGAAGCATTTCATTTGCCTAGAAATAAATTTTTTGTCCTTGAGTTTCATTTGTCTTCATTAATAGCATTTCAGAGGTTTGCGAGGTATCATTAGATGCATTTTGTCCCTAATAGGCAAGTTCTTCTGTGTTTGGTGTCATATATCTGATAAAATGGACAAAATGAACTTGTCCTAGATAAATCTGTTTCTACAAGCTTGGTGAACTTAAGTCGCCAAAAATATTCCAATTTCCAAATGTATATTCCTGAATAGAAGAGTGAAGATGAAGCTCTCATATTTTCAGAAACCTCACTTTCTTTTTTTTTTTTTCTCTCCCAGTGCTGTATTTCTTCTCCTACTGTGGGACAGGAAAAGGAAGGAAAATAAATGAGGCAGTGTCTCAAATTGAAAATCTCTCCCGTAAATAAGTTTCTCTCTATTCTTTGTTTCACCAGTAATGGACTTTAGTGGAATTATTTACAAGGTGCCCACTTCACCTCAATATAACCACAGACATTATTTAGACAGTGCCATAATTGTGAATAGCATTTTCAGAGAAGTAAAGGTCACTGTCTCTAGCAAAGAGCTTCTCACCTAAATTAAGATGTGAAAAGGGAAGTTATCAGCCTTCAGCTGTTCCATGACTGGAAAAGTGAAGCCATACGTACAGACACACTCACAACGCCTGCCTCTGCTTTCAAAAGAAGAACAGGGAGAGGGAAATGCATCTTGGAGAAGGAGCATTGCATGGCAAACCGAAATGGAGTGGAGATGCTAAGGCACAGGAATAGCGTGTGAGGCAAAGGTAATTAGCACATTAACAAGAGACAGCTCTGTGTGACTGCAGCGTGGCTAAGCTGGAACTGGTGAGCCCTGCTGCTAGCTCAGGGCAAATCAGCTGCCCTCCCTTATCACTTGAGTGCCACAAGCCCACACTAAAGCTCAGTTTGCCACAAAACCACTGCTGTGGGTGCATTTGCTCAGAGCCTCTTATAAGTAGGGCTTTGGAAAGCACTCTCTGCCAACCCATTTCTCTTGAACTGGCACATCTTTTTAAAGACTATTTGGATCAACATCACCACTTTCAGGAAGTTTATTTTCTTTCCTGAGTAATTGCTAATGTCTAGAATGTCTTAATGGTCCTTTGTAGTTATTAGCTTATGAATCAATACAATCAGGATCTTGGTGCCAAAGTCCTTCCTGGTTCACAAACAGCACAATCTCATTAAAGCCGATGAGTTTCCATGGGGAATCTATCAGGAGCAGTTTTGGCCTTGAGTTCTCATATTAAGTAGAAAGCAGTGCCTAGAGCAATGCCTCTTGGCAGAGTCCAGCATTCCATCAAAGAGACAGACAATTAGCAAATGATTAGTATTCACAAACCATGAGAAGCTGCCAAAAATTCTTTTCTAATAGGCTACAATGACCTTATTGGGGTAGATTTTTGCTGGACTGACAGTTCCAGCAGTCGGGCAGATTGTGCTGGGGATCATCTTCTCTTGATTTGTCAGAGAAAAATCCTTCATGGGAGGATGACTGTGCCTTAGGGCAGCAAGAAGCACACAAGGGCTGGATGCTGTGATATCTGGACATGAGAGGTTGCCCAGCACTGCAAATACTCTGCTATGATGTGGCCGTTTGGGTGGGTTCTTCTGTTCAAGCATCTTCTTTTATGACTGGATGATTCTGTTTATCCAGTAATTAAAAGGCTTCTTATATAATATAAAGTGCAGAGTAGACCCTAAAGGAGACTTAGGCCTTGCAATGTTTTGCAAAGTGATTAGTGCATAGAGAAGGAGTAGAATAGTCCAGAAGCAGTGACTTCTGGACTGCAGAGTTTGGTCCATTTGTCTGCCTATTCATGTCACAGTGAATACTCCACTGGAAAAAAAAAAAAAAAAAAAAAAAAAAAAAAAAAAGGGGAAAAAAAAAAAAAAGGTGCATGAATAATTCCTAAAAGAAAAGACTGGAACTCAGGACTCCTCAGCCAAGTGAGTGATCTCACAAGGCTGTGGAGCCAGATTTATTTTTGCTTCCTTTACCTCACCCAAGAATCTTGAGTTCTCTTCCATACAGTGGGCCAACTTTAACAGGAAACATGAATAACATGTAATCTCCCAAATAACTGTTAGTGTGAAGGCAACAGGGATCTGCTGTCCTAAGAAAATCTATGCCCTAAAAGCTAGGGTGAGGAGCACTTCTTCTCTGGTGGTACTTCATCCTGAAGCAGAGGCCAAGCTGCACAGTTACAATGCAACTAAACTCCTTCTGGACTCCATGGCACCATGAACATGAGTTCATGTATAAAAGCCAAGCCACGTACCCAGGTACTGGGACTTGAATCTCCACACTGGTCCTAAGCATGGTTTTTATGCATCTACTCTGTTCTGGACTTGTGAGAGTTGGCATGAAGCCTTATGTGTCAGCTGGCCTCAACAATACAGAGACCCTGGAATATTTAGTTGTATGTACATGTAATTTTGACGCTGAAGATGAATAGGCTGAATAAACCACTGAAAGCTTTCTGCTGACTGTCAAAAGAACATAATGGGTCAGCTGAGACCAGAGAGTTTTAGGTGGATAAATCTGCCATCAGTTATTGTGGAGGCTGATTTGGTGTCATGAGATAACTGGTAGACAGCAGCCACATCCCCATAGCAGCCACAGTGCTGTCAGATTTGTGTTCAATCACAGATTTAAACTCTGGCAAGAAGTGATAGCCTACCATGGAGCACTTTAATTTTCTCTAAAGGAGTTCCCCAGAAGCACATTCCTGGCACAGCGTTTGATAGCAAAACTGGACCACGTTGGGGAGAGACAACACACAAATCTCAAACTATCAGAGAGCAGTTGGAGCTGGGTGTCCAGGAGTAAGATGTGCAGGATAGAAAGAGCTAATGGAGTAACCTGCATAATGTTATGCAAATCAGGGCTAACACAAACACATAGGAGTGAAAATCATAAAATTTACATACACACAGCTCTTCCCTGAAGTCACTTGAGCTTCCCCAGGAAGTTAAAAGCAAAGTTTTTACTGTCTTTGGTAGCTCAATTGCTTTGAAAGGGAATCATGGTTGATTCCCATTTCTTTAAAGTCCTATAGATAAACCAGAAGATAAAGTGTTGTGGTTTAAGCCCAGCTGGAAACTCAGCCCCACACAGCTGCTCGCTCACTTTCTCCTCAATGGGATGGGGTAGAGAATGAAAAAAGTGAGAAAACTCATGGGTTTAGATAAAAACAGCTCTATGGGTAAAGCAAAAGCAGTGTGCACAAACCAAGGAATTGATTCACTCCTTCCCATGGGCAGACAGGTGTTCAGCCACCCTTAGGGACAGCAGGGCACCATCACACATAATGGTGTTCTGGGAAAAAAGTACTCTGAAAATCACTCCAAAAATACTCTCCTTACTTCTTCTTCCCCAGCTTTATATGATACCATACGGTATGGAATATCCCTTGGGTTAGTTGGGGTCAACTATTCCAACTGTGTCCCCTCCCAGCTCCTTGTGCACCCCCAGCCTCCTCACTGGTGGGGTGGGTGAGGAGCAGAAAAGGCCTTGACTCTGTGACATCCCTTCTGGGCAGTAACAGAGACATCCCTGTGTTATCAACACCGTTTCGAGCACAAATCCAAAATACAACCCCTTGTCAGGTACTATGGAGAAAATGAACTCTATCCCAGTGAAAAGCAGAACACAGAGGCACTTTGAGGATGCTGCAAGCACACGAACAGATTCTGTTAAGCTGAGGAAAGCAGCCTTGGCTTGCTGGTGTACTGCCTTCCCTCCCTGGGCTGGTAGCTGAAAACCAACCCAGCAGCAAGCAAGAACATGGGAAAGAACTGAAAATACTGGAGAAAATATTACTTCTTCCTCTGGACGTCTGCATCGAGCTGTAGCAAGACATGGCAAAAATGGAGGTGGGGAGAGGCAGAGGTTGGTTTCAGAAATTATCACAGGAATGGAAAATCCACACATGGGAATGGAGGGATAGAATTACAAAGGATTTTATCCAGCATCTTCTCGTAGACTTTGAAGGAGCACATACAGACCCTTGAAGAAAGGAGGATGTCAAAATAACACATAGACAAAAAGTATATGGAATAAAATGAAAAGGGTGCTACTTTTTACCACTATCATTAGCCAACAGCATACAGGCTTTCAGTGGCATGGAATAGGTTTACAAGATAAAAAAGGAACAATTTCTTGTTGTAATGAATGCTACAGAGAGTGTCACCATCACGTGATAGCACCAACCCTATCAAAATTAAAATAAGTCCATACATAAATAAATCTTTTCTTAAACATGTGTGCTTGAAATTAAGCACCTGAATTCATGCTCAGGCATTTGCATTAGCTAGAGTTTTATACCCATGTTCAAAAATACTAGTCTAAAACTATTCAGTAGGAGATGACTGGCAATTCTGCTAGAGAGGACAAGAGTTTTCATTGAGATATCAAACTGTCATGTTCCAGGTTAGGGAGAGATTGATTTAGGGACAGAATCAGCTACACGTGTGGCTGTATTGCCTAACAGCTGTAGCACAGACTGTCATCAGCACATGCTGTTGTAGTTTGCTATTAGCTCACTGCCTCCAACTCAGTACCCATTACCAGCACAGCCTTTTTTGCCCTCAAGGCTGGGGCAAATGGAGTCATCCCAAGCTGCACTCCAGCTGTCTGAGCCTCAGGGTATTCAGGTATTAAGCAGAGAAGGGGAAGCACTTGAAGTTTCCTGACAAGTGGCACTACGTAAGGACAAGGTGTTAGCAAAAAGATGGAGTCTGTCACAACATTGAGTGGTGCCAGATCAGCTGTTCTTGGGCTGTGCAAGTACCGTCCCTCTGAGTCCTTCCAGACACAAGGGGAGCACAACAGGCTCGAGGATAAGCTTCCCGTTGCTACTCAGTGACCTTACCCGGCAATTCAAAGGGAGCTGAAATATCTATATTCTGTTCTTTATACAAAATGTTCACATCCTTCCTAATTACTGATCTATTCCCACAAGCATCTTAACTTCCTCTTCTTAATAACCTTCTAGATTTCAGCAAATAGACACTGAAACAATGGCTGCTGCTACTTTGTGCTAGGTGCAGTATAAAAATAGAGTAGGAGGGAAACTTTTCTTTGAAGACATCAAGATCTAAACAGATTTAAATAAATTGTGGAAAGGGAAACACTGGGCAAGAGGATGAAGTGATAAATGCCTAATTACAAAATCAGTCAATGGGAGAGAAAGGAAAAGGATGTGCAGATTCCTCCCCTTAGGGAACAAGTAGTTTATCATTTCACTTGCTTTGTTTCTGTTACTGGTTCTGATGAACACATTTTCTCTTCTTTGCCCAGAACAAGTGCACCTACCCAACGTGCCAACAAATCCACAATATTTTCTGCCTGAGAGGAGAAGAGTGACTCTTCCTTCTTCCCCCTCAGGTTGTGCTGTGCAGCTGTGATACCAGTTCTTTAATCGTAGTGACAAGCAGAGCGGCTCTATGCAAATGTAAGCAAACAGCGTTTGACATTTATATGAAGATGATAAAGACAAACATTGGGGGCTGTTTCAAGGGTGGAGAATGTTTACACTATTAGTACAAGAGAACATGGAAATTTAACCAAGCAATACGCCCAAGTCTGAGCTGACATGAGTTCAAAGATGGAATGACCTTGCTGGCTAAGTGGATGCTCCACAGGCTGTTAAATACATTAAAACTGAAGTGCAGCATCTGGTTTGATATCACTCTTTCCAGGACACACCTGCCTTTATCCTCCTTCTTCTACCATCTTTTCTAACAGATCTTTTGCATCATGTTAAACCTTGTATTGATATTTTTGTTTGTCATGTCCCCCCATGTGAATTTAGAGAGAGACAGAAAGGAGTTACGAATAGCTACTTTTTGGGAACTTAGAACCTCTGTGGCTTGATCTAAATTCTACCAAAGGATCTTTCTGTTGGCTTCAGTAGGGACTACCTTATCCTATTTATACAGCATCTAACACATCTGTAGGCAAATCTCAGAGGAAATATATTAGCACTCCTGTAATACCATAGCAATAATAATATTATCTTTAACAGTACTAACTACATGGATATGGGTTTTCCAGCTGCTCTTTTTCTGTGGATGCTCCTATTTCTAACCTGACTTTGAGGCAGAGAAGCAGAATACTGGAGAAATATTTGTACAAGTCATTTTGGTGCACCATGATTAAATTTCCCCCATCAACAGATGAAGCCTTTCTGTTTCAATTTTTCTTCAGAGACAATTGCAATGTATTCCCCCTACAATTGTAATACTGTCCTCCAACTGGAGGCACAAAGATAAGCCTCTCACCAAGATACTCCCAGTTTTAAAATCGAAGTCTTCTGGGCACTCTGGGCCTTACGTATACAAAAATAAGTGTAAGACAACTCAGGTTTTTACAGTTTGTATTTTTTGACTGGAATTTGCTTAGATTGTTTTATTTTTGTTATCAGAGATGAAAGACGAATTCAGTCATGAATCCTGTATCATCTTGTTTATGTCTAGAAATTCACCTGTTCTTTTTCAGCTTACTTTGTTAAACTTTCTTAGCAGCTTATGTATCATTTCCTGCAGAGATCATTGGATTATCTGGGAAATAACTGGATGTTGTCCTTTACTGGATGTTTAGATCCTAGTTGTGTTGCAGGGTCCTTTATGGGAAAGCATTTATTTTTTCAGGGGACTGATAGAACAATCAAGTGCCCAGAAAAGTTTTGTCTTTTTTTATCAAAACCAATGAAGTAAGCTATGGATGGGTATTCACCTGAGGATATTATCTTCCTTCATATTTATGTAAACAAGTGAGGATTTATCATCATGGAGTCACACGGTGTGAACTGCCTTAGCCGATCTGTAGGAAACCTTTGTGCTATTTCTAACAACCTATAAGACAAGTTTCCCTTCCTGTCAGTCTTCCATACCCTGTTTCTGAACACCCTATACAACTTAGGATGAAAAATAACTGCTGTGAAAATGATCACGTTGTAACATACACAACAAATCTTATTTATTATATTTAAAGTCCATCTATTCCCATAAGGTGGACTTTCAAGAGGAGTTATCACTCATTGCATGAAACACGTGTCATCAGAGCCCCTGGGTCAGCATTCCTCGTGCATTTGACTGTCTCCTCTTCATTTCTCTGGTGCCCACTGATGAATAAATACAGGTGTGTTCCTGAACACACACCATATTATCTCTTTTACAAGTCCATGTGTCACACATCTATGAGAATGTGCCACCATCCACAAGCAAGGGATAGGTCTGGTGCTTGTTGGAGAAGGGGAAGAAAGCCAAATGTGACTCCAGACTTCCCTGCCCAGCCTTTCTCTCACTTTCCTGTGAAACTGTGACAAAACACAGGGCCTCCACTTTGACTCATTTGACTTTAACACCCAAGCAGAGCTGAGTGCGTGTCAGGGAGCTGGGGTTTATCATCTGAGGAACCGCTCTTCAGTCAGTGCCAAAGTCCTGGTCACCATGGAGTGTAAACTGGCTGGCAAAACCTGTCCTGACCGTGCAGGTGAGATCCTTCATTATGTGCATGGAGGTGCTAGCTAAGAAAACAGATCTATAATAATTTAATGAGTATACTACGTGGCTCATCAAACATTATGGAATCTGGTTTTCTGAGGTACGTCAAATATTGTGTTGACTGCATTGATTGCACAGGAGAGACACTGCACCAAGTTTGAAGGCAAGTCAGTGGTTTACACCCTAACACTTGAGGGCAATAACAGGACAATGACTCATGGCCCAGAGTTAATGCTGAGGCTGTGAGTTAATATCTTGAAGGACTATAAAGGGATAAAAGCAACTGGAGATATAAAGTCAGGCATTCCAACATAACACTTATCTTTTCTTATAGAAATCTACTTCAAGAAAGCAATTCAGCCCATCTTGATTAAGGAAGGGAAAATTACACTGCAGATGTTCCTCACATTCTCTTTAAAATAGTGGGAACCTTTACAATGAGCTTTGATTAGACAACCATTTTTAACGTATTAAATCTCATGAAGAAGGATAATTAAAAAATACTGGGTTTTATTTGAAGAATACCGAATTTATTGTTGTCAACATGGCAAATTTTCTGATCACACCGAGCTGTGTCAAGTCTCTATAGGGAAGGGATGCTATCCAGAGGAATCTAGACAGGTTGGAGACGTGGGCCTGTGTGAACCTCATGAAGTCCAACAACCCCAAATACAAGGTCCTGCACCTGGGTCATGGCAATCCCAAGCAAAAATATAGGCTGAGTTGGACTGAGAGCAGCCCTGGGGAAAAGGACTTGGGGGGTGTTGGTTGGTGAGAAGCTCAATAGGACTCAATATTGCACTCGGGGCTGCATCAAAAAGAAGTGTGGACAGCAGGTTGAGAGGGTGGTCCTTCCCCTCTACTGTGCCCTTGTGACACCCTGGAGTCCTGCATCCACCTCTGGGGCCCCCAACACAAGGAAGACATGGACTTGTTCCCAGAGGAGGGACACGAAGTTGATCACAGGACAGGAGCACCTCTCTTATGAAGACAGGATGAGAGAGTTGGGGCTCTTCATCCTGGAGAAGAGAAGGCTCTGGGGAGACCTTATAAAACTTTCCTGTACCTGAAGGCAGGCCTACAAGAAGACTGGAGAGAGACTTTTCACAATGTAGTGATAGGAAATGGGAATGGCCTTAAGCTGAAGAAGAGCAGGTTTAGATTAGATATTAGGAAGAAATTCTTTATTGTGAGGGTGGTGAGGCACTGGAATGCGTTGCCCAGAGAGGTTGTAGATGATCCATCCCTGGAGGTATTCAAGACCAGGCTGGATGGGGCTCTGAGAAACCTGATCTAGTAGAAGGTTCCCTGCCCATGTCACGATCTTTAAGGTCCCTTCCAACCCAAACCATTCTATGATTCTATAATATTCAATATGAGGAAAGGTCAGCAACCTATTCAAGTGGAATGCATGTAAGTTCAAGCAAAGCAACAACTACAGCTAAAGGTAGTCCACTAAATGTATGTTTTGCTGTGGCTATGTGACCAAAGGAGATCCTTTCGAGGTTACAGCTTAAAAACATTTTTTTAGATCACTGATCCAGAAGAAGTTTTCAAGGTCTCTAAAGTAGCTGTTGCAATCTCTTACAGTAGATAACTTGAGAAAACTTTAGTTCACAAATCAATGTCCCAATAAAATCCGACAACTCCTTTCCTAGTTGTTGTAGTTTATTGTATCAAGGCCCTACTTAATGTAGTTTTAGTTGCTGTGTCATTGATCCAATTGATTGGAATGGCTTTTCTTGAGCTTTTAATTTACACAGAATCTTTGTGGAGTAGAAGTATTCAGCCTGGGCACTGGAATATAGAGTAAAGAGCAATTCTAGTTAGTCAGGAAAGCGATTTATTTGGTGTTTTTTACATCTGATTTCTATGACTCTGAGATCACATGTATGGCTAAAACCAGTTGCAGCTTCACTGTAGGTAGAAACACTATTGGTTGTTGGACTAATATAAATAAAGTCAGGAGTAAGAATTGAGTCTTACGCGCAAAAAAGATCCTATTATAACAGTGACTTTCCCTACACAGGGATCCATACATCAGATACAGACCCTAATTGTTCTGTTCTGCTGTGATGGACCAGAGCAGCTGCGAAAGAAGCTTATCCAATTCCCTAAAGCAGGGAGGGAACTTCCAGTGGTGTTGGCTTTAACTTGCCTTGTGAACTGCCTTCTGTCAGAAATGAGATGAGATGAGCTAGGGGGGTGGAAAAGTGACCTGTGGCTGTTTGGCCCTTGTATGTCTCAGGTTTATCTTGGATGTGGGTTGTGGCTGGAGTGGAAGGAGGATGTAGTAAGCCATTTATAACAAACTTATTCTTCACTGTGTTATTTTAGACATTCTAACCATGGATTAGTCAGGGAAATCAAAATCCTTAGGGCCTTTGGGGTGCTCTGGATTTCATTGATTTACTGTTGTCATCACTTCAGAAGCAGGTGAAAGCTCTAGGAACGATCTCACAAATGGTTTTATTTCCATCAGTCCCCAGCTGAAGAAAAATCCTAGATGCATATAGGTACAAATAGTTTCTTGAATTACTCCTAACAGGACCAGTTATTTGAACAGTCTGGCTATGTGGAAGTGGGTATGAGCTGTAGATACTCTAAGAATCTTGTGATATGATTCATCTCACCTTATTTAAGCCATCTGCAATCTCAACATCCAGTGTTTTGGTCATCTAGACTCCCTGCAGGCCTTGGGATGTAGGTAGCTATGGCTGGTGACAAGAACCTCTCTCTGGAAATGTCTGTTTTCTCTGCCTGTTTACTTGTGACACAGGGACAGTAGGTATCTGGTTTTTAGCTTTCATTCAAAAGTGAATGATAGATTTTTGTTATTCAAACTAAAGAGATGATCCTGCAAGCGGACAGAAGCATATTGCATTTAAAATAATTTCCTTCTCATTCTTTGGTGAAAGATGATGGGTACAGGCACAAGAAATGTGTTTTAGCCAAAGGTTATAAAAAACTAGATGAAAATTTCAGATAACTTTCAAAAATAGGCAAGCCAGAATATCAGAAAATCCTAACTTTTTCACAACATTGTTGACTAGATGAAGAAAAAAATGACTTCTTTTTAGATTTTGAGTTTAGTACTTTGACTAAATTCTGTGCAACAATTTGTGGGGCCAAGCCTAACTTAGGCAGAATTCAAAGATCACTTAGACTTAACTTTTGGTCTGTAAGACTTTTTAATAACTTAGAAAATCTTCTCAATAGCAGCAGAAGGTTATAAAAGCAAAAGCTGTAACAAAAGCTATATCCTCTAGGGATGGCCCAGTGCTTACAGGGCAAATTTGTTGCAGGCAGCAAACAAACATGAAATTAAATCAACTGCATGTGTTAATTACTTGGCTAGGTCTGTGAATGTCCTGAGAACAGTGAAAGAAAGGAAACTGGGAAAGATAACATTTTGTCCTTTCATATAATTAATAAACCAAGGCAAAAAATAAAAACATATGAAGAACATTTTCTGCATAGACACTTCTTCATGAAGCCTTTCTAGCACTTAGAGAAATATTGAGGGGGTGACACAGGACACACAGCATCCACTAAGGGCCCTACTCCTCATAGTGTGCTGAGCACAACAGTAAGAGCATTAAAGAATAGCTTCAACAATGGGCTTCTCCCAGAAATGCATCAGCCATTACTTGCTGACAATCAGAGGCTTGTACTTTGTGCTCTAGAATGTTCCCTATTTTGGTTCTCATGCCTTTGTGATATCAAGCTACCAGGAATGAGAGGGTTCAAAAAATACGGTTCTGAAATCCCTCAAGATGTAGTACTTCAGGGCATACTTTTCCTGGAGAGGAAAAAAGAACTAGAGAAAATCTTGGGAGGTTGATTTGGCTGCCTTTCTGAAGGCAAGTCAGCTGCCAGACTTTTATTGTTACTCAACCGATATTTCAGCAAGGATTATATTTATTGGAAATATGTGAAGCAGATGAAGTCAATGACTCTTGAACTAAATCAGGCCAGAAACAAGAAGAAGATCTTCTAATTCAGATAGCTCTGAAACACAAGACTGATGTTAGCAGCATTTTTTTGATTATGCAATTTTTAAATCATCTTCTCCTTCATTAAAGAAATCCAAGGGACAATAGACCCAGGAAGACAATGGACACAATGAACACATATCTGTAAGAATGTTATATGAAAGAAAAATGACACAGTTCTGGAAAGACATTTGTTGAACATTTTCCCCCACAGGTTTTGGAGGGCCAGCAAAGCAAAACATTGAAGATTTACACTAGTGAAGGCCAGAGTTTTCTTAGTCCTTTAGTCCTGGTCAGCTTGATGCTCAGCTTGACATCCATGTTTATTCTATGGTTTTATCTGAACAGTCTTGCATTTACAAGACTCCAGGATCTAAGCTCTTAAGCAAAATGACAATATATCATCATGAAACAGCAAACATTGGTAATTTGTGTTGGGAAAGCAGAAGATGACAACTCCTCACCTTCAAATGGCTATGTATAAATGTGTATTGCAAAGAGGGAGTGTTAACTGCTTCTAAATACCAAGACGAGTTCAATGCTGCGATTTTGTGTCAGCCTTAAAGGCAAGATCCACTTGCTACTGTATATAACATTTAATCAAGTACAAATGGTTTCGTGCTATTCCTTCTTCCTAGTGCTCTGTCTCTTTCCTTTGTGCCTTGGGGATACTTCCCTCCTCTGCAAGAATATTAAAGTAAATATATATTCTCAGATTTCAGAAAGCAGTAATTACAGAATAGAGAGATCAAATTTCCACAGCTTGTAATTTTCATTACTTCATCCCTTGCTCAATGATGTGAGCAGACAAGCTCCAAAAAACAGCTGAAGCCTGGTGTGGAGGACTGATTTTACCATGAGAAGAGGAGGGGGGGGATTAAGTGGGGTGTAAAGGGCTTGAGAACAGATTCAGATGCACAGAAGAGGTGGGGAGAGGCAGAAGGAGTGATACTGCAGAGGGGGGTAATTTTTGACATAAACCCAGAGAATTAACTTCTCTTTTGATCACCAGGCCCTTGAGAACCTCAGTTAAACTGGTTGTAGGAGAGAAAATTGGTGAAACAACCCCCTCCCTTTGCTCTTTTGAGGTAGTGTAGGGTGTCCTATTGTCCTGTTCCCAAATGTGACAATGTTATTTCTCAGACAGAAGAGGTGCAGGGTGTCCTGTTCTCCTGTTCCCAAATGTGGCAGTGTTATTTATCAGACAGAAATCTCACAGAACTGGGATCAGCAGATTTTTAGACATGCATTTGAAAATGAACAGAAATAAAAAGACAGCAGCCACCCAGTGTGTGCTCCTGAAATCCCAGAGACCTCAGTCTTCCTTTTGAATCCAGCAGGGTTAGAGGTTTCCATACATTTCTACATGGTTATCTCCAAGGATCAGATGAGATTACATGGTGAGGAGACTTTTAAACCCTTGGATCCTTCATTCCCATTGACACTGTCTGTGAAGAGGAGTGATCCCAACAGATCTCTGCTTGCTTCAAGGTGTTCCCCACTTGCTCTCTGAAAGCGTGAAGACAGTGCACACAGGAGAATTGCTGTAGGAGGATGAGCCTAATTGTGAACATGTTCCTCTGCAGCCTCAATCTTCCCCACTCATTTGGAGATCCAAAAGAACAATGTACCACACTGCATTTAACCCCCCAGAGACACTGAAGAGAAAGGCAATAGTTTTGAGCTATTACATCAAAATAAGTACAAAACACAATCCAAACCGGATGAAAACTCTCCATATGGATTTTTATTGCATTTTGAAATGCCTGGGAGTCCTCAGTTCTAGACCTTAAAGCACCTTATCACCAGGCACTGACAAGCAAAGGAAAATGTAGAACAAAAAAAAACATATCAGACTGCAGCTTGATAAGTCCTTTAGTGCAGAGAAAGCCAGTGTTTGGACAACAGAGTCCTTCAGAAGCAGCAGTCAAGGTGCCCTCCTGATGGAGGGTTTGAAAAATAAGGTATAATTTGCTGCAATCCCATGTAGGGCTACGAGATACTCATCTGGAGTTTGTAACGAGCAGCGATCACCTCCAGCAAATTCCACCCCATGAAACATCAGTGGGCCCCACAGCACAACTGATGACCTCAAATGTCCTTGTCCCATCTTCCCTCATACTCCCCATAAAGGAGGCTTCCTTCCCTTCATGCTGAGTTGGGTTTGTTAGCTGGTGTGTTGGCTGCTCTGGCTGAGGCACAGTTTTCCTCCCTGATCTACACTTGCACACGATAAGCAGGATGGAATTTGCCAGCATATCAGCTGGAATTTGCAATTATAATTTGTCACTCTCTCCAGGTTCATTCTTGCTCTTAAAACTGTTCAGAGTTCACAGATGGAGAGAAAAAAAACCAACCCTTTTCTTTATTCCTTAGTCATAGAAAATCCCTGAAGTCAGCTGTCCACATTGTATTTTGTTTAAGATCTTGGCCCATCAGTAATGAGTGTTAATGTGTGTATGTACAGTTACAGGTAAAGCTGACATCCACTGTGTCATGCAGGACTGTCAGGTCTCTTGAGGTGCACATGGAGATCCATTTGACTTGCCTTACCTTGCTGGGAAGGTGTGAGGTGTCACCTTATCTGCATGTGTAGGACGTGCTCTCTTGGACAGAAAGCCGGATCATAAGTTGCAGACAGCTCAAGGTACTGAGCTGCTGCTGGACATCTGACACTTTAAAGATCCTTGTATTTAAGAGCCCTGTGGTAGAACACCATCCTGTACCTCATTGCAAGTCCCACATGAACCAACGTAGGAGACACTGTGTGTCTCGGGAGGCAGCTTGGTTCCTGCCCTGATACATCTCATCTCTTCAATCAAGCTGGTGTCTCTTGCAATGCAGTTACCTGGTGACTTGGATACAGGAAGAAACCTATTTGAAATTTGAACAGATTGACAGAAGTAAGGGTCAAACTGACATGAAAGCAGCAAGGGCTGGATCGAGCAGTGGAGGGCAGGATGGGACAGGAATACCTGAGCTGGTATCACCAGCTGCAGAGCTGGGATGTGTGTCACACCATGGTGTCAGGTTCTAGCAGGCTTGTCCTGCATAGCGACCTCCACTCTCTAGGAAAGATAGGGACAAACTTTTTAGCAGAGCCTGTTGGGATAGGACAAAGGGCAATGGTTCTAAACTGAAGGAGGGAATGATTTAATTAGTTATAAGGAAGAAGTTTTATACAATGAGGGTGATAAAACACTGGCACGCATTACCGGAGAGGTGGTAGATGCCCCATCCTTGGAAATATTCAAGGTCGGGTCGGAAAAGGCTCCAAGCAGCCTGATCTATGAGAGATGTCCCTCTGCACATGGTAGGGGGGGTGGATTAGATGATTAAAAATGTTCCCTTCCAACCCAAGCCATTCTAAGATTCTGTTTGAGAGACATAAATAGAGGGAATGCCTGTGGATTAATGTTCTACGATGTGATTTCTCTGGTATTTTGTTTAAATGAATCAACTTGTCTTAGTGTCATCTCCACAGCTGCTAACTTCTCACCGATTTAGGAGGAACACCAGCTTCAAAAAGGAGAGATAAACTGTGTGCCACCGTGTCATCACTTAAAGATCTTTTAAAATACTTACAAATCTTCACAAATCAGGTCTTTGCCTATCCTTTCCAAACAGAGGGGAAAGAAGAAAAAGAAACAGAAAAGGGACCTAAGCAGGGAAGTCCTGCTCCCCTTTCCCTTCTGTGAAGCCCTTTGCAGGAGGTACGCTGGGCAGGAGGATTAACCCGGCACCGAGGCGCCCGTGAGCTGGAGGGCATCGCCTCCCCACGCCCGGGATGCTGCGGGGGGCAGCGGGGACAGCGGGGACAGCCCCCGCAGCCTTCATCGGCGGATTGGCTCCTCTCCCTGCCCCGGAGCATCCTCCAGCCCCGAGCAGGGTGGGGGCTGTGGCTCGGTGATGTGATGGTCCCGGGGAGGCCACTGGATGGCAGCATGTCCCCGCCAGGGACCGCCGGCCCCCGGGCACCGCCCGCACCGCCGGGCCGCGGGAGGAGGGCAGTGCGCGGGGAACGCCTGAGTTAGTGTTTTCCTTCTCCGAAGTCCTCCTTAAAAGCTGAATGAAAAGATAATTGCTCTTTTTTTTTTTTTTTTAAAGTATTCAGTGTTGAATACCGTGAAACAACAGAGCCAGCGTGTGCAGCAGATCTTTGCCCACTGCACCCCCAAAGCGCTGGTGAGAGTCTCCTGCGGCCCCTTCCCCATCACTCGCAGCCCCTGCCCTGGCGCTGGGTGAGGGGATCCCGACATGCCAGCCCCTCAGGCACCAGAAAATATGGGTTTTCTTCCAAACCGTGCTATGAGGTCTTTTCTAACGTAAACAACTCCATGGTTCTATGGAGCAGAGATACAGGCCTGCTAAAGAAACATGCCCGGCTTGTAGAAACCCAGCGGGCCCAAGTCTGCTTCTTACGCTTGGGGCAAGAGAGGAAAGAGGACAGACAGGCCTTTCTTTAACCTTTCCTCTTCCCCTTGCTCCTAGGCAGCCCGGGGCTGTCCAGATCTTAGGGCAGCTCTGAAAAGAGATTAGCCAGAGCACTCGGGGCTGCGGCTGCAGCTTCCTCCACCTCCAGCCTTCCTCTAGGCTTTCCCAACCACACTGGGGCAAAACTACCCAACATCAGCTCTGTCCTGGGTCATTTTGCTTTCTGCAACAGGAGCACTGTGCTAGGCTGGACCTGCACTGGGACATGTTTGCTGCGCTTCATCCCCTTCTTCTAGCTGTCACTGACATGTTCTGCTCACCAGTGACCACAACTCAACCTGTCATCCCAGACCAAACACCAAACCTGTTTTGCTGCAGGGAGAGAGCAGCAGCCAGCAGAACTTGGATACATTTTCTCCTGACCCTGCCCTTTGGATGGGCATTGAGAGGGCCAGCTTGTTCTTCCTCACCCATGCCCTTGCCACACCATCTTCTTGAGCTGTTTCTGTCCCCTCAGCAAGGTCACCTTATGTTGCCAAAGCTGCATAAAGGGGCTTTAGTGCAGTTTGAAAGTCAATCCAAATTATCCTGTAATTACCACTTGTGCTTATAACAACATGAAGGAATGAAGTCCTTTGCCCCTGGGCAGTAGTCCAGCCTGCCCTTGCTTCCTCATCTGCTCCCACCCTCCAGTCTATCAGAAGTGGCTGCCAAAAGCAGGATCACACAGGAGCCATCCCGAATTTCCCCCTTGTACTCTGAGAGCTGGGGGGATGTGTCTTACAGCAGCTGCTTATATCCAAGGCATTAAACTTAATTAACTGCAGTCTCAGAGGGCAGAAGCTGGAGCAATGGATCACCCTATTCCCTGCTGTGTTGATACCTCCCCATGGTCAAATCATCTGATTTATATGGTTCCCTTTTCACTTCTTGCACAGACAGATGACCCATGACAGTGCTGAATGAGGAAATGACCACATGAATTCCTGTATCTTGCATCATTCGGGTCAGATCTGATAGCCAGAGCCACCCCTCTGGCTTTAAATTTGCACAGTGGTTTGGGATGTGAGGGTTAGTTAAAAGAGCTCTGAGGCCCTTGCACACCTTAACATTGGTCACTTGTGCCTCCATCCAGGAGAGCTGGAGTTGACAAAATTGACTACATATTGACCTGAATGAAATGGGATTAGTAACAGCATAGATGGAAAAGGCTGTCACATAGCCATCATCTCCACCAACTGAATGCAGACCTCCTCTTAGAGGCAGAAGCCAGTGCTATCTGCTGTCAAATCACAGGGAAGACTCACTGAAGAGTGAGTTTCTGACCTGAGTGGGAAAAAAGAAATAAATCCCTGCAGCACATGCACTCGAGGACCAGGACCACATCATTGAGATGGAGCAGACTGGATAATCCACAAATACTGACCAGGTCCCAAAGCAAGAGGGAGGCAGTGGAAGAGAGGGTCTGTGCTGTGAATGCAGGAGGAGGTGCCAGGAAGGAGCAGTATCTGGAGGAGGAGGATTTGGCTGTGTGACTCTCACTTTTTGGCACATGAGTCTTGGCAGGTCTTGCGGGGGAGCTGAATGCTGCCTGTATATGACATATCTGAGGACACTGCTCAGTTCTAGTGAAAATCTTCCAGGGTGTGGTTCAAATGCTCTTCTGTAAAAATGCAAAAGCACTCAAAGTTGCTTTATCTGGGTGCTCTGCAGTATCTTTTGCCCCCCAAATGCCAGAAATAGCCTTGAAGGATAGTGAAAACTGAAAGGAGAATATTCCAGCTTTTTAAAAAATACCAGCCGAGCTACAGTTTAGAGTGGCAGCTAAAATCTTCTACACACACCCAGCAGTGTAAGGTGCCTGTGTACTTGTTATATAAAGCAGCTATAAGATCATGGAAGAGTGAACAAACAAACAGAGGGAGCATGTTAGACTCCAGGACTGCAAGCTCCAACACGTTCCCAGCCCAGTGAGACAGCTTGCTGAACAAGGAATATTCAAAGTTTCAGTCTTCTCAGTACCCTTCTTGTAGCTGTGTCAAATGAAAGGCTTGCAGTGATTTTTAAGCAGTGAGACATTTACTACTTGTGGAGGATCCCTGTCCCTCCTCCCTGACCCAGCAGGGCTGTACAAAGTGACAGGCTCAGCATTAGGAGGACCCTTTCTATTCTGTGGCTCTGCCCCACTCATGCCAACAGAGTTTGCTGCATTAAAAATAGCTCTTCATGAAAGCTATAATAGGTAACACTTGACATCTGCATCCCCATGTTTCCTTGCCATCAAAATTTCTAAAGTTTTGCTTAAAAGGGCCTGATAAAGTCTCCCATGTTTGGGCATTGTGTTGTTATGGGATGAGTAACTGGAAATCAGAGCTGAGAGTTGCCTCAAGCAACTGTCCTACAATAGCAGGGAAGTTAAGAAACATTTAAAGACAGAGTCTGAGCTGGGGGGAAATGGCTCTGGGTGTTTTTGTATGACTGCTAATATCAACAATCAATTACTGACTTGAACTCTTTTGATGGACTGTTTCAATTGGAGCACATTAGAGAGATGGCTTGGTGACATTGTCACCCTTCTGTAATTCCCTGTTAACACTCACCAATGCCCATGTTCAGCATCCCACAGGAGTGAGTCTTACAGGAATGTGTAGCTGCTCCTTCATTCTGGGCACTGTTCAGATTTCTGAGTGAGATTCTTTACTCATTTAAGGGAGGGTCAACTAATTTCTGAAGCCTTTAAATTTTGTTTATGACTTCTCATTGCTTATCTCTTGAAAGAGAAATGCATTTCCCTCTGTACAAAGACAGATTTTAGGTGACTTCCTAGGCCAAAATTGAGTCACGTGTAGAGTTTTAGATGCTCCCAGGTGGATAACAGCTGAGCAGAGGGTGTGTACTGCAATCTGTGAGTTGGATCCTAGGTGGAATCCAGGCATGTGCATCCTTAGGTGATTGTGAAGCAGGGCTACTTGCCATTCCAGGGGTCAAATGCTTGAGCATTACAGAATACAGTGACAAGGATGAGAGCAAGAGCTGAGTAGTGATTCCTATATCCTCTTCAGTTATTTTTGTTTTCTTTGATTCTCTATTCTTTATGATAGTTTGCAAGATAAAGATTTTCTGATGTTTCCAGTGGCGTCAGCTGAGCAAGGGGATAAATGGTGATTTAGAATGGAAACCAGGCAAAAATCCAGTGCGAGCTTTTTTTTTTTTTTTTTTTTTTTTTTTTTNTTTTTTTTTTTTTTTTGTCCTATTTGGAAGAGAAACAAAAAACAAATTAATGGCATCAAAAATAACTACATCCTCTTGGAACCTCAGCTCAACGTACTGAGTCAAATTCCCCCAGGTATAATACATTAAAGTACGTCCTGATTTGCTTATCACAACAAAGAATGAGTATGCACATGCCAGGGGTGGGGTGCTGAGTGGTGAAGGTGTCTTGCTGTAGAATGGAAATTCTGAGTGTCAGTATTGCAGCAAAAGGCCACTCTCTTCTTTCCAGCTGTTCCTGGTCTTGCAGGGTGAAAAAGTTCAAACAAGCCAGATGCTGTGCCAGTCGCATTGTTCCCCTGACTCCTCTTGGTGTACATTAATATTTCTAGCCTGCACTGGATATAGGCTTGAGACCTTTGTTGTGGAGCCTGACCTGACATGAATAAAACAGCCTTGAACTGCCCAGAGCTGTCATCTCCGTCTTTCCTGTAGTGTGAAATCGGTCCTGCTTGTGCCTGGCACACACTGATCTCGGGCCTCTGCTCTTCCCTGACACAGCCTTCTTCTATAGTCACATACCTCCTTTTTAAAAAATTTCCTCTGCTTCTTCTCCTGTGGCTGGTCCTGGCGAAACACAGAGCGAGCACAGAGCTGTGAACAGCCACTTGTGGAGAAAGCACTGGACAAGAAACCTGTGCTCCCTAATCCCTGTTGGATTTCTGCATGTGTGATGCTTACACAGGCCATTCAATTCACCACCACGAGTGGGACAAGACTGTTCCAACTTACCCTTTTCCATGTAATAGAATTTTACACAATGATATGCTGCTTCTCTCTGTGATGGTTCCTGGAACACTGCTGTTTGCCATATACTGCAGACCTCTCTGATATTTTTTTCTGATCACAGATAATCCGAGGAGTTGTTATAACATCCCCACTTTCTACTTCACCACTGACCCAGCCTGGTAATTACAACACCACTGAGTCTCTCTTGGGTTTGGCAACAGGTGTCATGTGCTTGAGTGATGAGTAACCCCAGCTGTTGTGTTTCATTTTATTTATTTAGCCTGAACTCATGTGAATTCAGTAACATCTAATCTACCAAGCACTGAATGAATCATGCAGAACAGTTTGTAAAAATCCTGGATGTAGCTTCAGAGTGCGCAAGCCATTTTCCTGGAAGAAGTTGTATAGAATTTCATTAGCTGCATGAATCTGGTAGGAAGCTCTTCATGTGTGATACATTGTTTCTCTGGGATTTTTAAGGTGTTGTGAAAGTCTGCTCGTGCAACACTCATCCTTTAGTTTGATATTACAGAAAAAAAAGGAAGTTATTTTTGTCCTGAGTGGTTTTATTTGGAAAATATTATCAACTTATTACTCTTGCATAGCATGTTCAGCTGATTTTCTGTTGCTAAACCCTTCTGTGAATATACTCTGACATCAGGGCTTATATATTTAGCCTTTGCAGGATGAGTTACAGATGGCCTGAGAGGATCCTTTAGAGGAGAAAGGTGGCTCACGGAAAAATATCTCATCGTCCGCAACATGACTTTGCCTTAATAGAGATGACAGAGAACAAAGAGCTAGACAACTGACCAGGATAATAAAAACCTTTCTATGGCTCAGGCAGAACACAATGTATTGAACAGTGGTCCATTTCCTGAACTGTGCTGTAGATGTTAAGCAGTGACCACCCACACTAAAAGTAATTTGTTAGTTTCTCCTGATGATTCAGGTTTCAGGACTGTTCTTTCTTTTAATTATTGTATAGCTCTATTATAATATTATTTATTTATTTATTTATTTATTTTTGTGTCAAATCACTCCTCAGAAATACCCCTTCTTTGTCAAAATATGAGAAGATGACTGAATGTCTTCAAGGTGTGCTTGTCAAGCCTTTGCTTGGAAAGCCTCTCTTGATTCCAACACTTCCTAATGGTCAGAGCCCAAGTAGCAAACACCCTTTTTTCATCTCCATCAAGGTTACATCCACCAAATCTGCAGAAAACCATAAGCTGCCTTTCGAATGGGATCACTGACACAAATACCCTTTCCTCTTCTCACCTTCCTAGGGACTTGCAACAAGTCCAACATAACTTAGCAAAGCAGGATTTTTAAGAACCAGTGTAGTGTGACAATGTTTGCATTGGGTCATGGTGTTGATCCTCTTTTTTGAATTGCTTCAAATGCTTGACCCTACAGAAATCTAGGCTGAAACAGTATCCAGGACTATGCTGCTGTTTTTGGGAACATTTGTGCTTGGAACGTTTCTCCCAATGAGAACCAGAAGCTGTTTGAAAATCTATCCTTGTGACTTGCACCAAGTAGCTCAATAGCAAGTGCCAAATGCATGTATTTTTACTAATGTTTTCCCAGAGAAACTGCTGAAAGACAGCAGTATATTTATTTCACAAGGCAGGCACTCTGCCAGGTACCTGGATGGCTGCAGGGCAGGGACTGGGGGAACAAAGTTCCTCCCACTGTAAGATAAGATCAGGTTTGTGACCACCTGAGAAACCCAAACATGCATAAGGCTGTGGGACCTGACCAGACCCTTGGTCCTAAGGGAGCTGGCTGATGTAGTTGCCATATATGATACATGGAGATATATGAAGTCAAGTGAAGTCCCTGGTGACTGGAAAAAGGGAAGCATTGTACCTCATAAGGTTCAAGGCCAAGTGCAAGGTCCTGCCCATGGGTTGGGCTAATCCCTGTTGATATAGGCTGGGGGATGAAGGATTGAGAGCAGCCCTGTGAAGCAGGGTTTGGGAATGGGGATAGAAGAAAGGCTGGACATGATCCAGAAGTGTGTGCTCGTAGCCCAGAAAGCCAACACGCCCTGTGTTGCATCAAAAGAAGTATGATGAACAGCAGACCAAGGGAGGTGATTCTCCCCCTGTACTCTGCTCTGGTGAGACCCATCTGGAGCACTGAATCTGACTCTTGAGTCCTTAGTGCAAGAAAGAAGTCTTTCTGGAGGGAGTCCAAAGGGCCACAAAAATGATGAGAAGACTGGAACACCTGTCCTGTGTGGAAAGGCAGAGAGAGTTGGGGTTGTTCAGCTTGGAGAAGAGAAGGCTCCAAGAAGACCTTATTGTGGCCTCTCAATACTTAAAGGCAGCTTTTAAGAAAGAGGGGGATGGAGTTTTTAGCAGGGCCTGTTGCGATAGCAGGAGATAACCATTTTAAACTGAAAAAGGATTGATTTAAATTAGATGTGAGAAAGAAATTTTTAACTCTGAGGCACCGGTTGCCCAAAGGGAATGTAGATGCCCCATCCCCAAGGTCAGCTTGGATGAGGCTCTGAGCAACCTGGTCTCATGGAAGGTGTCCCTGCCCCTGGCAGGGTGTTTGGATTAGATGAGTTTTAAAGGTCCCTTCCAACCCAGACCGTTCTGTGATTCTAAGATGCTCTTATTTTTAAGAGGATTTTGAGACACTGGTAGTCTCTTTGAGGCTATAGGCCAGTTTCTCCTTTGGCTGCACAACACTGTGCACATGCTTCAGCATGGGCAGATTTTGCCATTAAAAAAAAAACCCCTCATTTTTAGAAATGGCAGCAAAGGAATCAATTCCTAGCTAAGTAACAAGGAATGTTTTCTCAATAACAATACTTTTTAAATAGCCAAGAAACATAGACAGACTAGTCAGGGACAAAGCTTGTCTGCAAAGCACCAGACTGGAAAGTTGACACATTAGTGTTAGTTCTTATGGCAGCTTTCAAACAGTTTCTGTCATGAATGTTTAATTTAGTTTTTTCTTCGATTACTTCCTTGCATGGATAAACAAGAAAAAAATTGTCAGACTTGCAACATATTTTGACATGCTAATTTCCATGGGCTAAAACATCTTGCAGGACACTCTCTGGAGCAAGTCTCTTCACTAACTAAGATGATGGACTTCTAAATAATTAATGATTTCATGATCATATTTCTCTGAGGCAAACTTTTGATATTTAGTTGGGATCTCTAATGTTTTTCTTTTTCCTTCCAAATACCCCAAATTTAGAAACAAAGAAATGTACAATTTTTAAATGGTATATCAGAATTGCACATATTATTTGCTTAATTTTCAGAGACATTTTGTCCTTGTTGATGAGGAAACAAAAGGCACAAAAATGTAAGTGGCTACTCAGGAATGGGAAGTCAAGAACAGTATAATACAGGACATCTGCCATGCTTTAAGTTGAACACCTCTCTCAGTATCAAACTCCATTAACAAATGTAAAGGCTCTCAATTTTTGATATACAACACATATTCTAAAAGAGCTCTCCAAGTCCGTCTGTCCAAGGAAATATTTGAGACCATATGATTTATATTTTCCAAGTGCTCATCTGTAACTTATGCTGCTTATCCAGGTTTCACTCTGCCACACAGTGAGGTGGCAACTGTGACACAGACAGCAGCCTGTCCTGCAGCAGTCAGTTTGTCCCATTTGGTGCTTTTTGGTCCAGTCAACCACAAGGACAGACTGACAATTCAGAAAAACACCCCCAATAGAAAAACAACTTTACAGCTTACCTCCCAGTATTCTTTCACTGTGGAGCACTGAAAACCTCTCCTGTATTCTGGTCTCTCAAAAGCAAGCAGCCCATCTCTCACCTTTGCAGGATCTACCTGCTGTGCAGTATAGACAGACTGAGGTGTGTTGCTTCTGTTCAGGTGGTCCCCAGCCATCCCCACCTCATTATACAGAAATCTCCCTTGCTCCAAAAGCTATCACTCTGGGTGGTGAGAGGCCTTGGGGAACAATAGAAATTATGACAGTCACAAATGGAAACACTTTGGATATATATATCCATCTTTCAGCTAAGCTCATATCACCTCCTTTTTGGCAAGTTTTATGTCCTTTTTAATCCGAATTGAAAACCAGATGACCAAGAAGATTGCACAGTTTACTTGTTTCATTCTCTCTAAACACTTGTAGTTAATAGAATGACATTATGAATGAAATACAAGAATTTTTAACCCTGCAGATTTCATCTGTTTCTTCCTGATGTTCTGGGGATGCCTTCCATGTGTTATAATTCTTCTGCTCAATGCTAGGTCCTCTTCAATTTCCTACTCAAAGTACCACAGCTCACTTTCAAAGCACTTAGTGACAAGGACAGATCATGAGGACGGCCCTGCTCTATAGAGACAACTCAGCTACAGAGGCCTAATTCAGTGTGCACAGAACTGGAAACTTTTTGTCTGAAGGAGCTGCGGGTAGGGCTACATCCTACACCATGGGAAACAAATGTAGAGCCTGGGCCTTCTTATGAGCACTCCTTTGAAGAATTCCGTTCAGCTCAAATTTTGGACATAGGAGAAAGAAAGGTATGCTGTAATATTTCCTCATAAAAGAATATTTTGTTCAAGAGAGGAGAACAGAGAGAAAAGCAATCTCATTTAGTACACGAGACCTCATTATACGTCATTTCAGTGAATACAACAGCGACCACTACAGAAAACAATGAGTAATGACCACTGTAGGAAAGCTAACCTTACATATGAGCTTTTCTAGTCTGACCCAACTCATTTTGGTTCACAAGTAAGCCACACTAAATGTATATATGGCCAGATCCCCTTGCTCAGCTAATGAATTGTAAACTTTAATCAAGAATTCAAAAAATCAGTTGTTTTCATGCATTATTATTTTCCCTTTTCCCGATACATTGACATAGCCAGGGTCCTCCCAAGAAAAGCCAAGCATGGAAAAGAGGGAGGTTGAATTATCTTCTCAGCTGAGGGTTTTTCTTGGGCAAAGTGAAGGTCTATAAGTAATGTAGATAACCTCACTGTTTCCACACTCCTTGAATAATACTGCACTAAAATCTCTAAAGCAAATAACTTCTCCTAGCAATGCATTCCAGTTGTACATCATGCAGCAGATCAGATTTTAGATCTAGCCTGACTGATGGTTCTCTGGTTACACAAATAAGCAAATTTTTCTTTTTTACCTTGGTCTATATAAATATTTCCACCCATGTGAAGCAGCATGTTATGGCCAAATTAAGTAGAAAAAGTTTTTCTGATAAGGTCTAGTTCAATCAGAAGACACAGGCTTGTTATAGTAATTCCTATGTGAAGTTTATGGTCTATGTGATCCAAGATGTCACAGTCCATAATGGTCCTTTCTAGCCTTAAAAGCCCATGAATCCCTCTTATAATCAGTCCCTTATGGGAATGTCTTAATCTCTTGCTGTACGTAACAGACTAGAAATGGATGGAATTTAATACTTCTATCTCAAAATGTAAATTTATATATATATCATATATGATTTACACACAAAAATCACACTCTAGATAAAATAAAGCAAAGTGTAGACATTGATCATTCTTTTTTTCAAGCATTTGCTTATAAATTTAGTAAGCTGTCTTCCTTTTTCTACTTTTCAGTCTGTTCTCATTACAGACATGGCAGAAGTCTTTGTAGTAAATTTGGAATTTGCTGAGTGAGAAAATGAAGATTTACACAAAGCTAAATTGAACAAATGGTGAATAATTGATTTAACTGACCTGACAGCTCACACTGTGCTTGTAAATAATACATAACTTTGTACTATACTGATAATTTAGTATTCTGTGCTTCTACATTCTTTTCAGTAAGTTACTGCAAGGAGCAAATGATCTTTGACCACCCTAAAAAGGCAAAAATACGCTTAGCAAGCATATTCTGGTACCCCAGTTGTAGATTGCAATAGTCTGATACCATGCTGATAAAGCAGCTTCTTAAAGACTTTCTGCCCTTTCATCTTTTGTCTCTAAAATATTGTTGGAGAGGTAACATCAATATAGCTATTGCATACTATTCCTCGAGCCACCAGCTCCCAGAGCCAGATCACCTGTGTAAAATGACCCAGCACTGCTGCAGTGAACAGAATCACAGCCACTTGTAACAGCAGCTGCTCGCGACTGTCCTGGGTTTCCTTGTCTTTCAATGCATGTGTTTGAACTCTTAATCAAATGCATAAACACAGGCTATTGTTAAACTGGTTCCTGAAGTATGCATGCAGCCCTAAGTCGATATATACGTCTGATAGCTTCATTGCCTTGTAACTACTGTAATAACCCATAAAATAAGGGTGTGAAAGACAGCCACTAGGAATTGGCAGCCTTCCACACCCACCTTGCAGGAATGCAGCTGCTTAGAGAAAAGCACAGAGCAGTGGAGAGCTCTCCCTGTGCTGTACTGGGATCTATTCTCTTGACACTGAAATGCATCCACTCAGAGAAGACAAACAGCAGCTCTTTAAGACAGCAGTCAGCATATGGACTTAAGATAGAGTAATTCTGCATCACATATTAAAATACAAACCTCTGTCAGAGCAACCAGCTGAAAGGGCTGGGAGCTGCAGGCTGTCCAAGCATCCAAAAGAAAAATTCTCCATAAAGCCAGTGGGAAGCATATACTTTTACAAGATCTAGCTCTTGGAGAGAGGGCTCGTGCATGTTACCACTTTGCTGAACCTTTTCTAACAACCTTATCTGTGGGAAGTCACTATTAATACATGGTGTCTGTGAGCTGAAGCACACGCATAGCTCAGAAATATGAAATTCCAATTCCCACTGCAATTTTAAGCCAAACTGCAGCACTTTTATCACTTTCATACTGTATCATTTCTGCATCTTCAAGTTTCTGTGCAGAGTGGCTGAGTTACGACAGCTGCAGAAAATTTCTGAGCTCAATCCTAACTGCTTTCTTTGAACGCAGAAAACATCATTCTCCTCTCTGTCAGATAATGTTTATATAAGGATATACCTACTGTCCTTCATGCTCATTGTGCCCTCTGACTTCTCAAATTTATCCAGTTCTAGCACAGACTGATGTCCCAAAGTAGACTGCACACCTGGTGTGTGCCTCGGTGGGGAGCTGGAGCTGGGTGCAGCAGAGGAGAGTGGCTTTGAGGGCCCCAGGAACAGGGACGTGCTGCAGTCCCCAGGCAAATCAGGATTTGACAAATGAGTCACAGAACAGAAGAGAGGTGTAGTGTCATATAATCACATGAAGTCCAACCTGAAGGGCAAATAGAGGGAGTTCATTCCTCAAATTTCATCTTTGAATTCTCAAGACTTATCACTTGGTCCATTTTTTACTTTCTATTTTTGTTCCTGACTTGTCAGATATTTTCTTCCCTCTTCCAGCCTGGATGAGCTTTCCCTTTAAACGCTCCAAAAAATGGAGATGAACATCAGTGCTTACAGACTTAGTAAATATCTAGACTCGGTGACACCAATGTGATGCTGGTAGGAGATGGAGCAGTCAAATTTAGAATGACCAGGTTTATGATAAGCCAGATCACTACAAGAGCTCTGACTAAATGGGGCCAAAGCCTAACAGACCAGGCCTACAAAGCAATGGATGAGGAAGAGAATAAAGGCTAAGACAAACTTGCAGAGGGAGTACTGTAGATGTCTGCATTCCCACAGACACACAGCTGCAGAGCTCTGCAAACCCTCTGCTGAGCCAGACCTTTCCCCTCAGGCAAGAAGTTCTCCAGGGATGTCCATCAGAAATCAGTATCTCTTTTACCTTTCTCTTTATCATGGTCTGAGTCAAATAGATTGGGTAACAGACAGGACAGGGCAAACTGACTTTGCAATGATGAATTTTTCATGCTGATTTCTCAGTGAAGATTAGCAAAATATTCTGGGTTTGTTGCAACGACCTTTTATTTTATGTACATACCTGACGTTCTCCACTACACCCCCTCATATAAAGATTCTTCTTCTTCTCACAGTAAAATAACATTGTTTTGTTATCCCATACCTTTTTTTGTGTCTGATTTTATGCCTGAATCTTAGTGTCTCCACTGCAAAGGTAATTCTCAATATGATAATTCCCTTCCTCCGCTGTAGTGTGACCCGCAGTAGCTGATGACAGACTCCAGTGTGTGTTGCAAGGGTCTAATCCAGAGTTAGATCAACACTGCTTGTTTCTTTAGGTTTAGGTTTTGCTTTTATCTTGTAGGTGTTTATGTTTCCTGATTCCCTTTTTGCAGGCAGGAGAGAATGAACAAAGTACAGACCCTCTGGAGTTTGACCCCAGAGGAATGACTGCTTCCCCTTTATAGAGAGAGAGTCTGCAACAGCCCAATATTCCCTTCCTTCCCCAACACTTAGGGTAGTGTGTGCTACTCTTACAAAACAGATGTGTTATCTAAAAGCTTTTGAACGTTACAAATGAATCCCAAATACATCATCTTCCTCAACTGTGAAAAGGAGCTAAAACATAGAGTCCTGAAGGGGAGGAACATGTCACTTTGATACTGACGAAAGACAGGAACAAGTGTCCAATATTATTTTAAGATCAAAGAGGAAAGGAGAGAACTTTCAAGGTTTTGTGGTCAACTTGGAACAAGGAAACAAGTTTTTTTTTAGGACAAAAGTAGTATTTTTGCATGTTAAAAAATCTTTCCAGCCAAAAAGCAGCACACCTGGATGCAGGCAGAAGATAAAGTTTTAGTGTAAACAAGCACTCCTGCACACATGCATTGGTGGCAGCAAAATGAAAGTCTATTTTTAGGGTCAAAAATTATATTCCCTCTCCTAGGTGCAGTGATGCTTGAATGTAGACCCAGCAAAAATCTCCTTATCCTTGTTACTTCCCAGGGACCTTTGTCTCTTATTTCAGTTTAGTTGTTTTGAAATAACTTCCCTGGTCGGGCTGGGATACAGCCATGTTGTCCACCACGGAGGGTGTTCAGGGCAAGATGATGATCTGGATGAGTTTGCCTACTCCAGGACAAGGATACCATCTCCCAAGTATAGATACTTTTGTCCGCCTTTCTTCATTGAATCACATCACTCACTTGGAGGTTATTGGTCTTCTTCTCTCCCAAAGCTCTAAGAGATGTGTCATCCAATCTCTTCTGGTGTCAGCTGCCTCCAGCCTATTTAGTAATTCATGTTTCTTCTCCTTCCTGCTTGTAGGGGAAGCCTCTTTGTCCCATTCTTGCTCTGGGATCACCTCTGCTTTGTGAGCTGATCTTGGTGTAGGGAAGGGCAGAGGTGAAGCACTCTCCTGCTCATGGTTGAAGCCTCTCTAATTTGATCATTCTGTTTCTCTGCACCTAAAATGCTCTCCTTCCTCACAAGGTTTCCCTGGGTTTACAGATATTTCTAAATTACAGGCCTCTTCATTAATGTGGTTTTATTCTGTCTTTACGGAGTGAGATTACTTCTCACAATTCCACTTGTCACTTGCAAAGAGAAGGTTTATTAATTGATATTTTAATTAATATTAAGTTATTAGTACTTTGATATTTACACAGTCTTCTAATGGTGTCTGGTGATTTGGCAATATATAAAAGTGTTTTGAATGCTTGCAGTATGTTTTTTGACAATACTGTGAGCAATAAAAATGGCCAAGGCACAATCTGAGGTAGAAAAATATGAGAATATAGACATGCTGGTATTCAAGATGTTGGTATACCAAGATGCTGGTATATGTCTTCTTGGTTTGATTCTTCCTTGTAATAAAGATTGGAGGTTTTGAAATAGGTATTTTAATATGTATACATCACTTAGCAGAATAAGGGAATGTAAGAAATATGTCACCAAAGAAAAATAAAACAAAGCTAGTATCAAACTTTCAGAGGTTCTAGCACAATTGAAAAAGTAATTCCTTTAAAAACAAAAAATCCAGATGACCTGAAGGGTAGATATGTTTTCACAGAACTTAAAATCCTTTTTAAAATGGTAAATTTTTTCAATGAAATATTTTGAGTGCATTTTCCTTGCACCAGGTTTTCTGAAGTAGAGTTAAATTTTATGTCTTTACTGAAAAAGCCTGAAGTGCAATACAGTTTTTTTTTTCTCTGTGTAAATAAGCCTGGTGATTCCAGGGTTTACATGCTAATCCAATCTTCAGGCTGGAAGAAAAACATAAAGTTTATGGGACTATCAGCAGCATTCTTGCAATGCTGAACATAACATTGTGGAAAAGGAAGATGTGTATGTTACACAGAAGTGAGTGAATGAAAAAGTAAAACTAAGTTAGTGAGAGTTAATTGTGGGTAAGTAATCAAGCAAAACAAGACAAGTAAGAGAAATGGCAGCTGCAGAAAAGTTAGCGAAAGAAGTGGTTTTTATTGTGAACAAACAGGAAGGATGGGACAAATTTAGATGAGCTGCAAAATTCCCGGGGTTCATCTGAAAATCACGACAGAAGGCTTCTAGAGTGCGCAGCCAGAATGGAGCAGTGGAGAGTTCTGCATATTTTAAAATTTAAAATAAATAAGGTATTCAAAGACAAATGCACTGGCATTGCAAACCATAACACAAATTCTGTAGGAAATATTTCCTCAAGGAGAAATCAGGGGTCATAAAAAGGTTACTTTTAACTAATGCTGCTTGATCGGTTGTTAGTGTTCAACTTCCTCTGAAGTGACAACGCGTCAGGGTGACCGTTGCCCTCTTCCAGCAATTATTGGTGCTCTGGCAATTGCACTCAGTTTTAATCAATTAGAGTCCTGAATGGTGCTTTTCTTGGTTTCAAACAAAAGAGCCAACTGTTGGACCAGAGATGTCCACTCCTTTTTGGCAGCTTCCTGTTTTCTTTCAGAAACTTTTTGAAGACCCTGTCGGGTTCAGGAATGATCATGATGAATCCCTTGTCCATTAGTATGGCACTAATTATGTGATCCACATTCCAGCAGAAATCCAAATAGTCAACAGAAAGCAAGAGGACGAGAGATCCTGGAGCTGAGCAAAGGCTCATCTGGCCTCTGGTTCCAAATCTCCACCAAGGTGTGGGTTTGGCTGTCTAGAGAAAGGTTTAAGATTCACTTAATTGGGAGGCAAGGGATAGTGTTTCTCCTTTTCTCCCCTTTCCTACTCCAGTAGGTCTGTTTTATATCTGTAATATTTAGATTTTGGCTTAAACTTTGAAGAATGAGGTTGAACAGCAAAGAGTTATTGGTTAGCAATATTTACAGCTCTGGATATTCTTGTTATCTGCATGAAAATAAGACTTATCATAACCCCACTTATTCATCTCTGGCAAGATTTTCTGGTTCAAGTGCATGTGTCATTAATGATGCATAAGCTATCTCAAAGACAGAAAAACTGGTGGCTCAAGAGCTGAAAATCCCCCTAGAAAAAATCCACAAGTATGTGGATGTCCTGGATGGACATGGTAGTGCTGCACCATTACCCATGTCAAGTGGTAAGCCAGAAGACTCCTGATCAGAGGCAAACACTCTGCAACTCTTGTTTCAGTGCACAATTTTCACCAACAGGATCAGCTTGAAGTATTTTTATTTTCCTGTCATGAGTTCCTGTCCCAAACATTAGCACCATCTTTTCAGCTGGGATAACGCAGCATTCCATGCTGTCGTGTTGTGCAGTGGCTCTGGGAACTGCTGCAGCTTGCAGAGGACCGGGCTTGAAGGAGCTGGATTATTTCCCTGTTCCAGTTCACAGCCAACAAACCGTTGTGCCTGGACAGCTAGCTGGGACTAGATGGCTAACTTCTCCTCTGCTGCTGCTGCGTGATATGAATCTCCTATTGTTTCCCTCCACTCACCCATCTGTGTCCACCTATTGTTGTGTTTGGAGTGGGAGAGAGACCTTTCTCTTCATGTCCATAGCAATTTGATGACCATGGGGTTTGGTGCCTGCTTGAAACTCCTTCAATTCTTGCATTAATAGCAGTAGCTGAGAGACTTACCCCAAAGCCTTTTGGAAAGCCATGTGGTTTGGAAGGCTTAATGTGACTGTGGGACTGCTATGACTGGCTCGAGTGAGAGTTTTCTTCCTGTTCCATGACAGTCTAAATTCCTCTGCTGAGAAGTGGTTGCTCATTAAACAACAGTGACTCAAACACTGTGACTCTGTCTATAGCTGAATTCAAACCCAAAAGCATCTTTTCCGGGAGTCTTGCAGGTAAAAACATGTTCAATTTTTATGGTGCTGTGGTGTCTCTATGAACTTATGAGCTTGGACTTGAGATTTAGTAAAAATATTGTTGCTGTAGATCACATTTAATGGATGAGTAGGTCACAAGACAGCTTATACAAGGGATAAAAGTCAGAGAATAGGAATTTACTTCAACTACTCTCCAGAAATCAAAAAAAGCCTGTTCTTTCTCCTGTCCTCCAGCATACATTTCCCACCAGATTATCCCTTGCCACTGGAGGGACCACACTCCTGGGGTGAAGCTTGTTTTTTGTTTTTTTTCTTCTCCCTGAATTATTCACTGAAATTAATTTAGTGGTGTCAAATTTAGTAGCACCCAACTCATAGGTTTATAGCATTTCTGTATTTAGAAAGCCAGTGTTTTTAAAAAAAAGGATATTAAAATCTCAGAGGTTTCAAAACAACCTTTGAGTATCTCTGGTCTGTAAGTGTGAAAGATTCAGTACATAGCTGCCAGAATATTCAACTTTGTGAACTGAATAGTTAAGATGCAGTGATCTGTGTTTCAGGGGAGGGAAGCCTTTAATTAGGAAATGAGTCATTAAAGAGCTTTGTATTGACCTCCACCATCAGGAACACACCTGATGTTGACCTGAACTCTGTGTTTTCTCAAGGTGAACTGAGAAGTAGTGATCTCTTTTGTTGCTTTATAGCATACCAAGAGGTACCTGCAATGTCATAGCTTGTTCCTCAAAAAAAACCTTCTAGGGAAAGCAGGACAAAGGAATGCCTAATAGAAAAAAATATGATAATAACAAAAAAAACCCCACAACCTCCAAAACCCTGGTTAAATTTTGCAAGAGGAGAGGGGGAATGAAATTTAATGTAGAGATTAGCAAGATACATCAGTGTTGCTGTGACACCAAGACAGTTCTTGTGTTGTCAGTAAAATACGGGAACCTCCTCCCAGAAGAGCTTCCAGTCAAACTGCAGAGTGGCCTGTCTGCAATACTAATTAGTGCTGCATTGTAGGAGCAGGTCCAGACAGTGACAGGTTGTACCAGGGCCTCAGTGTTAACACTGTCTGCATTTTGGGGGGTCACTTTAGACTACCTAGAGTGTGTGGACTGAAACACAGTACTTAAGCTGCAGGTATATTTTCCTTGGCCTTTGGTTCAAGGACAGTTTCATATCCCACCCTAAAGGGTAGAAGGCTCATTCAAACACAGAAAAGTCACACAACTGAGCATTGCTTGCCTGTATTGGTTTTCCAATGAAGATATCTGTGTCTAAAGAGTCCCTAACAAAAAGAAAAAGAAATTGATAAAGAATGTACCTTCGTAGGATAGAAAAGGCAAGCCTTCCAAGGATTAACTAAGAGCTTTCTCTCTGCTGCGTAATAGAAATTATCTCTAGTGGATAGGCAAATCCTTTAATCTTCATACAATATCTGAGCAGGCTTACATTTTCTCCACAGACGCTCTGTTTTTATCCCACTAAAGTTCCCTGGGTCAATTCCTGAAGCAACCACTGCAAATTAGCAATGATCCAAGATTCAGCCCACTGCACTTGTGCATGAAGGTGGTCTTACCTTACAGTTTGTGATGCCATATAACTGCTTTTAATAATAATGAAACAGCATTTTTATTTATTATTTTTATTTTACTTATTTGACACCAAATTCTTCTACAGTTTTGAATGGTATAAATCTAAAATGGAATTACACTGCATTTACAGCCACCCTGCTGGGTCCTGAATTTGTCTTGTGTTTGTGTGAAGAATGTCTGTCACACGCTTCTTCAAATCTCTTTTTCCTCTCTAGGTAGCATACACAGAAACTGTGTGAAAATTTCAGTGAAGCTTTTGTGATTTATGCTATCATGATGAGTGGAAGCCCCTCTGTGTTTGAGGAGGGCACTACACAAGTGGGAACCTTTGTACGTCTGGGCTGAGCAGTGTGAAT
Organism: Pachycephala philippinensis; assembly: GCA_013397055.1. NCBI lineage: Eukaryota > Metazoa > Chordata > Aves > Passeriformes > Pachycephala > Pachycephala philippinensis. The sequence continues at coordinate 321,961 of VWZT01009448.1, read as the reverse complement.
GGGGACACCCTGCTCACACACACCAGCACCTCAGATCCACAGTTTAACAGTTAACCATGACGTTTAATAAACTTTTTTTTTTTTCCTGTGGCAATTTAGAGTATTGAAGAGGGAATCAGGAGCTGTGAGGAAAGGATCAAACAACAAATCCATGGGGGAGAGACTGTTTCCCAGCCAGTCACCAAAGCTGTGACTTTGCTGTCTGCTGCATAGCTCCATGTTCAGAGTCAGAGTGGAAAAGGTCCCCCTTGCCATACACCCATGCTGTGAAACCCTTACAGGGGATTTTCCTTTACATTTTTTGTTGGCTTTTGAGGGCTTTGGATCAAGTCTGTGTGCCATACATAGCTCACCATCTCCTGGGGAAAAAATAGAGAAAGACAGTGTTAGCTTGACTGCTTTGGTTGGCAGTCACCTTTGTGAGACCTGGTCTCTTGAAAATCAGTGAGAAGCTGCTGGCGTGACCCCATGGTGAACTGCAGCCATGGGGGAAGGAGCAAATATTCCAAGGAGATGAAGCAGGACATGTACTTACATCTGATCCAAATCACTGCTGTACAAAGGAAAAGTGAATGTAGCCAGCATAGCCAAGCTGGTATTTTGTGACCTTCTGATTGTCGAGTTCAAAATATCTTAATTTCTTTTTTGCTGGAGGCTTCTAAATTGGGGGAGGAGGAGTTAGCAGTGGTGAAGCAGGAGAGAGTAAATTTCCTTTCTAAAAAATATTCTTCCGGTGGAAGCAGTGTATTGTTTCTTGAAATGGACAAAGTTATTTTCTAACTTCCCTGTATCCTGTCACCTGGCCCTTCCTTCCTCCTCCTGATACCACAGTAAAATACACAAACACACGAGCTATGCATTATTTGCATCATGTCAGGATTTACATTCTGATCGAGGGTACTGATTTATACTTGTCGGATTTTCTACAGACCACATTCCAGATGTGGAATGAATTTTACTGGCATTTATTAGTCACTAGGGGTGGCTGATGATGGCTTCCTTTATACCCCTGACATTTATGCTCTGGTGTAGCTTCCCTTTTCCTTTCAGTGATGTTTTTCCTTTTAAAAGAGTCGAAAACAAAAGGAAAAGAAGTCCATTCTATAGTAGTGCAAACATAATAGGATAGATTATGTTTATGGAGAAGGACATTTAGAACAGAAGTCCCATTCTTCTAATAAGGAAAGGAAAAAAAAAAGCACTGATTACCTTTATTCACAAGCTGTTGTTGGTGCTTCCAAGATTTTAATCACCTTTACAAATGTTGTGATGTCAGCATTGACTTTCTAAGCTTGTCTGTTTCAACATCTTAGCTTTAAGTCAATATGTTAATAGTGAATCCTTTACTATTCTCTTACAAATTAACAATTATGTGAAAATTTTAATTGAAAGAAAAGGTGGGAGATATGACTTCCCAAAAGAACAAGAACATGCAGCTTCTTGAGTATTTGTAACACACAGGATATCAAAAAGCTGATTTTGTGGCCAGAGCAAAAGAAACTGAGGCTTGAGAAACTCCACTAGCTGCATGAAGCAAGAACCATGTTCAGACTGCCTTTTGTGAGCAATGCAAGTAGTGTAAGTTCAAGAGAAAAATTATGTGAAGTCCGACTTGCATGTGGGTTTCTTGATGCTGATGGGAAGCAGAAGGGAGATGCTTTCTTCTTTGTGAATGTGGTCACTGTGTGTTTTCAACCTGCAATCTGCAATGGTGTAAAAATGGGTGCCAAAATTTAGAGAGCAACAGAGGGAGTGAGCATGGAGGACGTGGAAATTCTTTTGGTAAAATCAAACAGATTTCGTAGATCGAGGTAGACCAACCTGTATTACGGGGGGGTTAATTCACCAACCGCTGTTCCTCCCAAGCTGAGATTTGAGAAGGTCTTTTGTTTGTTCACACCTGGCAAGCCAAAGACTAAGATGGGTCTGTCATGGGGTTGGACACCATATCTAGATTTGCTAGGGAACGTCTCATGAAATTTTTTCTTTCAAACTAAAATCAAACTGTGTAATTCTGTTATATATAAACTGGGTGCTTGCTGACAGCCAACAGGTTCTTTACTTTCTGCTTGATTCTGCTGTGCCAATACTGCCTTTCTTATACTGCCTTTCGGTGGGGAGATGAGCCCATTTCACAAGTGGGATTCCCAGTGAAATGGGTAAGAGGGTTTCCATGAATAATGATGGGGGTTTGGATCTGATCTTGTGCCAATGACAGCCTAGAAATTATGACCACGGGAGACAAGCAGAACTATTTTGTGGTATGGCTTCTTTAAGAATGTAACATCAGATGAGGTGGGGTAAATCCTGTGAAAGAAGAAAACAGCTTGCCGAAGTTTTTCAGGGATGAACTCAGTGTGAGAGCGCAGGATAAGTATAAACAAATAAGTAAATGAAGAAGTGGCTTCAGCAGATAAGAGTAACAGCTCAGGGAATTATTTATAAGACATGAGAAAGCAGACAGCGTATGTGAAGCGTTTAACTCTGATGGTCCCATTAGCTACAGACAGCACTGAGTCCAAAGTCCCTGTGACAGCTAAGATCAATAGGAATCTGTTCTCTTTGGTATTTATTAGTGAAGGTTAGGTTAATGGATTAACTTGTCAGATTAATTTGATAGTTGGTTCATATAGTAAATACTAGCCCTTACAGGGAAATATTACTTGACTCTTTTGACTATGATCTAGCACATTAAAACAGGGCAGCTCTTCACCCTTTGTCGTTTTTGAGAAAAATGAACAAATCATGCAAGGTGGTCAGGGAGTCATGCGTATGTTTGTGATGCGAATGAGATTGTTTCTCATGGCCAATAACCCAAACAAAACAATAAGCAAAAAACCCCAATGCATCTAATACAGTCATTTACCCTTACAAGATGGACTCAAAACAAGCAGGCTGCTGCGTGGGGATCGGTTCACTGATTCACTAAGACCAGCATGAATCCTTTTTATTATTTCAACAGGCGCTAGATCAAACCTCAGCTTCTCAGACTCTGTGCTCCAGCTCAGCTGGTTAAGTTGCTTTTCCCTCTGCAGTTTGTGGTTGAGAATCAGGGCCAGTGTCATGCACTGGAAAAAGCAGATATCTAACTGCTGGGTATTAAAAGGATTATGATGCTGGTGCTTAGTCCATGAACATCAGGACACGAGACAGGCAGGCTTGAGTCATGGAAGGAGGTGGAATACTTGTGGAAGGGGAAGGAAAAGCAACACTGCTACCTCCATGCATCTCATCACCTCAGCTGCATCCCCCTTGCACAGCCCTGCAGACTTGCTCAGCTTCTTCCCTACCACATCCTTTGCCTGCAACAAGAGAAGCCACCTCACCCCTCTCTGGTGGGGCACACACGTCTGTTCCATCTCTGAAAAGTCTTGAGCAGATCCGGGTCGGAATCCACTGTGTTAAAATCAAGGCAGGACAGTGGAATTTATGTGACAGTGCTTCTCACCACTTTTATTTAAAACAAAAGGCCAGTAGTGTGCAGTCAGTGATGAATTATTTCTTTGGTTTTGGACTAACGACCCATGTCAGAAGTGTTGAGAATCCCAGCTCCATTAACAGCTGGGTCAAGATGCTGTGTGCTTTAATCCCATATGTTTTATGTATTAGCTCTATCAAATCCAGGATGCTACAGTTGTGTTTAGAGCCATCTGTATGCCTGGTGTGTTCTCCATATTTTCCCCTCACTGTGTGCTGTGATAGTCAAGATAAAGCTGCCTTTACAAATAAGCTCTTGAGATTCTGAGATCTCCAAGTCCTGAAAATGAGGAGAGTTGCAAGTAGGGATTGACCAGGCTTATGCATTTGATGTGAAAATTGCAGCTAGCCAAATATCCTCAATCATCCCCAGAAGACATTCCCAAGGCAGGAAGAGCAGCAATGGGCCAGTCTCACTAAGATACTGCTGGGAGCAGTCAAAGAGCCTGGGGAGAATTTCAGCTCCAAAAGTGAACACACACGAGGCGATGCCTGCCTACAGCATGCCAGGCAGTGATGGATTACCTGCTGTCAGGAAGCACGTTGGAGCTCCTGAGCTGGGATTACTATCAGGATGATGGCAGGGAGCTCTGCTCAATCCCAAAACACAGGAGGATGCAAACTAATAAAGTTTGTTGGAGCTTGCAGCTCTCTGCAGCACTTTAGCACGGTCCTATCTACTCAGGCACTGTCATCTCCTGTGGGATATTCCCAGAGTTCCCATTCTCCTCAATTCTTCAAGATCCTGTGTCCATGTCTGAGCCCTCTGCTTTTGCATTGGGTTTGTGTGGCCAGGTTTTGGTAGTGGGTGACTTCTGTGAAAAGCTGCTAGAAGTTTCCCCCATGTCTTACAGAGTCATGTCTGTCAGCGGGCTCCAGGACGGACCCACGCTGGCCGAGGCTGAGCCCAACAGTGACGGTGGTAATGCCTCTGGGATAATAGAGTTAAGAAAGTGGGGAAAATTGCTGCTCAATAGCAGCCAGAGCGAGAATATGTGAGGGAAACAGCCCTGCAGACACCCAGGTCAACAAGGAAGGAGGGGCAGGAGGTATTCCGGGAGCTGCAGCAGAGATTCCCCTGCAGTCCATGGTGCAACCTCCGGTGATGCAGCTGTGCCCCTGCAGCCCATGGAGGTCCTTGGGGAAGCAGAGATCCACCTGCAGCCCATGGAGGACACCATACTAGAACAGGGAAATGCCTCAAGGAGGTTAAGAGCCTGTGGGAAGCCCATGGTGGAGCAGGCTCTGGCAGGATCCGTGGTCCTGTGGAGAAAGGATCCCATGCTGGAGCAGTTTTGCTGGTGAGAACATCGGGAACTGCAGCCTGTAGTAAGGACTCACACTGGAGAAGTTCATGGACTGTCTCCCACAGGAGACACCTCACACTGGAGATGGAAGAATGTGAGCAGTCTTCCCCCTGAGAAAGAAGGAGAAAGAAAACGAGTGGTGAACTGACTGCTTTTATGAGCTTCCATTCCTCATTTCCCTGCACCACTGGGAAGGAGCAGGGAGAGAGAATGGTAAGTGCAATTGAGCCCAGGAAGAAGGGATGGGTGGGGGAAGGTGTTTCAAGATTTGGTGTTATTTCTCATTATCCTGCTCTGATTTGTTTGGGAATCAATCAAATTATTTTCCCCAAGCTAAGGCTGTTTGGCCCTTGATGGTAACTGGTGAGTGATCTTTCCTTGTCCTTACCTTGATCCATGAGACTTTTGTTACAGCTGAGTAGGGGAGTGATAAAAGCAGCTTTGGTGGACATCTGGTGTCCTGTCAGGGTCAATCCACCACAGCTCTTTGGAGACCTCCGTGGGTACATCACAGAGTTGGGTGGAGGCTATTCACCCTTGTACCATGTCAAGTGTATTTTTGAAGGAAAACAACTTGGGGAAGCCACCTGGGTCTTTATTGCAATCAAAAATAAAGTAACAATACCTGAGGTTGTGATTTGCAAAGAAATGCTGGCAGTAGCATGGAAGAAGACACAAGAGACTTAGCTCCCCTGATGACATGCTCAGGGCTTGGGTAGTTCTTTCTGTATCTTCTGCAGAACATGGCAATGGATGTAGCTTTGCCATCCTTGTCTGACTGGTTTATCACCTGCATCTCCAAGCCCAGGCTGGAAGGACCCTGTTCTGCAAGGCGCAAGGACATCCCTGTGCCAGGAATTGCTGCAGTATCCGTGTGTCCCAGCAGACAAGCCAGGCTTTACTCACTCGGACTGCCCCCAGAGTTGGCTGCCTTGTGGCATACCTTGAGTCAACTCTGTACTGCAATCTGTATTCTCATCAGAGGCTTCAGAGGTGTAAAACACAGCCCTGCCTGCTTTTGCTAGACTTTCCCAGGCTTCCTTCAGCAAGATAAGTGGGGGCCTTGGGGTATTAACAGAAGTAGGTAGAGTGTATTTCTTCCCTTGGCATATACAGCCAGGAGCCAGCCAGCATCTGTCCTGGAGGTGAGTTAGAAAAGGATTGTGACAGAGGAAGATGCAGAGGCATGACCCAGAAGAGATGACTAATAAAAAATGACTTAAGAGCTCTTCTCCAAGGATCAAAGGTTAAGTCTAGGTCAATTGTAATAACTGCATTGCTTTGCCAGTCAGGACATGTGCAGTGTCCTAGAGGAACATCTAAAGCATATTCTCAAATGGCATTAAAGTGGCTGCCATTTGCAAAGGGTTGGCAGGTATAGTTTTACACCAGCCTGACGCTTCTCAGTAACAGGGTCACTGAATGATTTTTTTTCCCAAAACCTCCCCAGTGTGCAAGGAATTTTCCCTGGGTAAAGCCAAGATCACCGAGTTCCCTGCAAACACCCTCCCCTTCAGCAGCATGTCTTGGAAAGCGTGGCAAGACAAATGGGGAAATGTTCCCACTCCCATGGCTTAGACTATTATGGCTGCTCAATAGGAACTAAGCAGAGTCTATTTACTTATCCTAAAAATGGATGAAAGAGTGCAGGAATAGCAAAATGTGGGGAGAATTGATGAATAAAACAAGTAGGAGTCTGCCTGTCTGCACTATGTAGAGTAATGCTGTGGAGAGATACCCAAGCCAATGCAACATAAGCTAACCAAAGAATCAGAAGTAGGGCAGCATCCTATACTGAAAGATTTTAAGCACTAGGATCCAATTCAACTCCCTGGCATCCTTTGTTCTCTGCTGCAAAACTTGGCAATGCTGCTGCATGTTTGTTTCACACACTGGTTTGGGAAGTGCTGATTCAATGAGATGTTTTTCCTGCCAGTGCCTGAGCTTGCTGCCTCACTGCAAATGGGAGTTTAGTCACAGCATTTTGCCTGACACATACCTTCCCACCCACTTGTCATTATCAGTTTAAGTATTTCCGTCTCACACAGGGGTACACAGTAAAAATATATTACAAAGGATAAAAAGATTTAGTCATCATCAGGAGTTCAGTTAAGCCTACATAGTTGGCTGCTCAGAAGAAATAAGGCTCTTAATTGGATAGTTTTCTATTTGAAAAAGCAGAATGGCTTGACGTGGAGCTTCTCCTAATGTCCAGAAGCATCAGTGGGCAGCACAGGGAGTGGCTAACTAGTCACTAGAAAACCCTTCTGCTCATCAGCTACTTACCATTATCTTTTTAAGGACACATATTTTTTCCTGGGCAGCACTGATTAGCACTATTAGGCACTGCTCATTTGCACATTAATAGGAGAATATGTTTCCTTTTGGTCCAGCTGGATCATAACCGTGTGCATTTTCAAGGTGAGCTATCTGCAAGGTTGCTCCTTGTGTTTGATAAAGAAGATGAGTTAATAGCTAGATGGAGCTCTAGCATGGACAATTCTTCTGGGTTCTCCCTTATTGCTTATGCCCATTGCCTTTGAACAACCTTTTATTCAGAAAATGTTCCACCCATGTTTGTGTAGTGCGTGTTAAATGCTAAGTGTGGGGCAAAGGAAAAACACAGGTAATCCTTGCTGTAAGCACTACATATGGTATGGGGGAAAAGGTCCTGTTCTGTTATTCCCTATGACACTAAACTGGACTGGGGGTCTCAATGGAAGCAGCTCCATTTCTCTGTGAAACTGTGATAATTAAAATGTCACTTAAGTTTAATTCTCCTCCACAGATCTATTATATGAGACTTTTCAGACCTTTATGTGGGGGGTTTTTGCTTCTGTTTACTCCAGTAAAAAAATATTTGACCACTGCTGAGTTCTTTCCATAATCCTCTTATAAATCTGTGAGAGGGAGTCTACATTTTTTGGCAATTTCTTCACTATGTGTGGCACTCATAGGATTATTCCAGATTTTAAAGCAAGTTAAAATTTGACTTTATACATTATGGTAAATGAGGTAGAGAACTGAGACCATTTCCCTTTTTACCTGGCTAGTTTGGGAACAAGCAGGTATTTAGGTATTTATTTGCTCTTTGAATTTATTCAAAAATACTATTTACTGTGCAAGTGAATGTCAGATCAAATGCTGTTCACCAATTACGTATGACACATACTGACCAAAGACACTGATAATCAGAAATCAGTGTATGTATTGTTTTCCTGGCCACTGGAGCTGCATATAATTTTCTCTTTTTTTTAATATATTAAAATAGTATAAAATTTTATAAATTGGCAGACCCTCCAGCAACTTGATGCAAGAAATTATCTACTCATGAAGGAGGAAGAAGAACCATATGTGTATAGGAAATAACCAAGACTTAAAAAATTAGAAGACATGTAAGCCCTGTTCTTTAACCTTTTACAAAAAAAATAGGAGAGAATGTAGAGATAAACTCTGTCTCACAGAGACAGGTTGAGCTGTATCAGTCGCAGAAGTCCTTCCTGCCTGTCAGAGAAATGACAGAAGAAAACTCAAAGCACTTGAAACGTTCTTTACTCCTGATCAGATTTTATATACGTATATTTTTTATAACATAAAATTTTCCTGTGGTTGCCTCTACATGTCTAAGTGCAGTACTGCTTATGATGCCTTTTATCTTTTATAACTGTCATCTGTTCACGGGTGAAAACACTGACATTTCATTTTGGGGAATTTCATTTTCCCAGCCAGGATCAGGTTTGGTATATTAGTAGCTTACAAACCAGTGTGCTATGAGACCTCACTGCACTGTCTGTGTGTTGTCTGAAATATGCCTGGGAGGTTTTTCCACTCTTTCCCATGGTGTGCTGCTTGATAATCTCCTAGAATTCAAACATCAGGTGACTGAATGGCTCGAGGGTCATGGTCACCACCTCTTGGGTCTCATCTGAGTGAAGCAAGGGATTATGATTATAATTTTCTGCTGGCTAGAGGGACTTGAGGGCTTCAGGATCCTGAGATCTTCCTGGAAAGTCCCCTGTTTTCTGGTAAGCTTCCTGCTAAGAATAATACCCAAAGAGTCTCATTAGTTTACTTCTCTTTTTAGTTCCACAGCCCCAAAACAAGACCATAGGGAACTAGTGTGGATGGTGGCAGCACGGAGCTGAAAGGAGGTTACCTGGGAGGTACAGATACCCAACGCAGGATCTCCTGTACCCAGGCCACTCCTGACAAATGTGAATCTGACTTGTTTTTAGAGACCTCGAGTGTAGAGGTGTCACAGCATCCTCAGGCAATTCCTGTTCTTTGCTGTTCTTATCATTAGAAATATTTCCTAATGTCTGATGTAATTCTTCCTTGCCAGAAGCCGAACTCATTATTCTTGTCCTGCCCACCATAACCAGAAGCTACTTCAGTAGTTACCCACACACTTCCTTTCCCACCAAATGCAATTTTGTCCTTTAATTCTGATGTAATGGTGGATGGTGATTATGTTCACAGGAGTGGAACAGACGTGTTGACAAGCATTCCTCAAAGCTTTACTATTTCTTGGCATTAGGAGCCATCATGCGTAGTGCTGCTGTGTAAAAAATGTAGCTGTCTTCACATGTACAGAGATCAGAACAGACTTTTAAGGCTAATGCAGGCATAGACAATACAGATAGAATAGCAAACATCTAGCTAGGTAGTGTCAAAAAGGAAGAAGGTAATTTTGTGTACATTTGACTGGTTGTGTACATTTGGTATCTGCTAAAAAGCGTACTGAAGATAATGAGGGTGTTTGTACTTGGTCACTTAAGACTGGGCTAACAAATCTTTCGGGACTTACCTGCACCTCTAAACCTTTGTCAGACCAAACCAGCCTCTCATAACAGCAAATTCTAAGCATGTTGAATACCTTAACATGAGTTCAGGGGGTTTTTTTCACACAGCCTGGGCTTCAACTGTCTTGACCATTACAGACCCGTACACTGTCAGGTACCTCAGCCTTGACACTTCCCTGCCCAGCCCAGAGGCTGTGGAAGGGATCCATCTCTCCTAGCAGTAGGGGACAACAGTGTAGTTCCTACATCTGAGCTCCTTACCACAGAATCACAGAACGGTTCGGGTTGGAAGGGGCCTTCAAAGATCATTTAGCCCAGCCTGCACTGCCATGGACCATCCAGTCTGGCTTTGAACGCTTGCAGGGATGAGACATTCACATCTTCTCTGGGAAACCCGTTTCACTGCCTCATTATCCTCATTGTAAAAAATTATTTATGTCCTTTCCATGTTTTTTTAGTTTAAAGCCTATACCCCTTGTTCTTTTAGCACAGGCCCCAGTAAAAATTCTCCCTCTATCTTTCTTGTAAGGCCCCTTTATACACTGAAAGGCTGCAAGGAGCTGTCCCCAAAGCCTTCCCTTCTTCAAGATGAAGAACGCCAACTCTCTCAGCCTTTCTTCTTGAGAGTGGAGTAGAAGGGCAGGATCACCTCCCTTGGCCTGCTGGCCATGCTGCTTTTTTATGCAGCCCAGGATGTGGTTGGCTTTCTGGGATGTGAGTGCACATTGCCAGATCATATCTAATTTTTGTCTACTTACATCCCCAAGTCTTTCTCAGTTCATCCATGACCCTGCCTGCATGATACTGAGGATTCCCCTGACCCAGGTGCAGGATCTTGCCCTTGTCCTTGCTGAACTTCATGAGGTTTGCTTGGGACCACCTCTCAAGCCTGTGCAGGGGCAGGCTTGAGAAAAAGCATTGAAAAAAAGCTTGAAAAAGGGCATCCTTTTGCCCAGGCCTATCCAGTGTACTTGCTAGCCTTCCATCAGGGGCTGGGTCAATACAGGCAAGTTCCTGTGACCAAACTTAGCTGCATCACATGCAGCCTGTGGGAATTGCATTGGCTGATTCTCTCTTCTCTCTGACACCAGCCCTTGGTGACTTGTACAGACGTAGGTGCCTTCACTCGGGACACCTACTATTAGTGACATACATCCTTTGTGTGAAAGGAAGCCACAAGTGCTCAATGCCAAGCCTGGGCCACCAATACAGATAGGAAGTGTATGAGTGATAAGGTTTCTATACTTTCATTTTTTCTCAACTCACTGGTCAGCACAGGCACAGACGGAGAATCTTTTCCTCCATTTCAGGCATAGACTCTACTGCAGAAACTCTCTTTGCCTTTGAATTACAAAAAAAACAAAAACCAAAACCAAAAAACCCCAAACCAAAACAAACCAAATCAAACCCCAAACCAAAACAAACAAACAAACAAAAAAAACCCCAGCCCCCCCCCAAAAAAAACCCCAAAACCAACAACAACCAAAAAAGCCAAAACCAAAACAAAAAAAAAAGGTTTTGTGGAATCACTTACTGTACAAGGGTGCCTCAGACCCCAGTTAAAATCTGAGAATGGCTATGCAGTTGCGAGGACTTTGTTTTGCAGAAAGGCAAACTTCACTAGCAGCTTGATTCAGAAATTCATTTGAATGGTTTATACATTGTAAATTTATGGATAATTAGTTTGGTAAGATTTAGCTACACAACAGGAAGTCTCATGATTTTTTATTTGTACAATGCAAACTATGATTGAGAATAATGTAAAAATATTTCATTTGGTAGGTCCTCCTTGTCATTTCACTTCATTTTAACAATGATATGAGACTCAAGACTCTAGGTTTCTTCCCAGGTATTTTTGCAGCTGTGTTTAAACCAAACATTCACTTTCTTTTAGCAACACAATGACTATGTTTTTGCAACAGTTCAGTAAGTCACGGATGTTATCTGAAAGAGTGAGCTAGTTAGTATCTGGAGTTTGTTTAACCGAAAATTTTGTTGTTGCTGTATCATTTCCATCATGAGGGGCTTCCTCTACTTGCCTGTAAACAGTTTGAGTCCTGTCCACAGGGACTCACTGCTTTTCTTTGTTGTGTTTCAAAACTCAATTTTTGCAACACACCAAAACTGCTGCAGAAACTTCTACTTTGTGAAGCAGAGTTTGCTGCCCACTTATAGAGAAAAATCCTAAAGTCTAGAAATACAGATGAAACATTTCATCGAAGAGTTAAACACAGCCAAGCAGGAAATCTCTGTGCTTTCTGCTTTATTGCACATAGAGGCTGGACACACTATCATTTTGTTAATGCTGCTATTTAGATAGATCTTGCTGGATGTACTTGAAGCACTAAGTATCTTGATTCACAGATATTTTCTAATCAAGGCTATTTCTGTGACATTGAGTTGAACTTGAAATTGGAAATGTCGAGTGAAGTATTTTACTGTTTTCTATCTAGCTGGCTGCTATTTATCTATATGAAATCTGATCTGATCCTCTAAGGACCCTAACTGGAGCAAATGAAATGTTTTATCACCAGGAAACTCTTGGGATGACTTTCCAGAAGGTGTAAAAGTCTGCTATGATGGGCTGTCCTTATACTTGTGGATGAGATAGTTTTGCTGAAGCAAATCTGCAGTATTAGGGCATATGTCTGAGGAAAATCCTCATTGCACCTATGAACTTATTTTGGCCTCATTCAGCAGCTCCCAAATGCTTCACACTCTGAAACAGTAGGATATAATCCTTTGACCAGTTCACAGTGAACTGCTGCCCTCTGTCAAGAAGAGAGCAGAGCTGGCTCTGAGACTCCAAACTCCTCCCTGGCTCAGTAACAAGAAATCCCAGAAGCTGCTGCAAGTTGTCCTTCATTTCAAGATTACCTTATTCTTACTTGGCTCATATTTTGGCCTGGCATCCAAAATTTATTTTATCAAACCTACTTTAACTGTCTCAGCTCAAAATACAGTCCCTCCCTAGCTCCCTTTGCACAGGAGAAATTTGGGCATGGATGGAGATGGTTTTATGTCACTGTGTGTCCTCTGTCAGTGAGTGGGCACAAAGGGAGGCCATAGCCATTAGCTCAAGTGTGACATCCACAACACAGCCTAAGCTCGGGTCCTGTGGGAAAGAAGAAGTGGGGTATATTGGTATTTAAACGTCTGAATTTTGTTCATTCTCTTTTTCTCAGGAAGAATGATTTTAAAGTTCCGAGGAAAGTCAGTGTTCCTGGCCACTCCTCTTTGCTGCTGCTCCGTGTCTCCACTCTGGCAAATGGTGAGCAGATGAAAATGATAGTCCCCATCACGTGTTCACCTTGGAATTGGGTTGATTACTTCAATCCCATCCTCAGCACTGGAAAAAGGTCTCAGTCATGACTTCAGGGGAGAGGAGAACAGCTTCAAACCTGCCTTCATGATGCTAAGCTCGTTGAAAACAGCAATAAAACCACAAGACAGAGTAAGGTTCAAGTTTCTTCTCAGCTGGAAACTCTGGGGAGACAGTAAACAGAAAACCTGCTGCTTCCAGGGAGGTGTTTGTTTGTGTTTTTCCTAATGAAGCTATTCTAAAGAATGGAGCCCTGCACTCCCCACGGTGCGATGGCAGCCTTAACCCAACCCCTGTTGTGATAAAAGCAGTACTCCGAGAGGAGCAGGATGTGGCAGTCATTCATAACTTCGACTCTGTGTTTTTAAACATCAGTAAATAGATGCTTTTCAGAGTAAAAAGGAGTGTGAACAAGCACTGTTCGCAATGCTTTCCCTCGAGGGCGAACAGCTGCTCCTGGCTCGGCTGCCCGCTGCAGTCACGGCACAGAGGGAATGTGGCAGCCCTCTTTGGCAGCAGTGGGCAGGTGTTTCTGGCTCTGGGATCTCCTGTGTTTCCCACAAAGCATCTTGGTTATTTAAGAGACTGCATCTGTCAAGTTCATGCTATGTTCCTGCCTCCTGTTGAAGGTTCCAGCTCTGTGTGGGGTGAGAATTTCGACTCTCTAAAAGACAGTTTCTGGGATCCAAGACATGCTTTCATGGCAGCATTTAACGTGTCCTATGAGGTATGAGAACTGGGGGGCTTTTTATGAGGTTATCAAGGTCCCCAAAAATAGTTTTCTCCACCTCTAACATCAGGAAAGTGCAGTAACTTTTTAAACCCTTACCCTAGATCTCTATATGCCAGAAAAAAAAAAAGCAGTTCATTTTTTCCCTGACATTCCTGTGTGTCACACCCTCATTACAACATCCTTCTATAGGAGAATTCCTGTGCGTGAGAAAGAGAAAAGGGAATCTGAAGTGACTGTACTTGGTCTAACTCTGGTCAAAATTTCTGCCAGCAGTTCCTCCCACACATAGCCATTGCTCAGAGGTAAACATGAAGCTGGAGTTAAGATTTATGTTCTTCTGTCAAAAGGGCTCAAAATGTCAGAATCAAAAACGGTGGGTAAGAGAGGAGCATGGTGTGTGCTGGTGAGTTCACTTAATTCACAAGTCAACAGCAGAAATCATTTCTGTGCCAGGAACATAAACACCTTTTGTAAACCATCCCCGTGATTCATCCACTAAGAACATGTTGGTGGCAGCTGGAGCTGTTGCAGTGTCACAGTCACTGAAAGGGGCATCAGCTCAGGTGATGATCTCTGGGGTTATTTCCCAATTCTGCCTGCTGAAGGGGTGGGCTCACACCAGCTCCTGCATGATGCACTCATGCCAGAGTGCTCACTTTGAGAAGCAAACTTGCAGCAAAGGTCTGCAGTTCCAGCCCCTTGGCATATTAAATACGTGGTGGCTGGAATTTCACAGATTTTCTGTCCTTTTTGTCAGTCTGAGACTTTGAAAAATGGCTGTCATGAATGCTGAATTTTAAAACAGAGCTACGCATTTACTCCCCACGTATTTCCTTAGGAAATATGAAAGACATACTCCCAGCTCTTGGTAGAAAAAGTCAGCACTCATAATTTGGTGGGGATACTATATGCCTTCCCTGAAATAAACACTGGAAGCAGAAAGCCAAGTGAAATCTGATCTTTACCAATGCTTGGAAGTTGAGTATTTTGTACACAGGAGAAGGGGACTGTTGAGTACATCAAGCACACATGTAGAAGTATATGATGACAAAAAATACTGACAAGTCTCTTTCAGAAGCAATATTTTTCCAAGATGTTATTTTCAGGTTGCACAAGGAGCAGGAATCTTACATGTAATGTGAAGAAAACTGCCCCTTTAAAAATCAGCCTCCTGATGCTACTTGTCATGTGAAAGTTTCAGCTGAATGCTAATGAGGAGAATCTGTTTTCAGCTAAGCCAATGTAAACTCAGGGAAACTTCACTGACTTTGGTGAAGTCACTGCAGATTTGCACCATAGCATAAGTTTGACTGGAACATTTGCTTTCATGTAGCTTTTGTGGCTTTATTCCATTCATTATATATGACCATAATTTATGGAGGTTCCACATGCACATGCAAGTTAAGGCAATTTGGTTTCTTTTATTAAGCTATGAGTCTATTTTGTAATCAAAGTAAATCAGGCTCATTTGCACACCAAAAAATCTTGGTGTGGATTTCTGTCTGTGGGAGTGGAGACAAAGTATCCTGCTTGCTGACTCCAGCCAAACTATGCGTTTAGCTTACCCACTCAATTTTCATGGTGACTCAGTGCAATTCATTTGCTCTAGTGAGATATGCAAATGTTAATTTTTGAGAGCTGTATTCGAATTTAATTCTTACCAATGCATATGAATTAATATGAAGGACTTCGTTCATGTTACACTGGACTTTCACCATGATAATTAAGAAGTTAATATAGCTTGACACAGAGAAGAGGAGAAGCCACAAAGTAGATCACATTAGAAAGTTGTAAATTTTCACATTAACTTTGCCCTGCCTGTTACTTATCACTCTCGGACTGTCCTGAGGACATCCAGGTGAAGATGTCTCCATCAGTACCTCTTGGACTCCTTCCTGCAAGGTCTGAGTACTGGCATGCATGACAGGAAACCTGCGGCCCTGTCTCTTCTCTGACCCTCTAAATGCTGCATTGACAAAAAGCATAAACCCCAATTCTTTTGAGTCTGCTGGGTGACCTAAGACACAATAGCTCTGAGCTAGCTGCAAGCTTATTGTAGTTCTGGCCAAACAATTGCATTTCTCTACATTAAGGACTGAGTAATTCCTCAAAGAATGGATTCTGAGCTAGGAATAGTAGGAATTTCATTGCTGAGGAGGCAGGTCCATCTGACTTTTAGCTGAAAGGAGACAACCTGCTCTAACTCCCCCATGCATGGAGCAAGGTGTGCCCTTCTTGCTGTGTGCTGAGTTCTGTTTATCTGACCCTGGTACTGCACCCAGGCCTGCCCCATGTGTCTCCCAGAAGGGAAGGAATGCAGCAATTCTCTTTCTCCCCAAAGCAGTGGAGTGAAGGGCTCCCAGCTTTAAAAGTCTTGGTTGGAGTTAGCAGATTTACGTTGGCAGTACCACGAATGTCTTTGTGAGTATAGTGTAGAAAACAAATCTCTTAGAGGTGCCTGAAATCTTTTCTCAGTGACACGTTATGCTAGATATTTTTAAGAATTGGCTCTCTGTGGACCTGGTGTCAGATTTCTGTCATGTCAGGATGGTCATACAGAGGTGTTGTGCTTCTCTCCAGGCTCTGAGGTCTGCATTACCTTTCCCTCTTCATCAGAATCTTTAACCCCTTGCATCTCATTCCCCATAAGGAATAATTCTTTGACATAGAGGCCTCTCTTGGACCGTCTGCCCTAGTTCTGTGTGGCAAAATGGATTTTCAGTACTTTCCCCTTTGTGTTTAGTATTATATAGACTTAATGTAGAAAATCTCAACCGTCTTCCTGGGATAACAAGGAGAAGTTAAAAGATATTCAAACCCAAATGTTAGAGACAGCAGGGTTTTTGTATTAGTGAGACCTTTTCTCTCCTCGAGTACTGTCCTGAATGGGCTCAATATCTGACCATTGTTGCAGATTGCATCTCAAAAAGAAGTCTGTTAATGGAAACGCATCTTTCCACAAAAGTAATTTAAAGATTGTACTGTCTATCAAAACAATGAATATGTGAACAGATAAAAATGAAACACCATAAATAAAACATGCACCATCTTTTTTTCAGCTTGCCACAGGTCAGCCTGAAAGAGCTGACAGCTCTTGGAAAGGCTTTGCAAAACATTTCAGCATTAAACAACTGTAGCTTCGACTACTAAATGCCTTTGTTTATCTGGGCCAACATCCAGAACTCGTACAAAATAATTATCTACTGACACACAGACTGTTTTCATGAAAGGCCTAGACATACACATAGCCATATCAGATCCTTATTACTTCTCTTAGAACTGTCCTGTAGAGATGGCTGTTGCCTTTGAACAAGGTTAATGAATGCTTGATCCTGAAGCTAATGGCAACTCCATTCTTGAGCTAGGATTGTTCAGATAAGGCATCCTATTTTATTACTGAGAAACAAGTCAGGAGAAGATATTTACAAATTCTGTAAACCTGACACTATCCCACTGATTCTTCCCAAATTTTTAAGTGGATGTTGGAATGATGTAGCAGAGAATATGTTGCATTATTTGTTGCTTGCAGATACTCCTTCTACATTCATTCTACTGTGTCTATGTAATAGCAATAGTCCATATTGAACAGTCCAAACCCCCTTGCAAATCTTTGTGACTAATATTCTGCAGGAGAAGAATGATGCACTGGGAACACGGCATTTTTACCTTGTATTCTTAAGCTTACTATTTGAAAAAGCTGAGGAGTTTCCAATGCCAGCCAAATAACATTTTCTTAGTTTCTAACACTCTACCTGGCAAGCTGCTTTTGTGCTGTTTTATGCAGCCATGCCGCATTCCAGGCATGGCACATGAAGGGCTCGCAGCATAGAGGTGTGCACAGCATGAAAGGGTCTGGAAACGCTCTTAGAAGGTACAGAAAGACAATGCAGCACAGTGTGTGAACCACTGGCAGAGGATCCAGGACACCTGGCTTTTTTCTTGTGTCTGCCACAGGCTTCTCATGTGACTTTAGTCAGAGAAATCACTTCACTTATCAGCCTCTGACTATTCCATTTAGGCTGCAGATTGGCTTAAGAACTCTGATGCTTAGTACAGTACTAAAAATGATGTGTCAGCTTTTCAGATGGGTCCTCTGTACAGGGCATCACTAATAAAAACCTCCTAGGGGTCCATGATCATGCTGATTGCTCATTTCTTAAATTTAATACACCATTATTATCATAGTCATTATTACAGTTAAATTTTAGACTTAGATTTCTTTTAGAGATATAGTTCCATTTTCATTGCTTTTCACTCAGTAAAATGTTCCCTTTTGAAAACTACCAGTTGTTATCAGTAAGATACCAACTGCCCCGGGTGAAGAAGGTATTCCACATCTGAAACTGTCACACTACTGAATTCCCTATGAAACATGTGCAAGAGCTGCAGTGTTGATGCAAAAGACCTAACGTAAATATGAAATGAGAAAGAAAACCAACTGCTGTGTACTGTGTAGTAAAGACAAGTGTCTTTATAACTTTGAAATAGCATAATTTTCTGTTAGGGGAAAGAGCATGGCTACAACCTGCCTTGCATTTTCTTTCACACACATACAGTTGCCATGCTGGGCAGAAGAAAGACATATATGAATCATGTGAGAAAAATTTTAGAAGCCCAGATAATTGTCAAGACAATTAAAACAGTTCAAAAACAGGTCATAACTAGTCTGAGCTACTATTTGTTCAAACTATCCAAAGACAGGTTTAAGAAGAGAATAAGCTACCTTCAGGGCAAGGGCAGGATGGATTTAGGTGTGCTCAGAATGCTTGTCATTCTCAGCAAAAGAAATCACTAATAGGGCTATAGCCAATGGCCTGGATTCCAAGACACACATGAATACACAGGGATGGGGAGAGCCTTTGAATTTCATTTCTAGTTCTCTTCTGTGAAAGCTGTGGATGTTCTTACAGATGTTTCAGTCAGCTGGATAAACATTAATACTGTGGTAAAGCTCTGTCTCAGGCATAAGGCTTTCAAGGCACAGCCTCAGTGTGCAAATGAGGTAGAGTTATAAGCTATTAGAATGGGATCTGTGACCATCTCCTATGGATCCCACTTAGCAACCAGGAAATCAAGCCCCTTTCCTGACATGATTTTCATTGAATCAAACAACCCAACAGGACAATGTACTGAGATGGCTGGTGGGATCATATTTGAGTAGGACTTGCAGGACTTTTTCTAGGAACTATGAGACACATTCCACCAAATGGCCTTAGCACAAAGTTCACACTGAGAAAAACTCGACATTTTTATTCTGATAAAAATTCCTTCCATCTTGAAAACTCCAAAAAGTTTACAGTGATTTTTTGAAAACTGGCATGACTGGAACTGGTGCAGGATTTGCGTTGTAACTGCATAGAGTTTGTGGCATGCTCTATTTGAACAGAAATTTTATGAAATGTAACATTAAGTATGAATTTTTCAGACCTCATTTCAAATTTAAATTAAGAAGCAACAGCCTGAATATCCAGCTCGCAGGTTACTTTTTCAGGTTTTGCTCAGGTAGAGCCCCACTGCTGTAAATGTGGTGGCACCACTTTCATCAAGGTAGATCAGAATGAGGTAAAGACATAGCAATGAAACCTGGAGGTATTCACCAGATGTGTGACCTGTCAAATGTATGTCAAAGATACATCAAATGGACATTAAGTAATAATGCATTACAAAGTCTCCTTTGTCTAAAAAGGAAGATTGCTGATTTACCACGCTGAGACATAGTCTCCCTCTAGAGATGACAAAAATGAGAACACTTCTCCTACCAGTAATCTTTACCAAAATTATTCATCAGTACAGAGAATACATCTCTCTAAATCCAGTTATTTTCCTATTTAGATGTGGTTGAAATCAACCAAGAGACCTAAGCTTGCTGTGTCATATGAGTACTTGGGAAAAGATTTATTGCACACTCCACACAACAGACATTGAAGACATTACTTTTACAGCATAAAAACATAAATAGCAATTCTAGAAATTATGTTAAATTATGTGGAAGAGTAAAAAGAAGTCTAACATACTCCAAATTTATTCCTGTGACTATCATCTTAACATATGACAATCTTTAGTTCTTTTGGTCACTAACTTCTTTGGCTTTTGAATGCAAAAGTCAGCTGATTATGATGCTATGGCAGGAGGGAAAAGAGAAAAATGAAGGAGACATTTCTGCACTGGACAACAAAGACACACTTTGTCTCTGAGAAAATACAGCATCTTATGCCCTTAAGTTTCCATACATACTCAAGATTTAGTTATTCCTAAATTATCAAATGCTAATAATAGAGCAATTCAACCATCAAACCAAGTCATGGTCCATGTGGGGAGCAGACTTTTTAACTTAAGTCTTGTAGGACAAATCTGATGACACTTAGTGAAGATTATTTTTCCTCACAGAATGAACACTGTGATAAGATGGGAGGTTATAATTATGTGTTGGGGATCAGCATGAGCATGGTGAAGAGCTATTTATTCTAAAAGAAACAGTGGCATCAGAAAAAAATGATGTTATCTTTAAACACATTAAGGCTAGAAATAAAACAGTTTCTAAACATCGGTGTAGTAAGATACTGAAAATGTCTTTTAAGAAGAGTCATCAATTAAATTCACTGTGAGAAGTGGTTTATCATTTTCTTGAAGTCACTCAAGTATGATTGAATCTGAAGAATGAAATTGTGTCTTTCCAGTTCTTCTCCTAGCAGAGTTTTGGTTCTGTATTTCCATATTACTACTTGGAAAAAAAGTCTTTAAAAATATGTCTGGGGATGTAAGGCTCTATATGAAGATGAGGAGTGTTCATTTTGAATATTGAAAATTGTTGTAGTTTAATCCCAGTTGGCAGCTCAGCCCCACACAGCTGCTGGCTCTGCCCTGCTGCCAGGGGGGATGGGGATGGAATCATAAGGGTAAAACAGAAAAATCATGGGTTGAGATAAAGACAATTTAACAGGTAAAGCAAAAGCCACACGTGCCAGCAAAGCCAAACAAGGAATTCATTCACCACTTCCCACGGGCAAGCAGGTGTTCAGCCACCCCAGGAAAGCAGGGCTCCATCACACATAACAGCGACTTGGGAAGACAAATGCCATCACTCAGAACGTTCCCCATTTCCTTCTTCTCTCCACAGCTTTATGAGCACAATGCCAAATGGTGTGGGATGTCCCTTGGGTCAGTTGGGGTCAGCTGTCCAGGCTGTGTCCCCTCCCAGCTCCTTGTGCACCCCCAGCCTCCCCACTGGTGGGGTGAGGAGCAGAAAAGGCCTTGACTCTGTGTCAGCCCTGCTCAGTAGTAACAATATTGTCCCTCTGTTATCAACACTGCAAAAATCCAAACACAAACAAATCCAAAACACAGCCCCATACAGATACTATGGAGAAAATTAACTCTAGCCCAGCCAAAACCAGCAGGTTCTTTAATTTCAATGAATTATATTTAAAGAACTTAGTAGAAAGGGGCGTAGACTTGCAAGACAATAATTTTATTCTTCACCAGTTCTGACTTTATTTTATAAACCTTATATAATAACCTTCCTACTAAGCCTTTTGCTAAATTAATTCTGTATTCTTTATTAGAAAGAATTTTAATCTGAATTTTTTATTAGAAAATACTGAATGATACTAAATAGCAAAAGAACAGATTCTCATGAAAAACAGCTCTGAAAACTGAACTCATTCACTTAACTGGAACTGAGTGAAGTTCTGAAGTTTCACATCTGCATTTGACTGCTGGACAGCATTTTGGGGTCACCAGTGATCAAAAGTTAAATTGGATTCAAAACTTTGATTTGATCTGCCAAACCCCTATAACGTAAAATTCAGTAAAGCTCTTGGTACTGAATTGGTCTAAATCTGAGATGAGATTCTGGTTGATCTTAAGTGCCAAGTGACATTATTTGAAGTGAGTGGAGTGATGACTGGTGTTTTGTTTTCTATTAGAAAATCCCTATTTCTGGAATAGATTTAGCTAGAGGCACAGGCAACACTGATAAATGTTTCAGTACAAAAATATTCAGGAAAAATATGGTAGCTGTGTTATTTTATTTCAAAATTTCCAAGTGTCATGGAGAGAAAGAGGAATTTCCACTGGAAAACAGTAGAAAGATTTATAGTCTATGCATGGCTTAGGATAATAATGCACAAAAAAATGCTGCTGCTTTTTTTAAGAATACCATAAACCTTACTTCTTTTCCAGCTCAGTAGAAATATTTTTAATATCAATTTATTTCTATTTGGTACTTAAATGAGAGTCAACTTCAAATCAATAGAGATACAGATTTTTTTTTTTAATTTTAACTTTTTTTTAGAAAACACAATTTTTTCAGTAGTTCTGCCTTTAATCCTTAATTCTATCTGTTCTGTGATGTTATTAGATGACACATTTAAGTTCAGTGAAATGTCCTGGGATATCAGAAGGAGTTGCATTTGAAAATGCAGTCTGTAGCTCAGAGAGAGTGAACAGCTGATGATGATCAAGACTGACATTTCAACAATATTTATGTCCTCTGTGTGCATGGGAGATAATAAGAAAGAGAGTAGTAATAAGGGGCCAGGTTATTCCGTATACAGGAAAAACCTGCTTAAAGGACAAGAAATTCCCATGGGTTTCCATTCACAACTGTTCAAAGTTATCTCACTGTGGGCAACAGGTTTTGCTGCTCTATTGAAATTCCTATGGGTTCACCCTGCTAAAGCAAGAGATGTGTCTCAACTCCAAATTTCCTTCCAAGCCTCTTTCCTCCCCTGCCGGCTTCCCCTGTCGGCAGCACAGCTCTTGCAAAGGCTGTGTTCCTACAGGCTGCAGGGCATCAGATCCTTTTCTACAGCTGAAGGCAAATCCAAGCACGTCAGCTGTGTCCTAAGAACTCATGTTGCTAAAGTTGGAATTTTCCAGCTGATGAATCACAAGTGTGAGTCTTGAACCAAGAACTGCTACATGGGGAATAACAATTCAATTGACAGAATGCAACTTATCTGGATTGTCCATATTTTGTCCTGAGCCTCCTGACAAAAATACAAGAAATCAAAAAGTAAACAAGTTCAGTAGATACGGTCTCAACCCCTGGTTTCCTAAAGAAACAAGGTTTGTGGGATCTTTCCTTCTGTTTTAAAGGCCCTATTGTTTTTTTTCCGTGTTTGTCAGCAGTTAAAACTGAGGCATTTTATGTCCCTACAGGATTAATAGCAGTGGGAGGATGTGAGGCCACATAGGAGAGCATCTATAGTGATGTGATAGTAAAGGAAAATGCTGCAACATTAACTTCTCTGCCAAAAGTTTCAGTCTGAGCCTACGCAGCCAAGAACCCCTGAGGATTCATCTGGCCATGGCACAAATTCATAGTAAGCCCAACTTTATTTGTTTCAGTAGTCACAGGCTTAATTACATGCTTATAGAAAACTTGCATGCAATCCCCAGATTATTACGTTTTCCAAAGCCCTCAGTGCAGGTCTCAGTCCTCTTCCAACAGGGTCAAAGGAAATTTTTATCACTGAGTTCAACAGAGACCTTGTGAGACAGAGTTTATAGTAACACACAATTGCATTGAAAACACTTAGAACTTGTGAAAATAATTAAATCAGACATATTTTGAATAACCTCATTAGATTTGCACTTGGGCTGCAGAAGGTTTTTCAGCCTAAGAATGAGGTGGTTGATGCACATGTATTATTTGCATGGGCAAGCAATAGTTTATATTCTTTAAAACCTTGTTTATCTTCACATTCCACTTCTTAACTGGCTTTCTCTTTGCTCAGTTGTTAACCTACAGGATTAGCTAGTAGCAAATGGCAAATTAAAGACAACACCAACAAAAGGTCAGAAGTATATTCTCCCAGAGCTATTTCATATCCAATCCAGAGACTTCCTCTTGCTCCATTTACTCAGAGGAATTAAAAGCAGGTGAAGGTGGGGGTGTGTGCAACTGATAACATCGAGAAACCACTTGAAAATGAAGTTTTGAATGAGTAGTTCTGGCCTGATTGCCCTCGGTCTGCTGGGTATTGACCTGTTTTATCTGAAGTAAACCTGGAAAGAACCATTCCGAGCTAAGGAAGAACAACATTATGGAAATGCCAAGTTACTTATTGCTATTATTATTGTGTGGCAAATCAGAACAAGCGGAGCAAAAACATAGAATAGAAGTATCCAACAATAGTTTCAGGTTGTCTTCTGATGCCTTTTGTTAATCAGCTACACTGATTTGCTTCCTTCTGGTTAGTGCACTGTATTGCCTGTGTGCTGTAAACAGGTTGCAAATCAGACTTTGTTGTGCTGTGTGTAAGTCTGGGAGGGTCACAACAAATCTGAGGAATAATCCTACTAATTCTAAGTAATTGCCCAAAGAAAATAATCAAATCTGTTTCTTCTTTTTAAGATAATTTCCATTTTGTTAAACCAATAAATTTTGATGTAAGTGCATGAACATAAGGATCTAGTATGTACATTATATCACCCTTCTCATTTTTTTAGAAGATAGACATATACTGAGGAAAAGACCATTTAAAATGTTCTTAATGGCCATTCTGAGACATTTAGCCCTGACCAAATCTAAGCTCTATTTGCTCTCACAGAGAAGGTACCATCTTATATTCACAGGTCTGTATGATCATAGAATGGTTTGAGTTGGAAGGGACCTTAAAGATGATCTCATTCCATTCCCCCTGCCATTGGCAGGGACACCTTCTCCTAGACAGGGTTGCTCAAAGCCCCATCCAACTCAGCCTTGAGCACCTCCAGGGATGGGGCTTCCACAGCCTCATTGGGAAACCTGTGCCAGGGCCTCACCACCCTCACAGTAAAGAATTTCTTGTAGCTAATCTAACCTCTTTCATTTTAAAGCCATTCCACGCTCTCCTATCGCCCCATGTCCTTGTGAACAGTTGTCCTTGATCCAGTTTTCTTGTAGCCCGTTTAGGTTCTGGAAGGTGCTGTAAATTCTTCCCAGAGCCTTCCCTTCTTGAGGCTGCACAGCCACAACTCCCTCAGCCTGTCCTTGTAGGAGAGCTGCTCCAGCCCTCTGCTCACCTTTGTGACCCTCCTCTGAATCCATGTCCTTCTCATGTTGGAGGACCCAGAGCTGAAGGGGGGAATCCTGGTGGGGAGTATTTGCAGATATATATGGATATATATGAATATATGGATAGATAGATCTATACAGACAGTGGAGTTGAAAGATAATTTTTTAACAAATGTGAGTAAACCCACAGTGTAAACTAGTCTGTTCAGAAAGGAGTTTTAGTTTTCAAGAAAACGAAAAACTTTCATGTTAACAGGTAGTATACAGTGAACATTTTTTTCTTTTCATAGTACTTTTCTTTAAGTGAGAGACAAATGTTATAAGTAACTGTAACGTGAGAATATCTATTGAAGTAGTGTGCAGATGTGAAGAGGCACAATTTTCCAGTGTCAAAAACTTGCATTTTTGTCATTCCTCATTTCAGAAGCACATACAAAGAAAAGACAAATTAGGTTTAACAATGAATTCAAATGCAAATCCTTTTTTGACTTTGCCTTAATAATTTATTCTTTTCTTTTCAATATGTGCATTTCCCCTGCTTTAAAATACTCCGACTATCTCCGTGTGCTGAAATGGTCCCTTTACTTACTAGTAAATATTTTGACTAATGTTTTTTAAAAATGAAAACATACACACAACACAGATGATTACATTTTATCTGGTGGTCATCTAATGTCATAGTCTGGTTTGAATGCAGTTGGTACCAGAATATAACACACACTGCTCAAACTTAACTTATCAGTCTTAGGGGGAAAACATGCTTTATTTCACATACAAACAAGTGAAGGCTATGAGAACAACAAACACAAAATGTTAATGAGTGTAGAAATGTCAATAGAAATATTGATCAGGAAAGGTCTTTGTGTACTTTAAGTAAAAAGAGTTCCCCAACCAGTACTTTTTTCTTGTCTAGGAGGAAGGGGGGAAAGAAAGCAAGTGTATATTTTAAAGAAAAGAGCAAACACAGCTTTTATGGTTTAAGTGATGTAAGTAAAGAAGACAGCTAGTAAAATATCCTAACTTTCAGATGCCTAAGAAGATTACTGCCAGCATAAATATCCTTGGTGTAGGAAACAATCCTTACTCTGTTGAAGTTCCTGTCCTCTATAGGTTGAGTGTGTCCACATGTCAAACTGATTGTTTTTTTTCTTTTTCACAATCCTACTTTCATCAGACAACATGTGATAATTTAGAAATAATAAATGTTTTTGCAAAAGTATTCATTAGAACCTCTTTGTCCAACGCATGTTGTTTTTTCGTTTAGACTTTTTTTTAATCAAAGATTTTTCTATTGAGATTACCTCAGATGTTCTTCTTGAAGTTTCTGTTCATGGAGTGAATACATTGTCTGCTTCAGGCAACTAAAACAGTGTGTAGAGTCTAGGAGGTGGTAAGTTATTGTAATTTGGTCAGCCTCAAGGATGGAAGTAAAGCTGGTACATGCCACACTATGTGGCAGATTTTGAACAATATTGTTCTCTCCAGTGAGAAAGAGATGATGTGGGGAAAAAGAGGGTTCATGTAAATAGTGGAGATTTCTTAGCTGGAAAATCCAGCCAGGACAATTACACACAGAGGCATCAGCACTGCTTCAGCAGGTGCCTGAGCTGCAGATTACTGGATCCTGGAATATGAGCAGTGAAGTATTTCTGGATATGCTTTTTACATTCTTTCTGAGGCGGAGCCAGGAGAAGGCAGCAGGCAACCCCTTGGGCTGGCTTATGTTGGCTGTTCTTGTGGTTTTAAGAACTAAGCAAAGGGGTTCCAAAAAGTCTGTGCTGCTGCAGGTGAAGACTTTGCCGTGTGATTGGCATCCTCCCCACTTTGGTACTGAAAGCATGTTTTGTGCATCATCGTGTCCTACACAGTAGCAGAAAAAGAGGTGGAAAGGAGAAGCTGTAGAAGACAAACAATAGCTCAGTAACACAAGAGCTTTTCTACCAGAAAAGTTCGGGAATACAAAGATGCAGTGATTTTTTATTTTTCCTTCCCCCTCTCCACCCCCAAAATACCCCAGAACTGAGAACTGGTGGCACTGGATTTCCCATTTATCCCATGTCTCACTGTTTTATGTCCCCTCTGTCTTCCTCACACTTGCCTGAGGGTATTTCTTCCTCTCTAACTTTCACAGTGTAAGTCTAGCTTCCTTTTCCCTTACAGAGGCTACTCTTTCTGGAAGTATATTCACCCGTTTTCTATTTTTGGGGAAGACTGGAGAAAATGGATGATCTTTTCTCCTCCTTAAGTGTTCACGGAGCCTGTATGGTACCTGCCTGGAGACTGAGAGAGCAGACTGGCTCCACACCCCAGGATTTCCAGAGAATCTGAGCCCTACCACCTGCACTCAAAAAAAGACAAGGTTTCCTGGCTAAGACTTTGGTGTCAGACCATAGCTCTGACAACCCTGCACTCTGGATGGTGCCAGAACAAAATTTAACCAGAGTGTGACAAAGTAGCATACATTGCAGCAAAGACATAGTTAAAGCATTTATTCATCCTGATTTTGCAAGGTATTTATCTCTTGTCATAGCAGCCCCAAGCATTTTCATGTTGGCATTTCTTGTAAAAACCACCGCCATTTACTGCCATCATTTTTTTGTTATGAATGCTGGATTTTTGCTCCCCACAGGAACACAGTTTGATTATAGCTCCACTGGGGGAGTCTGAGAGCCCATGGGTTAAAAATTGTAATTAAATACTCAAGATTGCAATAATCACATGTAATTTTATTAGGTGGCCCCCTCAATTCAATTTCTGCTCTGCAAGAGGGATTCTCACTCACTCTATGCATATGCAATTATGTATGAGAATTAGTTACAGTATCTTCTGCAGAGATTTAATCCTTCACCTTTCCCCCAAAAATGAAAATGCAAGAACATCCAACACAGCCCCTCTGCATAATGTGTTAGCCACTAGTGTGAACGGAATTTTGTTCAGAAATATTACAAAAACTCCAATTTCAGTCCAGCATGAACTAAAGTTCTGTGTGCCATTAGCACTAACCAGAGTCACTCTCCCACTCAGGGAAATAAGTGATACCTCTGCATCCCTCTGCACTAATTGCCAACCTGGGGAATGGGTCTGCTGGTGGGTTAAGTTATTAATGTGACTTCATTTTTACTTTTGCCTTTGCAATTCTCCTCTTTCTTAGAGACCTTGTTAGCCAAAGAGGGTACTGAGAATATTATATGTTTGAAATGCAAGATATTATTAAAATATCCTTTGATGATCTTTTTAGAGGCTGATGGTCGATTCCTATATTTATTGGGATCCTTATAAAGTTTTGGTACCGAAAAGATTAGTAAAATTACTTCTTAGTTAGTTTAGTTCTTCTGGTCCCACAATACCCTTTGTTTGCTTCCACACTTCATACACATTTACTGTCCTGTTTTAATAGAGATGTTTTACCTTTATCTGTGTAACCCATTGAGGGTATTGAGGTTGTAGAAACCCATACCAAAGCTTCTGTTTCTGTGAAGCTGATATGGATGAGCATTATTCTTTTTTTTATACTCTAAAAAGAAAGGTTAAAAAGAACATCCTTGAGAGTCCACTTCCACATGAAAAGTACTTTGGTTTTGTTTTCTTTGTTGAAACATTTGGTTGAAAATCTGCCTTTCTGCAAAGAAAAAAAATCACCTTTTTTAAACAAAAGTGAATCTCTTTTCTTAATTTTCTTTAGCTTGTTTGCTTGTTGAGGCAGTTCAGTCTGCTTGTTGCCAATGGATTTCCAGTGTGAACTATCGTGATTTAAACTCTAATGAGATCTTATCTTGATAAGGCATAAGTGTAATAGTGAATTTGGTGTCACCAAAACAGGCCACCTGGGCAAGGTCTGGACTTACATAAATTTCTTGTAAATTAAAAATTTTATGGGCTTTTTTATGCATAACCCACCAGTAATATAACTGAATGTGTATATCTGGTTAATCCTCAGAAATTTTGGTGTGGAAGAGGTAAATGAACAGGCCACTTCAAAGCACTGAATTTGATGCTCAAAACTGTTCTTGGGCCCTTTTCAAACCCAATTAAAAGAGGTGGATATTAGGCTGGAATTTTTCCAACACCAAGAGGAATCACACTGTAAGCTGGTCTGGAAATAGATCCATCATAAATGTTACATATTAGTTAGAAAAGTAGCATTTTTTATTTTTTATTAAGCACACTACACTATTTGTACTCCTAGAAATATACTGGCAACCTGGAGTTAAAAAAGCTTATCCTGAAAATCTTAATGCTATAAGCTTCAAAATGACTGGGTTAATTTAGAAACAATTATATAAATCTATAGAAACTTATTTTCCCTTGGGAAAAACACAATCTGTTTGTAGTAGCCAAATCGTCTATCTCTATAAAGTGAGGTCTAATTATGTGCGTGGGTGAAGCTGTAATAACATATTTTTTAAAATATGTGATAGTTTTTGTTCCTACAACTCTTATTACAATGAAATGGTCAGATAAAGAGTGAAAAATACCGTGACAGGAAATTTTCTACCCACAGATAACATTTGGGTTTGGACACAAACTGTCCAAGGCTGTATCCTGTTGTATTGCTTGACATGTTTTTCAGAACACCACATATGTATTAACTCTCACAAACCAAAACCTCATGAATAAAAACCTATATAACATCTTTATCCCTATTTTTAAGTAAGGTTTGATCTTTCAAAGTAGAATCTTTCTAAACTTTCCAACCTTTGGATCTCCTATAGTGCTTAACAACGGTAATTAGTAATCATGTCAACAAAAAAGAATTCCTTTTAGGAGTCTTCCACTGTGATCACACATTTCAGAGCATTTCTCTGAAAGATGTACCTACAATCTTTGCTTCTCCAGATGAGATTGCATGAAATTATATCTCTTTCATGAAGATCTTATTGATTATCAGTCTGGTCTGATTGAGAATTTCCCTGACATAAATAGGACTGGGCTTAATCCTGTGTGTGAGTATTTGCAGGGTGAGAGGCATAACTGTTTTATCTTGCTTTGAATTCCTAGCTGGTGCTGATAGGACACCTACAGTCTGTAATCAGTACCCATTGCTGGAAATTAAAATTCAATATAATTAAAATATTAAAATTAAATTAAAATATTACCTAGTTTAAAAATAACATTATCTGTTCTAAACCTCATTTAAAAAATCTAGCTTTCAGTTCTACAGCAAATTTAGCATTTTCCCCATTTACCTTTGCTATCCAGACTCCCTACCAGGCAAAAGAACATGCAATGAGTTGCCATGTTTCAGGGCAGCACAAAAGTGGGCTACATCTATTTAATATGCTTCCCAGAATGCCTGATTTGCTTTTCTAGGCAGTTCTAATGTTTAAAATCTCATTGTTAATTTATAATGAAAGGATATTTTTACTCCTTTATCTTTTGATAGATTTAACACTGTGTCCTTCATAATTCAGTACTCTATAACCCTGCTGATGAATCACTTGTGGATCCTGCAGTTTAATCACAATATACTATCAAGAACACTATAATGGAGCCAACTGAGGTACTGAAAAGAGTAAGTCTTATGACAACCCATCTACGTAAAGAAAACACATTTTTGAAGGTAGCACATTCTTCTTGTAAGAGTTAGCATATTCTTCTCCAAGATTACTTGATTTTAGCAGGTAACATGCAGCCTGGTTAATTGTCCATATGAGATACCAATTTCTTGGACAGAACAAGTGAGCTTTCATCATAATGCATTCATACAGAAAATGAGATGGAAAATGAACTGGGCAACAATTATCTTGTCCCTTCTGCAGTTTTCTCAAGTTGTTCCTCTAACGTTTCTACACTGACCATGCCAACCTTGTCAGCCTGTGCTTTTAGTGTTAGACCTTGACCTAGAACAAGAATGAGGACATTTCAGATTTGTACAGGATTTATTCTTATTTTTCTGAACGTGTGTGTTCCTCTGATCCGCATTTTCTCTTGGTCAAACAAAACAGACATCACATGCTAGGAATAGCTGAGCCTGAATTTCATAATTCAGCAAAGATCTTAAGATATTTTCTATTAGATTTACTATTCTGGTCCTCTTACAAGATGATTTTCTAGTTCTACAAGACAGGACGATGACTTGTTGAACTTCTTGAAAAGATAATTTTATGTTCTTTGTATTCAGGATGCTTTTTGGTGCAGTGGCTGTGTTCACTCACACAAAGAGCACTGGGAGTTGGGTACTGAGTGTTCTCATACAACAAAGAGCAAGTAGCAACACGTAAAATGGATACTTGAAGGTGTCCTAAGTTCACCCTAGCCTCACCTAGAATTTCCTCCGTGGTGGATGGCACCCCATAACCAGCACGAACACTGCTCCTGCTCTGCTCCTCTTGGCTTTGCCTATACCGTAATTACAATCCAAATTACAATGTACCCACTTCAGATGTTCTTTCTTTCTTGTGTGTACCAGGCCAGGTCATATTAACATCATGACCAAAGGAACTATTCTACAATTGCAATTGTTTAAAGCTGTCATATGCTTCCCTAATGAGTTATGAAATTATTTTGATCTTGTTTATACAGGCAAAACCTAAATTGTGTCTGTTAGTATAACTACACCCTGGCCAAATTCAAATTATTTGTAAATGTGGCAGATGGTAGGGTTTAGCAAAGCAGGTCATCTTCTCCCCAGTAAAGAGCTTGGGAAAAGCCATTTAAGAGCAAGTGGAAAACTTTAAAAAGGCAAGTGGTTTTACTCCTGAAAAAAAAATATCTAGAAAGATTTTGGACTGTAAGTATGTATCAGATAGAGAATGTTGTTAATAATGCCAAGGTTGTGGGTTTGATCCCCATATGAGCCATTCACTTAAGAATTGGACTCTATCCTTGTGGGTCTCTTCCAACTCAGAATATTCCATGATCCTATGTATAAGCTAAGATATATCTTTTTCACCCAAATATTTTGAAAGCAATTAATTATCTCATTAGTAAATAGACTTGTAGACTATAAGTTCATTGAAAATATATCAAGTCTTATTCTAGACACATTTGTTTTGCAATTATTCTATTTCATGAGTTCCCAATGATCTTTGATTGAACCAGCATTTAAATCAGCAAAGAGAACAAGGAGCAACTGAACATTGGATGGACCAGTCCTGCGGGACACAAGTTTCCAGTCTGGTTTTGTCTCTTATCAGAGCAGAACTTTGAAATCTACACAACGTTTGTGGCTATATCTTTTTAGAATTTCTACTGGCAACCTCAGCTATTTTGTTGAGATATTCTAGTTTAGATGAAATGTCTTAATGTTCATAAAGTATCTTCCTTTTACTTAATGAACATTAAATGCTTTTTTTTCTTTTAACTATTATGTTCACCACTATCTTTTTCCCATAGTGACAAGATGCCTTGAAGAACCTTGTACTTGGAAATCTTAATTTTTCAGTCGTCAAAATCTGAGTAACCACCAATGAGCCCCATGAAATCCACAGCCTGTTGTGGGAAATGCATTGCTCCTGCAAGCCCAAACTGTAGGATTGAAGGGGACCTAGATTACACCTCATGTAAATCAATATGCTAATAGGGAAATGAAGGATAATGATTTATAGCACTAAAACAAAATAAAATATTTGGCTTATTAAAAGAAACATTCTGACTTAGGTTTAAACAGTTTATTAAAAACATTTTAATCGGGAAAATCTTACTAGAAATATTTTGATTTTATTAGACAGGAGCTGAATTACTGAGGTTTCAAGAGGAAATTATCCTGTTTTATGGAAGCTTGTAGACTGTTCCCAACAAGAATTCCCCTTTATTTGTAACACCAGAGAATCTGAAGTTTAAGTCCTCTGGCTTCAGGCTTTAAACTACATTTCCTCTTCCTCAGAGTTTAACTACACCTTTGGAATAGTTTGCACCCAGCTAAGCAAATGCTATGCACACTAGGGACATGTGTTTTGTGCTGAGAAGCATCTGAAGCAAGAGATAAAGCTGTGTTGCAACACGAGGTTGTCCTGAGGGAACAGACTCCACTGCTGAACAAACCTTTTTTCATTCTTGTTAAGGCACTACTTTCCAATCCTTACTTTCATCGCATTTGGTGCACCATGGATTTGAGTCTCTTTGTATTTGATATGGGGAGGAGACTTTTTACAAAGGAAAAAAACCATCAAGAACCATCAGGCATAATCATGCCAGTGTAATTCTTACACAGCAACAAGCTTAGTGATTCACTGTGTCTCATGCCAAACACTTTGAATCAATGTGAAGCAAGCAAGAAAAGTAATCCTACCCTAGAACATTCCTCCTGCCATCAGTGCTTCCCAAAAATGTTTTTTTGACAACTCAGGTTTGTAGAGCCAGCTCACACCACAGCAGCTCATGCATGTTTCAGGCTGTGTGGGGGTTTGAATAGTCATGATCCCTACTCTGGGTACCTTTTTGACAACTCTTGCAAGTGCCTGTTTTGTGTCTGCACATCTTGTGCTCGTTGTTTACTGGGCAGTCATGGGACTGGAGCAGAAATGAAGACACTTCCAGCATTGCACACAGCTAACAGAAACAGAGTGAATGAAACATATACCTCTGTGCCCTTGAACCTGGCTGAGTCTTTTTGCACAAGGATTCTGAACAAAGGGCTGCTGCAGGCATAAACCCTTAACTCCAATATCAGCCTCAGAGAATGTGCAAGATCCTTGCCGACATATTTTTGAAATCAACAGGATGGTCTCCTTCTCCACTGTTTTGGTCGCCTACAGTGCTCTCTATGGCTGCTGTTCCCTCACCTGCCATGTTCTTTCTTTGGTGGAGTTCCTGCCATCCCTCAGTGGTAGTGCCTTTCTCCCTCAGAGACCCACTACTTCCCTGTCCTTCCTAGCTCTGAGTCACAGCTCTCCAGGAAGCAAGCAGAAACCAGTCACACACACAGACCAAACAGGCACACAAGACGGGCCATAATCACCTGCAGAGATGCACATTTTTTAGCTCGGGAGGTTAAACATTCTTATCATCACATCCTGCACCTCCAGCACAAGGAAAGATGGTAGTTTCAGTGTTGCATCAGCATAATACATATCTAATTTATCTTTTGGGAAAATGCTGTCTCTCCCCCTTATTGCAGAGAATAGGGAAAAAGGAGTACCTGTTCCTGCTTTTGTTATTGCCATGAATCTCTTAGGTTCAGCTAAGATAAAGCACAGGATTATAAGAGCAGGCTGGGGCTGGGCCACTGTTTTCATTTCACTCAGCTTCTGAGACCCTGTAGGAACATAAAAAGGGCTTAAGAGTCCAGTGAATTGGCAGGACAGAGCAACACAGGGTACATCAGCACACCTGACAGGATGTAGCAGCACCTGCGCTATCATTGTGGAAGTGATGTTGTGAGAACTCAATGTTAACAGGGCCTGCGGTAGCAAAAGATGAGAAAAATCAGGAGGAAAACCAGCCCTTGTCATCTGTGAACAGGAGATACAGGGCTTCCTTTCAATCATGATACACAATTACAAAATCAATAGCTGAGGTTAGCAGGGACCTCTGGAGGTCTTCTGGTCTGGCCCCTCTTCCCAAGAGGGGTGACCTAGAGTTGTTTGTCCAGGACCATGTCCGGTTGGGTTTAAATATCTCCAAGGAAAGAGCCTGCAATCTCTCTGGGAAACCTGTACCAGCGGTTGAGCACCTTCACTGTGAAAATTGTTTTTCTTACTTTAAACATGATTTCCTATATTTTTAGTTTGTGTCCTTAGCTTTTTCTCCTGTCAATGGACACTGGTGAGAACAGTCTGTCTCCCTTGTCATCATTCCCTCCCATCAGGTATTTATCCACACAGAAAAGATTCCACTGGAATCTTCTCCAGGCTGAACAGTCACAGCTCTCTCAACTTGCCTTTGTGTGAGTGATGCCCCAAGTACAGAAGGCCAGCTTGGCTGAGGAGGGATCTTCTAGAACTCAGACAGGGAAAGAAAGTGTATGGACATTGGAAACAAGGACAGGTGACTCAGGGAGACTACAGGGATGCCATTAGCCACACTAGGGAGAAAGTCCATGTGGACAAAGGTCAGTTAGAGCTGGGCATAGCTGTGAAGGACAACAAAACGGCCACTTTTTAAAATACATTAACAGCAAAAGAAGGACAGTGATAATGTTGCCCCATAACCTGATGAGGTCAATCACCTCACAAATAAGGATGTAGATGAACTGAGACATTTTTTTCCCTGCTCCACCTCTGCCTTTAGCTCTGATGATGGGCCTTGGTACACCTAGAACCTTGTCTTGGAAAATTATGACTGGGCGAATGGTAAACTCCCAGCTCACTCTGCACTTGTTCATCCTAATGTGTCCCAAGAAAAGTGACCAGGCTGGTAAAAGGTGTCAAGAGCAAGACTTAGGAGGAGCAGCTGAGGTCACTTGACTTGTTCATCTTGGAGGAGAGAAGGCTGAGGGGTGCCCTTGTCACAGTCTAACATTCCTCAAGGGGGCCAGTAGAGAGCAAGGTGCTGTTGTCCTCTCTGGTGACCAGTGACAAGGCACGAGGAAGTAGATTAAAGCTGCATCAGAAGAAGTTCGTATTGGACATTGGGAAAAGGTTCTTAGTTGAGAGGGTCACTGGGACAGGCCCACCAGGGAAGTGGTCAGGGCACCAAACCTGCCAGAGTTCAAGGAGTGGTGTTTCCAGTGATCTGGTTAAGGTTAAGGTGGTCCTGCAAGGAGCAGGGAGTTGGACTTGATAATTTTTATGAGTCCCTTCCAATTTGATATAGTCTGTGATTCTGATTCTATTAATCATCTTTTTGATCTCCAGTATATCCATATCTCTTTTGCTGTGAGTGGTCAAGCTCTGCACATGGCACCCAGATGTGCCTCACCAGGGCAGAGCAGAGGGGCAGGATCACCTCCCTCAACCTGCTGGCAATGCTCTGCCTAATGCATCCCTGGAGAATAGGCACTGAGCCACGCTTTTGAGCTCCGTTGGGCTTCATGGGCAGAAAAATAAAGAGTATCTTTAAATGAGAAAGTCACTGCATTTTGGGCATTTTGTGCCTTCTGCCCACTCTTTTTATTGCCAAGTGCCCATGAACTGTAGGAGCATGGTAAAGTTTGCATCACTTGATCTCCAGATTTTATGCAAATTCGTCATTGCAAATCTGTCTTCATAAAAAGCTCTGTCAGAGTTGGTGCAGCACTTTGGGGCTGGGATTTGCCACATGCCAGTTACAATTCACTTACACTCTGTGTAGATGCTCTTAGCGTACAGAAAGTGTGAGGTAACATACTCTTCTTCCAGACTGTGGCTTATAGATGCTCACCCTACCCTTCAGTCCAGTAACTTCTCCTGGAGTGAAAATGCACCACATTGCACTCACATGCAGAGTGTGAAAGTTCAGCTGGTAGCAGGTACCCCACAGTAAGTGTAAACTGCGAGGTAGAACCTGCCTCCCATGAGACACCTTGCTAAAAAGCAGCTTGTTTTGCCCAGAAGGTCTGGCAGTCTGGTATTCAGGGTGTCTGACACTTAATATTCACGTCATAGCCCACAAAAGGATCCACACAGAGCCTTTCAGTGTTGATAATGAGCAATCCCTCTAGAAATTAAGCTCTGCACCTTTTGAAAACAGTTTCAAGTCTTCTGGGAATCTTTAATTCTCACATGCGTCACCGAAGCACAGGTTCAGTATTCCCACAGAAAGCAGCGATCCCTCTGATTTACGGACTTCCCCACCCTTGGAACTGAGACACTGACAAGTTCTGCTCCAGGCACTGGAAAGCTCAGCACAGCACTCTCTTGTTTTATTTTTTTTTTCCTTCTTCCCTAAAGAAAGTGTTTCCTGTCAAATTAACGTTCCCAATTACAAGTGGATCTAATCCCTGGTGATTACCTACCTACCCTAATTGACTGTCTTGTTCCCAACCAAGGCAGGGTGTTGGAACAGACAAACAAAAAAAAAGATACTGATTTGCTGAGACAGAGAGAAAACACTTACCTGCAGAAAATATAAGCTTTCAGAAAATATGAGCCAGCATTCTCTCACCCAATTAGTGCTCTTCCTCCTTTGAGCAATTAAAAATGTCTTGGAAAGTTTATGGGTTCCAGAAAATTTAGTCACATATAAAGTCTGCTGGTCTGGCTGGTCCCTGTGCATCTGGGGTTAAGATACAACTCCAGAGTTTTCTGGAATGCATTGGAAATCCAAACATTTTAAAAAAATTCTACTTAATGCCAAAACAATATGCTTCCCTTACTGTGTAATTCCTAATTTCAAGGTATTAGGTGCTAGTTTTATGATTAATAGGGATGTAGAGTTTAACACTCCAAAAATTATGTGTTCTCTCTAATATCATCCAATATTGGTTTCAGAGGTCTTTTTCAAGGAAGAAAGCAGGTACCTGTTAATCACAATAAGATTTTGGATCACTAATACGGAAGTTATTTGTATTCATCTTATGTACTAGTCAAAGCAAATACAGCAAATCAGGGAGTACAAGATATAAACTAACAGGGAATTTCTGCCTGTTTGGGACTTTACTTGTTGGTATAAAATTATCAGAAATAAAGGAAGAAATACCTTCTGATGTTTCAGCTATGTCTTTCAAAACACCAGAGGCAAATAGAAGAGCTCTGTGTCCTAAGAAGGAATGGTAAAGAAAAAGAGTGTAAATTCCCTCTGCTCAATTTCATCAGCACAATAGCCGGGAATTTCACCACCTCCAACACCACTGAGCACCATCCTTCCTCCTTCCAAAAAACTTATAAATGCTACGGTTCAGATCCAAATCTGAGGTCAGCTGATAGTTTTTTACTGACTTGAAGGAAAGTGCCCTGATCTACATTGTTGAAGGATTTTCTCTACACTGCGAAAGGAGAGAATTGTAAAAGGCTCCTAAAAAAGATTTTTGAACTGCCCATGATCCTGAGCCAAGCCCTTCACCAGCCCCACACATGCCAGCCATCAAATCCAAAGAGACATTTAGGTGCTGTCAATACACTGCAGCAGCCAAGAAGGGTGACAGACACCTTGACATATTGGTTTTGTTAGCATAGGAGAGTTACATGAGAGCCTGATGGCAGATGATACCAACTCTGACTATTGGTTGCAGAGTGATTTGTCAGCTTTGTTCAAGTGGAAATGTAAATCAGAGGGGAAAGGATTTAAGTGTGCAAATTATTCTTAAACTTATTGTCTTATATGGAAATGCAAAGTAGGAAAAACATGGCTAAAAAATTATAGGGTAGTACTAAATTTGCTAAATCATCAAAATACCTCCCAGGACATGTTTTTCCATGTTTAATTCAATGAGCCCTTGCAAAAGAAAAGGGAAGTGGTGTAGGAGGAATAGTGAGGAACCAGCGAGCACTCTGCATGTGTTTCTGATACAATTCTGCATTTTAGTAGCCCATGACCTTGCTTAGCATCACCTATGTCCCTAACTACATTTACCAGCACCAAGCAAAGGGGCACATTTTAGCCCATCAGATCATTAAATGAATGTGCAGATGCAGACTTATTTGCAACAAACACACACCCGTATGTTATGTCAATGCTCCACTGGATACTGTTCCTTAAAGGAAAATATCCTTATTTCACCTAAATTATGATAAAACCAGAATGAAAAACAGCCCCAGCCAGAATAAAATGGAAGCCAATCCTGTTCAAGTTACTGTTATATTAATCCTAAACACACTTTATCCCCTTCTTACAATGAAACTTTTCAGTCATTTATCTTCACTCTCTGTTGGAAAACCAGTGTACTCAGAGATGGTGTCTTGCAGCCACCTCAAAAGCCAATATCACCCCCTAAATATTTTAATGAAAATAATTTTTAATCCTGATTGATTACTGATTATGAGCAGTGTTCATTATTCTTCCTGATACCTTTTTTTTTTTTAATAAAGTGCATTTGTTAAAGCATAAAATTGGTCAGGATTACAAATAACTTGCCCTGACAGCTGGAGGGCAGCATTTCCCTCACAATGAAAAACAATTTGCCTGCAGTGAAGACAGATGTCAGAACAGTAATTAGTACATTTCAGCTAGAAAGGACCAATAATTCTTCAAAATCACCCCTGATAAAACAGAAATCTGAATCAATCCCCTGAGGTGTCTGGGGGAACAGGGATATAGTCCTTCATTTAAACACAGCTTCAGGGTCCATGGTGCATCCTCAGCATCCCATTGCTACAGAAGGGAAGGGAGCAGGATAGAGCAGCACCCCAGACAAGTTCTAGGGGTACCACCAACATCACAGGGATACACCCCTACTGTTCCTTCTAGGAACTGACTGTCAGGGCTTTACTCTTGAAAGAGTATAACTTCTTGGCTGGATCAGGGAGAGACATCCCTCATTTGCAGGACACAGTAACTTCATCAACAGGGGTCTGGGCACAGCCCAAACTTCGAAGTTGATTGGGTTGGGCTCTGTATTGGCAGTCCTGAAGTTGCTGATGGGGAGGTGGAATTGTGGTGATCCTCATCAGACTTGTGCTCCAGACCCTTCCCCAGCTCCATTGCCCTTCTCTGGGCTCGCTCCAGCCCCTCAATGTCTTTCTTGTAATGAGGGAGCACAGATTCAAGGTGCACCCACCCACTGCTGAGTGCAGGGGGTATCACTGCCCTGGTCCTGCTGGCCACATTAGCTCTGATCCAGGCCAGGTGCCATTGGCCTTCTTGACCACCTGGGCCCACACTGTCTCATGTTCAGCCACTGTTGATCAGCACCCGCAGGTCCTTTTCCTCTGGGAGTTTTTCCAGCCACTCTGCTCCCAGCCAGTAGTGCTGCCTGGGGCTCTTGTGATCCAAGTGCAGGACCCAGCGCTTCACCTTGCTGAATTTCATACCACTGGCCTCGGCCCACCATCTCTGCTTTTTCAGAACCCTCTGCGGGTCCTTCCTACTCTCCAGCAGATCAACACACGCTTATGGATACATCCCTTTTGGCAGCTGGGACCAGCTGTTCTGGCTGTGTCCCCTCCCAAGTCCTTGTGCAGCTCCAGCCTCCTCGCAGGGAAAAGTGATGATGAGGAGCAGAAAAGGCCTTGACTCTGTGTCAGTACTGCTCAGCATTGACTAAACATCCCCGGGTTATCAACTGTTTCCAGCAAAAATCCAAAACACAGTCCCATACCATCTGCTATAGACAAAGTTAACTCTACCCCAACCAAAGCCAGCACATTGCCCAATGCCTATCTGAAAATTACAACCAAATTTTTAGCCTTCCTCCAATCCAAGCAATAGGGGGAAGGAATCACTGAGTGATCGACTCAGCAGTCCATTACACAAGGAAATCTGTATACATGTTAAGCTAGTGGTATCTTAATAAAATAAACTAAAACATGGTGCAATACTACCACACAGGACTGTATTATATTTACTGCATTAGCTTTTTATTTTTGAGAACCCTAAATGCTACTCCTTTTTTTTTGCTTTCCTTATTTTCACACACATGGAGTATTGATATCAGGTTCCAGCTACCTCAAGAAGCAATTTCAAAGAAGTTTCTGACATGATTTGTGTTCCAGTGGTCAATTGTTCTATTTTCTCCCAGAAGGTCATTGCTAAGACAAATGCCTGACAAAAATCTGCTGTCTTTCATCATTAGATTTTTCTGAGTTGATGGATTCCTACCCAGGGAAGCTTTACACAAGCTGCACTGAGAGAGGCAGAAAGACTCTGCTGTGAATTTTTACCATTTTATCTCCAACTCAATGCTTTGCAAACTGTTTCTCAGGTGGGGAGCCAGGTCTGCCGTGTCTTAGGCTATCTGCTGCTTCCTTTTCCAAGCAGTGGTCTAATGCAGGATAGGATTTGCATTTTCAAATTATTTTTTACCACCTTCTGGCTAAAAAGTTAATGCCAAATTGGTCATAAATTGAGGTTAAGCCAGGTCTTGAAGCCATCTTTGGGGCAAAAACGTTTCCTTATTTGTGAAGGTACTGTGGGGATTGCTGGAAATTCATACAGATCCAGTACTAACAGCATAGCAGTGATGATTTTCACCTTCTAAGGACTTTGCTGCTTTCTACATGGAAATGCTGAGCAGCTTTTTTTTTTTTTTAGGGATGTGAGCTTTTAATTATTGTATTAACATTGTCAACTGTCAAACGCTTTGAAATAATTTAATATTCCCAGTCTCCTTACAACCTGTTTATTGATATTCATGAAGTGAATCCCCTCTTGAGATGTCTAGACTGAATGTCAATATGGTTTATAGATGAAGACATGGTTTATAGATGGAAGGTATTAATAATTGAATCCTGAAATTGTTTAATTTTACTTCAATAAAAGGCCAGGCAGGACAGGAACCAATATACCCTTTTACTAAATTGATGTACAAGTGAGTACAGTGAATTGGAATAATTTTAACCATCAATGATGAAGAAAAAAATGATTGACTTGGAAGGCATATTTTAATAAATAAAATTATTTTGTTAGAAACATTTTCCTGGGTGAAATTCCTTCTTAACACATAAGACATGAGTAGAGATACTTCTTTATTGTGTCTACATGCACTAGACATAACTTATGGAACATATGTTTTAGCCTTCTGCCTCTCCTTGAAAGTCACACAAGAAAGGACTTAGTATAGACATGTTTGCAAGAATTATCACAGGAGTAATATTTAAGGTCTATGCAGAAAATGCAGAATAAATATTATTTCTCCTTTATTATTCATAGCATCACAATAGCTGGTCATAGCACTCCCTCTGTCCTTATGAAATATTCTTACCCAATAATCTAATCAGGATGAGAAAAGGTATGGGAATATCTTGAAGGAGAAGATTCCTAACCTTTCAAATGTGAGAAAAACTTCTTTCATGGACAAGCACGCGACAAATGCAAACCTAGAGAAAAGAAGAAATATTGTCCAATCGGTAAATTGCTATAGCTCTGCTGGAAATGTTGGGGTACCAAAGGTGACAGCAAGATTTCAGGGAGACCACTTGATCAGTGCCTCACTTGCCTGTTAGGTCTATAACATTTTGTACCATTGAGGACTCACAGATCAAATATCCACAGACTGATCCCATGCACACTGAAGTCAACATGACTTTATTTCTTATTAACATAGCAGATATTGTATCTCAGTCTTGAAAAGATCCATTTATAACTTTCTCAATTATGTTGGAATCCCTGATAGACTCAGTATTTATTGTTTATTAGTACCTTAGGTTTCTACAGCATTTTTTAGTTTTACTGTGACTAGAATCAAAATATTTGATTGCTTTCAGAAAGAGAACTCAGTGTTTTTCTGGGTGCACATGTGACAGGAAGGAAACATTACCATAGGTTTCCTGGTCTACACAGGATCTCTATTATCATTGTGATCTCTTTTGAAAGGGCATATATTAAGTCCTTGCAGATATTCTATACTAATTCTGTGCCAGTGTAAAACAATTCAGAAGTTAACTTCAGCTTAACACCCAACTCATCTGAGTATGAACAAAGCTGGAAGATAATTTTAGCTGAAAACCACAAGGAGAATTTAGCCAAGAGATGGATACTTAGTATATAGATCTGGCTGTGGGTTACCTGCTAAGATTCAGGATTCGCTGAGAACCTCTCATTAGGAGGCTCATCAAGATCCTCTCATAGGAAAATACCATGTCACTTTTAGTCTTACACAGCACTGGAACAGTACCCATCTTTAATAACTATGTTTTTGAAAGACAGATGTCCCTGTTATCACAGTACCAAATCAGCAATGACAGAATCATAGGCTCATAGACTCACTAAGGTTGGAAAAGACCTCCATGGTCATTGAATCCAACCTTTTATGGAACATCATCACCTTGTCAACTAAACCATAGCACTAAGTACCACATCCAGTAGTTTCTTGAACGCTTCCAGGGATGTTGACTCCACCAATTCCCTGAACAGTCCATTCCAGTGTTTATCCACCCTTTCTGTGAAGAAATTGCTCCTGATGTCAAACCTGAACCTTCCCTGGCACAGCTTGAGGTCCTTGCCTGTTGTCCTGTCTCTAGCTGCCTGGGAGAAGAGACCAAGCCCCACCTGGCTCCAGCCTCCTTTCAGGGAGTTGTAGAGAGTGATAAGGTGCCCCCTGAGCCTCATTTTCTCCAGGCTAAACATAGAATTATAGAATCATAGATCATGCTGAGTTGGAAAGGATCCATCAGGATCATCATATCCAACTCCTGGCCCTGCACAGGACACCTGAAGGATCCCATCATGTTTCTGAGAGTGTTATCTGAGCACTGCTTGAACTCAGGCTTGGTCGTGTGACCCCTTCCCTGGGGAGCTTGTTCCAGTGTTCCCTCAGCTGCTCCTCATGTGGCTGACTCTAGACTCTTTCTCAGGTCTGTTGCTCTTCTCTGGACATGCTCCAGCACCTCAATGTCCTTCTTGAAGTGAGTGCCTCAAAACTGAAGACAGTATTTGAGGTGTGGTGTCACCAGTGCTGAGTACAGAGGGATAATCACTTCTGTAGTCCTGCTGGCCATCTGTTTCTGATACAAGCCAGGATGCCATTGGCCTTCTTGGCAATTTGGGCACACGCTGGCTCATGTTCAGCTGCCGCTGATCAGGTCTCCCAGGTCCTTTTCCACCAAGCAACTCATGTAGAAATTTAATTCATGTCTGTGCAATGGTGGCCAAGACATCCACAACTGCTAGCTTCTAAAGAATTATAAAATTGTATTTTAAAAAGCAGTAAATCACAGCTTTCATCACAAAAAAACCCCCAACAAATAAAACAAAACAAATCAAAAAACAAAAAGAAAAGCCAAAACAAAACAAACCAAAAACCCAAACAAAAAAAAGGTGTTTTAAATATTGACTCCTGTCACATTTTTGTCTATGGGAACATCACCTGTGCAGTGATATCCTTGAGACGTCTTAGTGTCTGTGTCAGTGGACCCTGTTTTCCTAATATCAGTCAAAGATATTTCTTTAGCCCCTACAGGAAAATGTAGATGCCCTGCCCTTGGAAGAGTCTTAGGTTCAATGTTTTCCTTCAGTTCAGACATTTTTGCAAGTGTTCTTACACCTACCAGTCCTTTTCCCTCCTCCATCAGTGGAACTGAAAACCTTTTCCTTTCCCTTTTGCAACAGCCATTGGACATCATGACAGAAAATCTAATTAGACGAGTAGACTTCCTGCAACATCCTCAGACACCTCCTTCCCACCAGCTCTGACCTTTGTGGGTTGTGCCCTGCTGTCTCTGACCCAGGGCAGATCATACCAGTATCTAGATCCTTATCTTGACTGGGACTCCCAGGATGTCTTGTAAAGCAAGCAGAGATCTGTCCTGCTGTATAACGTGTCATTTCACCAATCTAACTCCTTTGCCTGAGGTGAAGAGACTGTTTATTTGACTTCCATGAGTACAAGAAAGCTTTTCAATACTCTTTCTCAAATATGAATTCCCACTAGTACCAAAACAAATCAGTATCAAACAATGTGGAACACTGTATTGTTTACTTATGTGTTTATATTTTATTGGGGAAAAATGTCTGTTTGAATCTTTCTGCTGTGTTCAGATGGATGGCTTAAGAGGAAACATGTAAGAAAAGAAACAATTATATTCTTATATCCATGGCTAACAGAGAACTGTGGCGCTGACAATTCTTTAATATGATTGCTGAGGCTAATCTTTTCATGTCAACAGACAAATATACGATATGCCCTAACATTCCTGCGCTGCTGATCCGGAAATGTCACTGTTTATAGAGTGTAATGAATCCTGAGTCTTGCTCCACTGGAGGGCTTTTCCTCCACCCTCTAGATCCACTGTCTTTTTTGTTTCAGTCCCAAAATATGAGCATATTTTACCACAATGTCAAAAGTCATGTCAATTAAACATCATGAAAGAGGCAAGAAGAACTCAACCTTGACAATTCATGATGGCCCATGTTCAGCTGAATTATAAGTAGGACTTTTATTCTTAAGAGTTATGTCTTCTAAGCTCCACAGATAACTGTGCAATAGATATCCCTGATTTAGATTTCAGATGTTATAATCTAAATAATTACTCACAGAATGAAACAAAGAAATGGAAAATATGGTATTTGTATATCATTATGGGATAGCCATATGTCAGCAGATAGAATCACCTCTCTGAGTAAAGTTTGTACTTCTGAATAAATTCATTGCATTCAGAAATTGGGAATCACAGTGAAAGATTATTATAGCTGGTTTTGTTTCCAGCTGATTTCTGTTCCCGGCTCCTTCTATTTCACTTATCCCTGCTCTTTTACTGGACAGTGCTCTTGTACCTGCAGTGTGATGCAGATCAGGAAATAG
Organism: Pachycephala philippinensis; assembly: GCA_013397055.1. NCBI lineage: Eukaryota > Metazoa > Chordata > Aves > Passeriformes > Pachycephala > Pachycephala philippinensis. The sequence goes on along the minus strand of VWZT01009448.1, from coordinate 277,124 downwards.
ATCTTAAAAAGAAAAACCAAACAACAAGAAATCCCCAAACAAAAACAAATAAAGCAAAAACCAACTGCTGTTGCTTATAGGTTAGATCACCTGAATGGTGTGTACACTGTAGGATCAAAACCAAGCAGAAGGAGGTTGGTACCCAGACATCAGCTGGTATTTCAACAAAAAAGATCAGTCTCATGAAACGCACAGACTGAAACAATCAGAATTATGGAAACATAAAATAATTTGGGTTGGAAAGGACCTTTAAATATCATCTAGTCTACCCCCTCTGCAATGATGAGAGACATCTTTAACCAGACCAGTGTTAAGGCTGGATCTCTCTGTAAAACACGATCCAAGTTAAGTTAAAGCCCCTGGGAATCTCTCTATCTGTTTCAACAGATTTTTAATGAGGCCCATGACAAGTGTAGTGAATCTGTGTGTTCTGATCTGTTAACAAAGAATACATTGCTTCTTTTATACAACACATAATTTCTTTATCTACAAAACTTTTAAGGCAACCACAGAAATGTGAACATCATGAGAGCCTGAAGTAAATGAAGGTTGTTTCGCCTATGGGTCTCCTTAAATTGTGACCATCTGTTGGCCTGATGAAACAGGTGCTGAGCATTTGCAACTCCACTGAAGCACAGGGAGTCGGGTGGAGTTCTGCTCTAGCTGAAAATTTTCTCCTTCTTTTCAGTCCACAATTAGCTATTGGCCAGTGTGTGCTGCCATTAGTTGAACCAGCCCAATACAATCTCATAAAGAAAATCAGTTTCTTTACAGATCTAAAACCATAATTTTTTGGAATTGAGCGTTATTTAATCCTTTGTATTTGGGGTTTATCTACACAAGAAGTAAATGCAGCAAAATACTATTTCTTTGAGCTGTGGGCACATTAATTAACAGCAAGAAGTGTTGGAAAGAATATTCTCAATCTAACTTTACAGACAAAATATATTCAAGCAATTAATTTTAATATGTTCCAAATTTTATTCACTGTGGCATACAGAATGGAAATGAAATAGCACTTAGCTGAAAACAAGGAATAGTGCCTCAGCTAGAGTTAAATGATGTTACTCTTTTTAATTTCAGTTGTTCTTTGCTAATTCCTGTAAATTAAGACCTGTCACACAATGCAGATTTGACCCAGTTAACTAGAAAAACAAGATCAAATCTATTAGGATACTCTAAGCCAATGGACAGAAGATGCAGGCAAAAGTGACCTTTTCCTGACATAGCTATATTTCCAAGGGATGCAAATTCCCCTGGCTTGTGCCTACCAGCTAAAAAATATTGCCACAAGCAAATGATAGTTTTAACAGAATTGTTGCATGGGGCAAACAATCTGCTGAAATGGTTGAGAGGTTTAGGAAGCTTATTCCAAACCACTAGAAAATTGCTACAATAATTCCTGCAGAATTTATAGTGCCATTGTAGCCAGTTTTTCTTTATACTATCCACATTATTGATTCAGCTGTGGTAGTAATTGTAAGGGATGATATTATAATAATGTCATTTTGGCAAGATGCAGTACTATTTAACTAATACATTATTTTCTAAAAGGATTCCTTTTAGAAACCATATGGTCTTACTATATCATTTATTCCTTCCTAGCCTTTGAATACAAACAGAAATAGAAATGGCAGGAGGTAACAAAGCTTGTCATATAATCTCTTTCCCCTTAACCTTTATTCAGGATGATGCCTTCAACTCATGAGAAGTCTGCTTTGGAGCAATGTGAAATGTTTGTTAGGAAACCCAAAGCACAGTAAAATTCAGCTGTTTGCAGCTTTTCCTACAGATGTGGTATCCAGCCCATGTTTTGTCAAAAGGGTTGAGTCTTTTGATTAAACCTGAGGCTAGTTATGAATGAATTGAAGCCAATTTATTGTTTTGTGTTAAAAGAAAAAGATAAACCCCTGGATTTCACGTGCTTCCAGCTACAGATTGACCAAAATCTGAACTGTGAAGTTCTTGTTATTTCTTCAAAGAGGGAAAATGCCAGAGTTGAACCCTGGAGAGAGAGGGGCTGTGATGAGCAGAAGGGCTGCAGGCACAGGGCTGCAGCTATTCTTTCACATCCTGCACTGCTCTCTCTGAGAGAAACTGTTCAGATTCCTGATTTGCATCCCTCCGACAGATGAAAAAATGAGCAAAAGAAGCTGCCCAGTATGTAGAAGGCTGGAGCAGCCTGAAAATGTCTTCAGTCTTTGCTTTTTGATTTTGCTTCTCCCCATCTCCCTTCCCCACAGAGACTGAAAACAAACCCACAGTACCAATTACAACTCATTTCCATGATACGGACACTTCATCACTTTGTCCTGAACAAAATCCATAAGCTCATTTAGTATATATAATGAATAGTTGTCATATAGCTTTGTGTTTGTTACTGAAACAGGAGAGTTGCAGGGTGAAATAAGCAAAGAACTTTTCTTAAAATTGGAGTCCTTCATGCATATTTCCATTTCAGCCTTTGAGCTGGTTTCCAGTGACCTGCATTGGCCTTTCAGGGACAAATAGAAGGTGCAGAAGGTTATTTGTTTTAAAGGGTGTCCCAGGAAGCCAGTCCGTGCAGGTGGTGAGAATGGTAGCTGCAGATACAGGAAACATGCAGTAAAGAGCCACCTTGAGTTTAGAAGCAAGAACCCACCACCTGTTATTGTCCAGCATCTGTACTTGGCAGGTGATTAGCTACACGACCAGCAGAGAAATGCAGGTGGTGGGCAGATGAGCAAAATAGTACCTAGAAAAGGGACAAAGTAAGAATCCAGATCAACAGGAATGAAAAACTTCAGGCAAAATAGTATAACAAAAGCTTTAGAGTATTGGAAAGAAGAATCCAGTCTGTATAGAGGACTGCCTAGGGGGATTAAAATAGGAAAATAAAAGGAAAACTTTTGTTTCACTACCTCATGGGAAGGAAGGAATAAGAAGTGAATGTAATTTTGTAGCTAGACATAATAGCAGATAGTACCACAGTTGTAAAAACTGAAGGGGAAGGACAGACCATCACAAATGATCAAGTGAAAATAGTTTAAGAAGTTAACACATCACATCCTCAGCTGGATTTTACCAACCCCCCAACTGAAACGTGATCATTGACTGTGTGAAAATCCCCATCACTCAACAGGAGAACAACAGGAGAGCTCAAAGCACCCTTCACAGCACTCTTCAATGCTACATCTCAATAAGTTTTACAAAGGACTTCAAAGGATTTCGTGCAGTTCTGGAAATATAAAAGATGTCCTCATTAGAGGCAAGATCGCTGGAGGATCACTGCCTACATATAGCACAGAGAACAGAGACACTGATCTTACTCTAGAAAAAATGCCTCAAGATGACAGGGAAAGCAAATGTATCCAGAAAATAAGGTAAACTGGGTCATGCACTTAGGGTGGCAGAGAATCCTATAGCAATCATAAGGTCACCCACTGAGGAAAGCTGGGCTGAGTGGGAGTGTAAAAGTCCATTAACACAACTGTGGAAAACAGAATAAATGGGAAAACTCAAACACCCAAATTATACCAGCAGTGCAAAAAAAAAAAAAAATAAATAAATAAATTGGGAAACAGGAGCAGATAATATCTGAATATGTCAGCTAAGAAAGAAAGACAATGGAATTCTCATGATGGTTTCTAGTGAAAGAAGAGGCCAGCTACCTAGACTGCTGAAAAGGATGCCAATACTTGTTATGGACAGCTAAACAGTTACATCAACAACTGAACAGTGGAATGAGTGCACCACCAGTGACAAGCATCCCTTTCAGGGAAGATGTGCTATAAAACTGGGTTTGGACCAATGACAGTCAAATGTGGGATGTTACAGTTGTCAGCTCACGATGCACACAATCAAAAGCAACAGGGAAATGCAAATGCAGCATCTGGCATCACACATTTGCCCTCTCTTGACCAAAGGAGACAGAATTTTCTCTATGGGTTTTGTTCTAGGAGTTCTACAATGACTAAAAGGCAATGGAGCTTGGAGGAACACTGAAAAGAGAATGAACCCTATGCTATCCCACTAGTTTACTGAAATGCAGAATTCCACTTGAGAAAAAAGGGGATTAGAGAGGCTTCAAAGATATGGAACCATGTTGGACTTTCTAATACTCTTTCAAAGGGAGGGAATGGTGCAATAGTAGTCATGGCAACCAATACCTTGGAGAGTTGCACTATTTAGTAGGAAACAGGTAAAAAATAAGTTCCCACTACTGATTCCTGAGGGCAGATTTATTAAGGGAAAAAATTCTAATTGTAACACCAAAACCATTTTTTGGCATACTGAGTTACATGAGCCATTCAGTCAAGAGGCCAGAATTCTCCATAGAACCCTTGGTCTAAACCTTAAAAGCATCTGCCTGGCTACAAATATGTTTATATGTAAACTGAGCCCCTCCCTAGAGAAATGCCAGGCATCTGGCAGGTGCTGGGAGCAGGCTAATGGTAGTTTATAACCTGGTAATATCCAAAATGAAAATGAAGACTGCCACAGGAGGTAACCTTCTATATGAGATGGCACATGGGTGAAAGATCACTATGTTTAAAGCAACCCAGCAATAATGTCAGCAAAAGGAAGAGCAGGTGTCATAAAAATGAAAAACACTGCAGTAAAAACCAAACTTGAGAGACCTAAAGCACGTTCCTCTGGCCAGAAAAAAAACCAAACCCTTGCTGGGGACATAAATGAAATAGAACAGGTTGTCCAAAATTTTCCAGTACTTAAAAAGCCACCCAAAATCCCACAAGCTCTGGAAAACACTGAACAAATCTGTTCACTACTTGTGAAGGAAATTACATGAAGACGGAAAATACTCATCCCGTTGCTGGAGGTGGTGTAGATCTTCATCCCAAATAACTTGGAAAAGTTGGATGGAGTTACTAAAGCAGCAGTTGCCCTGCACAGATGTGCTTGGAGTGCAGTTCATTTGGTGCCTGAGGTTAGCTGAGATGGATCTAGCTGAAAGGAGGCTTGTGTGTTGCACTCAGCTGAAAGTCCAGCATTTCCTACCTAGTTCTTCTAACAAAGAGCCAGAAATTTCTTCATTTCAAAAATGTGTATTCCCTCAAGTTAATGAACATACTACATGAAACAAAGACGATTTCTCTTGCCAGTGACTTCAAAGGGTTTAGATCAAGTGTCTAGTGAAAATGCACTTATGGCAAAAACGATTGAAATTCAATGCCAAGGCTGCTCCGAAGCTATTTTCTGTGCTCCTCCTCCTAAATTTTACCGTTTTGGTTGCACTTTATCAAAGCCCTTGGGGTATCCATAGCATAGTCTATATCGTGCTTGTCCTGACATTACATTAAAATGAACAGTGCTGTATAAAACTATCAGCACTGCATGCAAGTGCTGCAGCCTTGCTGAGGCAAAATATTTGCGATATATGAAAGTGCTGTATTGTACTGCTTGACTTGGCTTTCCTTTATAGAAATGTTAGGAAAGCCCGTATTTTAATACTGTGTATTGTTATCAGATTTTTTTTAAAAAATGAATTATTATGCTGAAGATTTTTTTTTTCCAAAGAGATAACATCCCACAGTGCTGACAGGCTTTTTTCTCTAATGATATATGAATTGGAGCTAACAGAGGAGACAATAACTGCAGGCCTTTTGATTAATCTATTTTCTTTGGTCCTCTCTTTAAAATGATAGATTGGTCCATGAGGACAGTTTGCCATAGATATTTGCAATAGAAGTGTGAGCTCCAAACAAAATAAGGAACCAAGGTTTGTTTAATATATTGCAGACATCTGGTCCATTTTCACTAGGAAATTAGCATAGAGTTATCATCTGATTATTGTCATATGTGAAAAGCTGAAAAAAGAGTCCAGGTGTATCTGATGACACAGGGGTAGAAAAGAAAAAAATCCTGTAGCATAATTTAAAAAGAAGAATGTATTTTAGCTCTACAATTCAACTCCAGTGATTCAAATCTAGCTGGATGCAAAAAAGAAAATAAGCAAAGGAGAAAAACATCCCTTTCAAGTCGTGACATGCTTATGATAAGTCTTTCATAACATCTCAGTTGCATTACTTTTGTCTGTTTAGAGTCAAAGAGTTGCCTCACTTTTTAAAAGTAAAGATGAGCAATAGAACAAATTGTACCGGATAGACAACAGCTGTACAATCTGTGCCTGTGAAGGTGATAAAGTTAAACCAAACTCTACTCAGGACAAAGTATTATAATTTCCATGTCTAACTCATATCTGCCAAATGGTATTCTGAAATATACTACCATTTATAAAGCCTCTTTGCTAAATAACATTATTTCAAATATTGTGAAATGCCTTGAAAAAATGGCTGTAGAAGTCACGGCAATAGTGATGAGTGCAGTTCATAGAATGGACTCAACAATTTGTTGAAATGTTGTGTTTCTCTTCTCTAACAGCACAACCTCCAACACATAATACAATGTAAGGTGTGTCTAATTATTTCTGTGCACTGAGGTCTTAGCAGATGTGCAAACTGACCGAGTGTGGGGAGAGAGGAAACGAGATGCTGATCTGGGGCAATATGTAACAAATACGCAGTTTGATGGCTGGGGTGTGCTACACATACAAATCAGATAGAGGGGCCGCACAGTTTACAGAGGGCTTTTGATTGCTTATTGCAAAATGGATGAAGACAACCCTTCTGTGATGGCAGGAGTGGATTATCACTCAACCAGTAGCTTTAATTTAGCAAGCCAGAGGTGCTGAGGTGGTGTTAATGGAGGGCCAAACATTTTAAGACCTTGAAGATAAGTTAGCTAAAGAGTTACTGAATTAAACCACCAAGACAGAGATCCATCTCTCTTATGTTAAACATCTGGGTGTTTATGTTGGAAGGCTTCCTGTAAAAGGAGAAATAGACACCTCCTGAGACAAGTTCTGTTGATCAGTGTCTCTCATCCTTGGCTATCCAGGAAACATCTGAACTAAGCACTATAACTTTCAAAAACTGAATCTGGACCAGTGAGTTTGACTCTCCCTTTTTTTGTGACCCATTTGACACCCACAGAGGTGCAAGATTATAAGGAAATTACTACTTACCCTTTTTAATGCAGGGTGTAAATATGGTATATGGTATATACCAATAGACTCAAACCCACTCTGTCATTTGCTGTAGCAAATCTCTTCAAAAGGACTAAGTAAAATGTCACCTCACATTACTTCTTTTTAAACCATTCACAAATTGTTTTGATCAACCTCAACATGCATTTTTAGGCAAATATAATAATTGGTTATAAAAGATACCCTATACCAGTGGTGGTGTTATTGTAACATGCATTTTGTTAGGAAAATATATATTTAGACTGCTGAACCCCTTTTATGGCCCACTTTGGGTCATGACACATAGGGGCTGATAAAAGTAAATCTCCTTTTTATTCCTTTGGAGCTACAGACCCGAGTGGAGAAAGGGATATACCCATAGTGGACAACTGTGTCTGAGCCAGATTTTGCTTACAATAGAACAGTTTATTTCTGGCTTGTTTCCTTTTATTTCTTAAGACCTTATCTTTCTATGTTGTTATTTTTTTTCTGGTTTACCTACAAGTGTGTTGGGCCATTTGGATGATAGAAAACCACACACCACCACCACGAAATGGAGGCATTTAGGTGGTGACATCCATAGCATTTCTCTATTGCTTTTTGGAAGTTAATGTGGCTATTCTGAGTCATCTAGGCTTTCTTTAGAGGGTAGGGAGGTAGTCTACAGTACTGTAGAGAAGTAGTGGTGCTGTAGAGAAAATTCCAAGGGAAAAATCATCCTACATGTTTTTGGTGCCCCTTCTGAGAGCTTTGCCGAAAAAATCCTTAAAGACAAGGCAACAAAAGAGACTGAGTTGCTAGTTCTTTCTCTTTGAGTGAAGTCTGTCTTCCTATAACTGAGATAGAAAATGAAAAAAAATCCAAGTTGTTAGAAGAAACGGAAAAAAAGAAAAGATATGGCAGCAGTATAATTCTGCCTCAAGGTAAGATACGTGTTGCAATGTGCACTGAATTTTTCACTGAATTAATTTGCATGAATATTGTACAGGGAAATGTGTATGTGCTGTGCCTTTAAATGTAGATGCTTCCCAGAATGTTATTTGCATGTTCACAAATTATGTATTCCTATTGTACCTTGTATTGAAAAACAAAAATAAATGCAGTTGCTACAAAGGAGGAGGGTCTTTTTAATCTTTAATTAAAAATTAAATAGAAGTGTTCTTTGATGATGTCAATCTCAACTTCATTAATGACCAGATCATACTCTAATCCAGTATCTTTGGCAGACTAGGATTTACTGACTAATTAAACAAAAACAGTCAGTATTGATATATGAGAACAGTCATGCAACTCTAATTAAAGTTGCAACAAATTGGTTTTTAGTCATTTCATGCATTCAGCAGCAACCCAAATTGCACTTATTTTGCAAAAATCCAATTTTAGTCTGTCTTATTGAAGGAAGCCAAAAACTGGGCTCTTTTACACCTACATATGCACTGACACACTCTATGAAATCTGTTTTGACAGCTTCCTACAATATTTAGCCAACGACAACAGGCAAGCTAAAGAATCAATAACTAAACCTTTGGTGCATGTTGCAATCAAGAGCAATTATTTACATGTCATGTTGAGTCATTTGGATGGTGAAGTATTGTTCAGACCCATCATTTAACCAGACAACTGTATATATGAGCTTTCAATTGGCTCCCTGGTCCCTTGGGACTTCAGCTGAATTATTCTGATGTGAATATTCATGAGGTTTGACAGTGGTGTTTACCACTTGATTATGGCAAAGATTTAAGAGTTATTCTACAGTTCCTGGAAGGGAGTAGCCATGACATTTGGGAAACAAATAGCTACGGCTGCACCACCTGCACAGCTCATATGTGGAGAAGCTGCAGCTGCTCCAAGACGGCTCCATGCATCTGTGCACAGTGGGGTGATGGGATTTATATGGAAAAAGCAATGCTTTGTACTGGATCCCAAAGCCAATGGTTGTAGGGAATCCCACAGACTGCCAAGTCTGCCTGTTGGGCACCCAACGAGGACGAGCCCTGCAATGTAAGATTTCACAGCTCACCAGGCTGTGCCTTGCGGGCCAGGCTGATGGAATGCAGAGCCCTGAGGTTGACTCTGATGCCCCAGATGCCCAGCGCTCTCAGCTCTCACTCAGCTGCACTTCTCACTTGATGGCACGTTTCAACATAAAGTACCCCAAACCGAGCAAATACAAGATGAGGCATGGAAAATCTCCAGCTACCTTTAAAACAGCTGGATGTCTAGCTTTACTGATCATAAAATGGTCAAAGTAATTCTTGTCCCATTTATCTAACCCACAGCTATAGTCTCCTTAATGGTAGAGTGTAGAAAACTTTGATCATGGAATTCAGCAAGTCCCAGTGATATTATTTGTGCTCTTTTTCACAAATGCAGCTGTTATTCTACAGGTCTCCCATGAGGCACAGGGACAGTATGTCCCAGGAATGGAGGAACTGAGGGCCGAGCACCTCTTCTGTGATTTAAACTGGATTAAAGTCTGAACTCCTGAGCTGATAAATATTTGCATTATTATATAGTGACTATATACTGATATGCTGGAAGTTGCATGATAGTACAAAAGTGGATTGTGACTGTTATCAGTTATAAGTTTGATTTTTGCATTGGCCATGGTGAGAGGTTCAAGAGCATCTTTGAAGTTTAGGAACTCGGGTCTCAAATGGTGTTTTGCCTTTGCCAATTTACTGACTAACAGTGGAACATAGATTTACTTACCTCTGAAAAATTGTGCCTGTATTAACTCCAAAGTGGACAGAGGTTTACAGAAAAACTTTTATACCATTGGTGATATTGGCTGACACATGGGTGTCAACCTGGCTTGGAAATTTGAGGTGTCTCACTCTGAATTCCCCAGATGTGAGGATTTCAGTCTCACCAGCAATTTTGGAAAATCTTGGATAGATATTTTTCCTACTGTGGTACCAATACCTTGATAGTACATTAAATTCTTTAAAACAGGAAAAGACATTGTTACCCAAGGAGCTGGCAAGCCTGATCAACAGGCACAAAGGTCTGGAGGTAAGAGTTAGCATTGCTGCTAGATCTGGCTTCAATGGCACAGAAACCAGGTTCTATCAGTGCAAACCTTTCTTAGCATCTCTCCCTTCCTTTTCTAAATGAAATCTTCTGAACATTTAAAAAAACCCAACAAAACAAAACAAAGAAAAAACAACAACAACAGCAACAAAAAACCACCCAGAAAAACAAAACAAAAAAGCCAAAAAACACCACCAAACATGCAGGTTGGCTCACAAAGGCAGTAAAGGCATCTCTAACAGAACAGTGTTTCAAGGAGTAATGGTTCTCTTTCATGCTCCTTAAATCAGAAAAAGTACACCAAGGGTCCTTCCTTACAGTCAATATGATACAGGATTCAGTTGTCCGCAAACTAGAAGGTCAGGAAACTCAAGTGCAGAGCCTGTGGAGCCTCCCCAATTGAAAACCTATTAATAATAAAAGAGATTATTCACTGCTATCAAACATAATTACAGGAATCAAACACCCTGGAGCTGAAAGACCATTTATTTAACATATAGAATAAGCAGATGTAGTTGTGTGATGCGCCTCTCTGCAGCATCTTAACTCAAGGCTTCAGGTGGCAAAATAAACCACATTACTAGAGCTATAATAGTGATTACATACAGGGATTTTATGTGGCACAGTATGCTCAAGAAAAAAATGACCATCTAACTTTTGTGTAATTTTAATGCATTTCAATGAGTATTTTATCTATCCCTCCAGATATTTTATGTCTGCAGCTTCAGGTCCAGGAACTGAACTATTCTGCAAGCCATTTTTAATGATTCCTTGTGTACTCAGTGAGTGAATCACACAAGCACCTGGGCTGTGATTTGTGTTTCTTCATCTGGAAGTTAAGCTACAGCTCCAGCCCAGTGCCTGGGTCCAAACACAGTGATCAATGGATTTAGCTGAAAGATTACTACTGACAGGTTTGAGGCAGACCTTTGGTATTGGAGGAGTATCTCCATAGCTAAGCTATGGTACCAACACAGATGGAAAACACATGGTTCACAGGGTGTGTCTATTTCTGTCAAATATTTTATCTGACTGGTTCAATCTTAGGTCTTGGCATCCTCACCACCTACACTAAACACACATTACTTCATTATTGAGTAAACTAACTCGTTCCCTCCAGAAGAAATCTTGAATGTAGTGAAAAGTTCAATCCCAGCACTACTCTTCAGATGTGAGGAGGACAAGAACTGGTAAGATTTGATCCCTTTCAATTTGCAAATACCTCCTATCCCCATTTACAAGGGGAAAGCATATAGGTATAGAAGTATATCTATTTCTTGCCCTACTTATGCCACCTTTTGGCCTATTCTTGCCTTGAGGATGTGCTCACAACCAAAGTGTGCTGACACTGTGCCCTGGCCTCGGGGGCAGGCAGGGGAAGGACAGACTCAGAGGAAAGTGCCTGGGATCCCCTTGGCGAGGCATAAGTTACCCAGGCCTCGTTAAACTGCCAGGGCTCTTTCCTGTGCTTCCGTTCTCATTGTCGCTGCTCTCCAAGATATAGACACACAAAAAGCTTGACAAGCAGCACAGAAAGGCAGAAAACACATATGACAGCTTAATGGCTTTGAGAAAAAAAAGCATGCCAATGTTTATATTTGCAGAAGCAAGGCAGCACGTCTTTAAATGACATAATGGGTTTTGTTTGTTAGGGCATTTGATTAAAGGTCTCCCATAATTTGTAAACTAACAAAAGNATTACTATTATTGTTATTGTTACTATTATACATTTATACTGCAGTCAGTCCTAAGATTTCCAGACAAGGAGTGACAGCTACACAAAAGTAAAAAGAATAAAATAAAACAACTTTAATAGAAAATGTCTGAATGTCTGAGTCACAAATAGCTTAAAATCAAGGTAATTCCCTGCATTTCTTCTGCCAGTTGACACCCTTATGCACATATCTGAATATATATATTAAAATATATATGTCAAAGTTCCACCATCAGTGAGAGTAAGAGTAGAACCTTTTTTCAGGGTTAGATATATTTCATAATTACCTTGTTTGCCTGAAATACATCTGTATTGTTATAATCATTGACTACTTCCAAAGCTAAAACTTCTAGCTAAACTAAAGTGTAAATGTGGGACACACAGAAGTACAGGATACCTAACTGTTAATTTTGTATGAACTTTATGAAGTCTTGCAGAAAACCATTATCAGTTCCTTTAGAAGTTTTAGGTATTAAAAAGCGTAAAAGCTAAAATAAAATCTGACCTTTTTTGGAAAAGACCTCATGTAACAATATTAACATCATATTTTTTTCATTTTGACTTATACAGTCCATTTTTCCCAACACCTCTTTGTAGCAGCTGGCAGATGTCCTTGTGCTGTGGTTTTTTTTCCATCAGTTTTATTTTTTCTGCTTCCTATGGGTTTTTAGGAACCGCAGCATGCAGGGATGATGCAATGATTATGACAACTACACCAATATAAGCAAAGAATAGCACAGGGCATTGAAAAGGAAAGGACATTTTTAGGGCTCTAAAAGGGCTGAAACCACTGCTAAGCATTCAGGCTAAAGACATCCCACAAATGTAGTAAGTAAGCAGTTAAAAGTTTGGCCTTCACCAGCAGAACTGATCGGAGCCCAAAGCAAGGTGGATGAAATGGCAAATGAATAAAGAAATCAGAATTTTTAGGTTGTGATATTCTCCAAGAATTTTAAAGCCAGTGAACAGATTAGGACATTCCATTTCCTCAGGATCTTAGACATATTTGTCCTGAGTTTAAGATCAGTAACTGTGTGAATAAACATATATGTCCTTCAAGGGCAATAAAATTCAAAAATACAGGTCTTTTCCTGATAACAACAGTGCTACTGACTCCAGCAGGCTCACTCTGAGTTACATGTGCAGAGGATTTGGGCCAAATTTAGGGTAATTTTTGAATTAAAATACAGTAAGTCAACAATCAAAATGTCCAGAGAAAAACAGAGAAAGAGAAATGGTGTGAGAAATAGAGAAAGAAGTGAATGTGAAGAAGTTCCTGCAGGAGACCAAGGAGGGAATACAGCACCAGGAGCAGGGGACTGGGTGAGGCAATTAGCACGTGGTTAGAAAACTAGAAACAGGATCAAGTTTGGTAATCCCACCTGCTGTGATGGACTACATTTCTGGGCCTTTCTTTCTTTCATCTCCACTTCGAATCATTCAAGAAAAGACTGATGAAGTACAAGTCAGGTTCATCTCAAATACACACAGAGATTCCTCAACATCCTCAACAGAATTATTCAACACAGAGCTTCCTACCTCAAAGTTGTGCAATTATACCAGTGAAGGAAACAACAAGGATGAGAGAGTCCGAATTGCATCTGTTTCGCTGAGTGTGAAAGGCAGGAGAAGATTAAAAGTAAGTAACGTGGGTGTTTGTCTAAAGATAGGGGTAGGAGGTGAACAGACTGAGTAAAATTAGAGATGAACTCCTAACCCATGATGTAGACAACATCAAGATCTCCAAAAGAGAAATTAGAACAGTGGAGGAAACTCTGAGGTAAGCCAGGGCTGTAACAGAGTGGGAAGAATAGAAGGAACTGCTATAGGAAGTCACTGCACAGAGGCTGCACCCTGTGGAACAGGAGCCTGTGGGAGTTGATGGATTGCCACTTCACAGCCACTGAGAAAGAGGAAATCTGGAGTCTAGCATCAGAAAAAATATGGAACTGAATCTCTATGCCTGTGATAGGTACATATTTGGAAGAATGAGACCAAGAGAGGGAGCACATCCAGTATTAGCTGTATTGGGTTGTACAGAAAGAACAGGGTCTTGGCTTCCAAGGCATCAACATTCAAAAAAGTAATACAACACAATTATTATAAAACAGTAATTGAAAGCCCAAGAGAGTTATCTCTTTTACATAATGTGTCTGTTTTCTGGTGAATTCTTTAGAAAGATTCGCTCAATTAGCAGTAAGAAATAAATATTCAAGGAGACAAGAAAATGTGTTCTTAGTCAATTAGTCTGATTAATTACATTTACAACCTGTTTCTTTTAGTCCATGCTTTCAAAAAAATTGTATTTTTGATGAAGAATTGTGCTCTGCTTTTAAGTGTGGAAAAGGGGGTCTAATAGACACAATCCATAAGCTGCATGTTTATGCAAATATTCTGGTTGCATATGTACACACATATGGTTCATTTTCATTTCACTGAAGTTGCTGGTTTTACTCTGTGAATGAGAGTCCCTGAAATCATCATGTAGCTGCTGAGACTCAGAATAAAATGGTTGCTGTCCCTGGAGATAAACTTTTCAGAAACATAACAATGAAATATATAATATGTAAGAAGTAAGGCAGTACAGTTTGTTTGGGATTATATATAGAGCACAGTCTTGCTACTGAAAAATTGAGAAAAACTTTTGCAAACTTTGTTGAATTAGAGTCTTCAATAAAGCAATTTTTATTGGCATCACTTGGTACTGAAACTTTTCAATCAACAGGAGGAAGTATTGCCCGTGTTGTGCACAGCCCAGAGCTCTCACCCAGACACTCCCGTGCTGCTCCAGCTGGGAGCAGAGGCATGTGCAGGCACAGGGCTCAGGGTTTGTGGGCTCAGAGTAAAGGTAAAAGCCCAGCTGTTCTGCTTGGCATTTACTCCAGATGATTCCTGGGAAATCTGCCAGGTTTATGCTTAGGTGGCACAGGATTTTCCATAGAGACTGTGGGGAAAAACAGTCCTCTCTCGGTAAAACAGAGGCAAAGCCACGAGGGAATCCTGAGAAGGAAAACTCAGAGATTTTGCATCATCTTCCTTGCAGCAGAGGTGGTTCAAGGCTCATTCTGTATTCCATTAAAAAAAAAATAGCTGTTTGTTTTGGTTTTTGTTTTTTGTTTTTTGGGGTTTTTGGTTGGTTGGTTGGTTGGTTGGTTTTTTTTTTAATAATCCTTTTAGTTTTTATGAATGTACGCTTCCAATGAAATTTTCAAGTAACATCTTTTTACTCTAGAGAATCCCTGGAAATGGCTCGGCATTAGTAGTGCTAGGAAGATTCACCAGGAGAATAAAGAGCCTGGGTCAGATAATGATATATGGTACCAGGAGCCCACGATGGGCTCTGCTTCCCAGGTTAGGAGCTAACAGAGGTGCTGTGTGCCCCTTCCAGCCTGCAGC
This sequence comes from Pachycephala philippinensis, assembly GCA_013397055.1. Classification (NCBI taxonomy): domain Eukaryota; kingdom Metazoa; phylum Chordata; class Aves; order Passeriformes; genus Pachycephala; species Pachycephala philippinensis. The sequence continues at coordinate 261,957 of VWZT01009448.1, read as the reverse complement.
ATTCCCTTCCCATGGGAACCAAGTTTCGGAAGGGTGATGATAAGTTTGAAAATATCTGTATCTCATCTCAACACAGTCTTGAAAAATGCTTTTTTTTTATCCAGGATCTGGAAAGTTTTCCCAGCTCCTGCTGTGCAGACAAAACCTCCAGCAGCTACTGGCTCAGGCACAGAGGCCGCACATCGTTGCATGTGTTCCCAAGGTGGATTTCCTTTTATCTACCCTACACCTTCACAGTGCCTGTGTCAAAGCTTCCAGTGTAAACATTCCAAGCACACACAAGCACATCCCCACATACACACCTGCAAATATCTCTCATGCCTTCTTTTCATGAATATTTCTGTGAATGAAATCTCACTGCAGCAAACATTCCCAGAAAGAAAACAGAAGCAGTCACAGACACTGTCTGAGTGAACTTACTGATTATAAAGAAAACTTTAATGAGAACTGTTCATCTCTTTACCCTAAGGTCCTTTGAATCTATGGGACATTACTTCATACATGGACTGCCAAATTTGGCCCATAACTCTCCTTCCAGAAGTTCCAGATTAATCCAAAACTCTAAAACAAATTATTTTAGCCTATTTCATTAAATTTTCTAAAGATGTCACATTGCAGAAGAAGGAAAAAGTCTTTGAAAAGGTACTGCCTGAAAGGTTAAAATTTACATAAGTTTAGCATTATTATCATTATTAATACCTACAACATACCCCTCACAAGCCTCAAGGGGCTTCAAAGAATTAAATTATACCGATTTTCAAGGAAGTGGTAAAAGTCCTGTCACCTACATGATCTGAAATAAGATTTTTCAAATCCCTTAGAAACATCCAGATGGAAGCATTTTTGCCCTACCACATGCACAGAGAAGAACTCATCTTTTTTATTGACCTTCAGCTGCTCTATCTGTGCTTTGGAGAGTCCCAAGTTAACTGTACTCATCCCTGTTCCCTTTTTCTCATCCTCCTCTCAGAGATGACATTCCAGCTAAGCTGCTTTGGGTGAGGACATTCATGGTGCAGGCTCTGGTGTCCTACTTTCTAGGAACAGGACAAGCACAGACTTGCTGAAGGTGTTTTGCTATACTTGGTGTCTCACGGCATCTGATAGGCAATCTCTGACCTCTTGGTTCTCCCCATCTTCTCATTTTCAGAAAGGTGGTTGGCGACAGATTTTCTTTTTGTTTTCATGACTGGATTTTAAAAAATATATCATTTCCTGATGTCTAAATTCTGAATTTAGTTAGATTTTTGATCTATTATAACGCTGCTAAAAATGATCAGGCCAAAAGGGATCACCAGCAGGATCATTCTGTGAATGAAAGTGGAATAAAACCTGTGGGAGAACTGAAGGGTCTGGCTTCTTTGAATAAATAAATACCTTAAATGCAATGTTGAAAGCTATCCATGGTATCACACAAACCTATCAGTTAGCTGAGCTGAACTCTCTGTGGAACCAACAAACATGTTTAACCAAATTGTAGTTTATGCAAATCACTTTACATAGCTTTGAACTTAACTCCCATTTATTCCTTACCCTGGTTTACAAGGAATTTTCTTTCTCTCCTTAATTATTTGCTTTTGTTTGGTTTTATTCCATATCATGGCATGATCTCTGCTGTAGGAGGGGCAAGTTCCACATCAGACAGCTGTTCCAACCAAAAAAAAACCTAACCTAGATAAACAAGTCTCTAATCTGGAGGCATATGAAAGTTCTCCAGACAAGGTCTGCTCCCTGCTTGGGGTTCGTTTTGCTTTCTGGTTCTCATATATAGAGGCCTGCTTGGGAAAATCAGACAGACTGTGTCTGCTTTGAATTTATCAGGCGAACACACACACAGAAAACAAGAGTGTTTAGACTCTGGGCTGCTGGTGAATGCTCAGAATTCCCCACCGTCCCAATGACTGTAGAGCTAGCTGGCACATCTTCAATAAAAAATTACATCAGTGATGCTCTGGAAACCCAATTGAGGCATAGGAATGACAAGAAAATAAGCAAATCCACAGTGAAAGCTTTGACAAAAATTCTGTACTTCATTTCAAATGTAATAGCATTCCTGGTCTCTAATTTCTGTTTTATTTTTAGTGACAAATGAATTACTAGTACAGCTCCTCATAATCTATTTCTTTCCATTTCTCAGACACTTTTGGGGAGCGGTATAATTTTAAACTGTAAAAATATACGCCATCTGGTTTATATATAATTGAGCCACTTATATTCACATTTTTTGGATGCAAAGCCATGCTTTAGACTGAGCTGGATAAAGGCTATGAGAAGCTACATATTGCTGAAAGCAAAGCTGACTCCACTTCATTGCCTCTCTAGGTGTGCCCCCCAGCTGGCCTTGGTTTTGGCTCACCTATGGTGTTACCTTGTGTGAGAGATGACACAGCCAGAAGGGACATCCACACTGCACATAGAAATTACTGTGGTGTTAACACAGGCACTTAAGGAAGCCCCTTTTTTTGGCTACCAGCCAATGTACAAGATTAAGCATTTGAGCAGAAATGCTGATTTTATTATTCCCTAAGTTCTCCAAAGCAGAGGGAAGGTAATACTGTCTTGTTTCTGCCCCATCAATTCATGGTCAGTAAACTGGTCAGTACAACCAGCAGGTCAGTAAGTCCAATATCTGAGATTGGTAAGAATTGTGACATACAGGATGAAATGGGGAATTTGGAGGAGCCACCTACCCAGTTTTTTCTCCTGCCTACCTCTCATTTGCTTAGTTCAGTGTGCAAGTCCTTCTTGCTTATGGGTGACAGTGCAGCTGTGTCGTGTATTGGTTTGGATTTACATCTCTGGCTCAGCATCCCCCTGAGCTGTGGTGGGAGTCATTCACTGAGTAAAGTGTCCATCACCTAAATATGTTTTTCTAAACACCTGGAAGAGAACAATCCCAAAGAAATTTGCTTTTCCTCAGCAGATACTCTAATGATGTTCCTTGCTGTGCTACTGTTGGTAGCGAAGGACAAAGCTGTGAAGATGGGATCTCGTTGCCATTTTGATCCCAGAGACTACTGCAAGCAAGTGCAGGAGCAAACAGCACAGTCAAAACAGTGAGAAATGTGCTGAGTGTTAGAAGTTAATGAAATACAGTTGGCTGCCACTGACACTGGGCAAACACAGGCTGAAGGCTTTCAGCACAGCAACACTATATTTGCTCTAAATGGGTTTACTACAACAATTGAAACACAATATGCAATTAAAGCATATTTCCTGCATCCTCTTGAAACTTGTGAAGCTGATGAGGAACACATTCATTCAGCAAACCTATCCTGCTCTGTTTGCATTACTAGCTGGGCTGGCAGAGACACAGATGGGAAAATTGCTCTGAAGAAAACAGCTCTGCCACTGAGAAATGTGTATTCCATCATCCTAAAATGCCAACTAACGCAATCATCAGAACAAGATCCAATGAAACATCACACTGATACTGGCTTCACACAGGTTTGTACATCTGCTGCCAATCTGTTGTCCATTTATGCCCTGTTTATGGCCCAAGGGAGCAATTTCTGTGTGCAGGCTTTACTCTCAAGACAACTGCTTTGGAGAATGGCACTCTAAGGGTGCACATTACCTGACATGGGATTTTTTTTCTTATATTCCGCTCAGAAACAATATAATTTAAGGCACTGGAAAGACAGCTACTGACATTAATGTGCATTAGATCAAATCCTAGCCAGTCTCCATACTGCCTAAATGCTGGCAAATAATGGGAATAATCCTGCCATTGTTTTTGGAATTTTTAATACTCTGTTTTCACATTCTCTCCTGCCTTTGCATTTTTATTTCCAGTCAGTGATCATGCACTTTGTCTTAATAGCTGGAATGTATTTTAAAAGTTGACTTGGAGTGTTCACACCTGCTGAGAATGTGCCCAAGGTGATTTCTGTGGACATTTGTGACAGATCCCTGATCATTACAGGCACACAATCCTCACCTAATCAGGAACAAGCACACCTGTCATTTTGCCAAGTAGCAATAATCAATTAGGCAGACAGTCCAGAAAATTTAGAGCTGCTCACGGCTCCAGAGATATATAAAGTCTGAAAAAGAGAAACTTCTTGGTTAGTACAGTGCTTTCTGTCGTGCCTCTCTCTAGCACTATTTTTCAAGAACCTGGCAAAAGATCTTTGTGGAACAACAGAGTCTGGGAACTTTTTTCCAACATGTCCATCCCATGGACCTCCCAGGCCCTGTCACTACCAAGGACAGGAGCTGAGATGAGAAGGCATCACAGAACATTCAAATGCAATGCCACCATGTGTCTGACAGACAGAGTGTCAAAAACTTCTCGCCTAGTGGAAGATCCAAAAACATTAAATTCTTGGATGATGGATTTATTTATTTCACTGTTTCCCATCATTGTCCTCAGTCAATTACAGACTGAATAATGATTTAATTGACCTCTGAACAAGCCAATGTGGCAAGTCCTCCCTCTTATCAAGTTACATTGCAACACAAAAGAACAAGGGAAGGTCATCTCCACACTGTTGGACAACTTGGATGCAGAGACACATCCATAAGTTCTACAGTCTTAGGGACAAGTTCAATTACACAACATCTCCACTAAGCACAGCCCCACCAGTTGCTAAGTAAAATCAACAGCAGATAAAACACTTACATAAACCTATTTCTCCTTCAACTCTCGCACAAAATTCCTCCCACTGCAACACTAGACTAAGCACTAACAATGAGTATCATTAATTAAATTGTCTTTTAATGGCTCGGGAGGTGGACTGCATAAAAAGGAGGAAAGGGACAGAAACTTGGACTTAGAGAATAAGGATGAATTTAGATAAGAAGGATGGATTTCACTTCATTTTAACCATCTGAAAAAGGAGCATCTGGGCTAAGCTCATTCTTTGTGCTTCGATCAGCCCTTTTCAAACAAAGGAGAGAAGCAGATGCTTACAGAAGCTAAAGTTAGATTATCTTATGTGAGAAGTGATTTTGAAACACTTAAATATGACAAGACAAGGACAGAGTGTATGAGGAACCATACAGAGATCAAGGAACTGTAGTTTTTGCCTTCACAGAAACCCAAACATGAACAGAATAACTTCTCAGTCTCCTGACATCCTCATGGTCTTTCTTGCTAGAATTCAAAGATGAATCCAGCAGCTGCAGATATTACAGGCATTTCAATGAAAGGTAGAATTCATAAAACACACTTCTTTAATCAGAAGGAACAGCTCTCCTAGACACTTACCCCTGGAAGCCAGGAGGATCTCCAAGCAGAACTAAAAAATGAGTGCAATGTGGAAGAACAGAAACCACAGCATTGTACTATGGTCCAGCAATGGAAAGATCCTTTGGAGTTTGGACCTCATACCATTAGGATTCATGAAATTTCTCTGACTTACTGGTCTGAGCTTCACACGTGTTCGCTGGAAAGATCACTTATTCAAGCCTCTCCTGTCAAATGGGGTGATGTTATTTAAAATCAATCAATTCTTTCTAGGACCCAAGTGCATTTTTTACATCACCTGTGAAGCTTTTTGGACACAAGAATGACACTGACATCATAATCTGTGGCTAATTCATTAAGTGGTGGGCTGAGAAACATTACAGAATGTGAAATGAAAAATTTAGTTAGTAAGGAAGAGGTCAGTCTATATGATATGAATTAACAGATCATCAAAAATGCATAGGTATGTGATGATTTCAATACTAATGTGATTTTTATTTGAAAACCGTGATTCTATTTGAGAAAAGAAATTTGAGAAGTCTTTGTGCCTGGTGCATCTTCCTGCCCTTCCTTCCCTTCCTGATACAGGGAGGGTGAACACACTCTTTAAACCCATTTTCCATTAGCACATCTCACTAGGTAGCTGCTTATTCACAAATACAACAGCCTGATGGGGCCAGTGAAACCACTGTCTGGCAAAAATGTCAAGAGCATAAGAGCAGACAATTTAAAAAATAACTAAGAAGCAGTAGAAGAATGACCAGGAGTCTGTATTGATGCTGCTATGAGTCTAAAACAGCATTTTCACTGTATGTAGGAAATACTCTGTTGCTTGTTTGGACCCTTTATGCCTTACCCTAAGACCTTTTGAAGCAGGAAATAAAAAGCATTCCTGCTTACATTAATAGATCTGCCAGCTGGGAGGCAGAAACAAAGTCAAAACCTTTTATGTGGTCCACTCAGTAGAGGTGGAAACATGGCTCCATCCTAGGTTGATGTTAGTGTTAAGATAAAAATGTCTCTCATAGACTTTTTTTTACAGAGTTAGCCTTTCTTTTGTGATGTGGAACATGACTTTTGAAACAAATTTGAAAAAGAAAGAATTGCAAGAAAGAATTCATGGAAGAGAAGGAACCCAGGCAATAGGATCCTTGAGACAATCAAATTCCTCCTTAAATTAAAAAAAAAAACAAAAAAAACAAAAAACAAAACAAAACAAAAAAAAAAAAACCAAACAAACAAAAAAAAACAAAAAAAAACCAAAACCCAAAAAACCCAAACCTGACACAAATGTACATCTTCCCAAATAACAGTTACAAACAACAAGCTTGTAATCTCCCTTCATCTCATCCATACCTCAAACTCCACAATGGACCTAAAAACTCTAAATGACGTTGATTCCAAGTCTACTACTCTTTAAAGCATTATGCCATCTACAAAGCAATCCTTTTCACCAAAAAATAACAGTTTAGAAAACAAATGGGGAAGGGATTATAATGCACTTCTTTGAAAGGGTCTTTTCAGGATTCCTCACTTTCATTTTCCCAGAGGAATTGGATGGCTCCTCTGACCGCATCAGAGATGTGGTGAATAACAAAGCTCTCCTCGGGTTACCCTATTGAAAGATGAATGCTTAGAGGTAGAAATGGAGTCAGAACTTGCAGCTCCTTTTCCAGCTTGGGATGAACTTTGGCTGCATCTCTATCACCACACCTGGACTCATCTTTCTGTAACTCCTTCACCTTGTCTGCATGTCGTGGGGCTTCATTTTCCAAGGTTTGTTGTGCAGGCTCCTTCACCCTATGGAAAAGTGAAGCATTTATATATTGGGACTTTGTTTTTCAGTGGAAATAGCTTGGCAGACATCTCTTCAAAGACAGCAATGATGTCTGTGCTAAGTTACCATTCTTTATCTTTTACTTGTCCTGTCAGTTTTCTGGCAGACCACAGTAAATCTGAAGCATTCGGAGTTGCACAAATTATTTTCCAGGCTGACCTGTCACAGTTCAGGGCTGGAGCACAGTGAGTAAACAGATGTGATTTGGAACTAGAGCTGTACTGTCAGACCAGCAACCTGAGCTTTGATGCTCAAAAAATATGCTGTAGGCACTTGCTTTGTGATTTTGTCCTTAAACTTTGTAAGAGCAAAGCCACAGTGCGCTGGTCTGTGAAGATACTGCTCAAGTGGATAAAAGGACCCCTTTATACATCATCTGACAAATATGCCCTGTGCAATTACTTTCCTATCCAACTACAAAAAGATGTTTAATCAAATGTTCTTCAAGTTTGTTTCAGAAAATTATTTGGCACCTTCAAATGGGCAAGATTGCCATAAATAAAATGGGAATCTGATTAAATGACAAACAATTTCCCTTCCTAATGGAAGAAGATCATAAAGAAAGTGTTAGGGTTATTTTTTTCATTCAGAAATTGACCCAAAACAGATTGCTCTCTCTAGGGAGGATCTATAGATTTTAGGTATAAACAGGCATTGAGTAGATCACTTGTTATTTCTTCTGTTGCCTCTTTGAGGAGTAAGTCATTGGAGAGTAGTAAATTCCAAGAGAATAGAAAATGACACTATATTGAATACTGGTGATTTTCTTATTTAAGGACTGAATGTCCTCCCATTTTGGGGCATGCAAAAAAACCCACCACCACCAACAAAAAGACAGGGCACTTATAGTTGTCTGGTTTTGTCTTGAAAACAAAACTTCTGGGGGAAAAAATCACATTCCCAGATTTTATATCCTCTACTGAACTCCTTGTTCAGTTCAGCCTTCAAACCAAAATAAAAGACAGTCTTTGGGGTGAGTAGCTATCAAGGACTTCTCATTTCAAACCAGCTAGAAGTGAAAAATTGAAATTAGGAGCATGAAGCTGAGGAGCTGAGCTGCCTCAGAGCCAGGACCCAAGTTTCCCAATGAAAATCAAGAGCAAAACAAGCGGTGGTGCTTTGTCTAAGGTCTGCACAGCAACCCTCCTCTATCTCTCTATCAGCCTCTGTTCTCTGCTTCAGGAGGATATCTTGAAAGAAACTGATGGAAGCTGTAAAGGCATGGCTCTGAGGAAGATATTACATGGGACACTAAGTGACTTTCTGGAGGGTTTTGATATGTCTGGATGGACATGCAGATGGGCAAACCCCACTCAAAGTTAATTCAGTTCTGTGTGAAATAATCAGTAGAGCAAAGATACTGGATGATCATGTAGGTTGGACGTAGGGTTCTACTCTCAACAGCTACATCTTGGACCACCCTTGAGGACCAGGATCTCCTGGAAGCAGAGTCTGTGTCCATACTGTGAAATCCCCTTCCTTGCCAATGTATGGTGGCTGCCTGCAAACAGTCTGCTGGAAATGGCCTCTGACCTGTGCTAACAACCAAATTATGCAGAAGATCTGTTTTGGAGTTGGCAATTTTGGGTCAAAGGAATCCAGAAGCCATTTTAATGATTTAATAGTAACAACAATAAAGTCCTAATGGCCAGAAAACACCCTTTGGCAATGAATTTAAAGGTAGGGCTACACACTATGAAAATCAGATTATCCTGTGCTTTTCAAAACCATAAATCCATGCCACAGTCCTCACCCTTTCTAACCCCATGACTTCCATGGGAGATTTTTCTGCACTCACTCATCTGTAGCCTCTGAAACCTGCTCTGAGCATGCTCCAGTGTTCTGGAGAACTGCTAAGTATCTACAAGATGATAAGGAAAGAAAACACTGGGAAGAAAATAGAAAGAAGGGCGTGATGCCATAGAAGAGCAAGAATCATGGGAGTTTTCTTCAGAAGGGCTTCAGTATTTGTTTCATGAGTCAAAAATAGTGAACATTTTGTGTTACATGACTTATCCTCATGAAGAGAGTGGGGAATGGAATCCCCACCTAGTGAAGGATCAGCCTCTCTTTTTCTCCTAATTTTGCATGTTTCAAGTGGCTGTGAGCCAGAGGGCTGTACCTGAGTGCTGTCTGATGCTTCCACTCCAGTCTACTTCCAGCACAACAACAATAATAATCCACTATACACCAGACATCACAGCAGAGGGTTCCATCAAAATGCTAAAACACACACATGGCGACAAATTACTTCTGATATCTTTCTACCAACATTCAAAATAAACTGGAGCATTTCACACATTTAAGGAAAGTTACAGAAGCCTTACTCAATGTCCTTTATATTTTCCTACTCTTTTTTTTCCCCCCTTTGGCTGATAGAGTTCATCTGTGTTTCTGTAAATTCAGCGCTGCTTTAGGAATGAGGTTTCATACAGTTAATAACTAAAGAGGTTTTTACAAAATCCTGGAGCTTTCTCCTTCCAAATTAAAAAAAAAAAAAAAATCACGTAACTGATGGGGAAAGCAACTGGAATATAGAAAAAGAACGACTCTGGGAACAAGTATTTCTAGAACTAGTCCTTTTCCTAATAGCTTGAGACCAAGGTAAAAAACCACATTTCTAAAAGCCAGCTGCTCATCTGGTACACACTGATGCAGCTCAGTCAGCGTAGGCAGACCTGCATCAGAGTTAACAGAACAGCTGGCCTACACCACTTTGACTGATGAGTGGGCTTATTTCTTGATAAAATCTGGAAATATTGATAACCTTGGAATAGGATTTAACTATTAATGTGCATATACTAGTGTTTGCTTGTCTTGCTTTCTGTAGTGCAATAACTGTGTCTCTCATTACATACTGACACTCCTAATATACCTAGAACAGAAATCCCTACAAATATGTGCACATTAATAACATATTTAACATGCAAAATTATGGTTATAGATAGAGACTTAGCAATTTGACCCCTATTTGTAGCATGAAAAAAAGTCCTGGTAAGACCTCAAAACACAATATCATCTATTTTGTGTTGTTTATAATGTTACAAGTAACACTATTATTCCCCTGCAGGTCATTACTCTTTGGGAATTTCCTCCTCTGAAAACCCCCATTAGTAAAGGGAGGCTAAAATGAACCAGTTTTTTCTTTGCCCTGTGATCTGCAGAGGCATTTCAGCAGAGCACAACTGTGTTGAGGCTGATGTAACCCAGAGAGTTTGCTGTGAGTGAGGACAGACACTGCAGAACGTGCTTTGGCCAGAAATGAGCTTGAGTTAAATTTTGCCACATTTTGGGCAGGTTGGGGGAGTTGTTAGTTACGTTTCCAAGAAATGGTAGTTATGGAGAAAGTTCTTTTGCATGTGAGGTTCAAGGGCCTGATTACAATGAAGCAATAGCGTGCTGAGGTAGGTGTGCCTGTGCCTCTCTGCAGGTGAGTTATATATCTATTTATATCTCTATCTATCTATCGAACTATCTATCTATGTATGTATATTCTATACATATATGTATATATATATATATACACACCTGTGTGTATTCAAATATATGTAAAATTCTTAACGTACTGAATTACTCTTTAGAATGATGCTATTTATACAGGAAATATTTACATTGATCTTCCTAATCATATTTTATTAGGTAGGGACCTAGGACATAATTTTGCCCCTCCCCAGGCTTTGAATATGGATCAGGTAATCTTCAGGAAATGTTTCTCATATTTGATCTTAAATATCTGTAGAGGCAGAGATTCTTTAATCATTCTTACAAAAATTTCCAGAGCCTAATGCCATAAAAATCTCATTCCTGAACGGGTAAGAATCTTACAGCAAACAGTACAAATTATTTCCTCTAGAATGAATTAAATTTGTGTTTGTCAAAGCATAGAAACTCCTTGGGCATCATAAGTGACCATTCACTTGTCTTTCCTAGATCCCTATAAAGCTCTTTGGTGTTGGCTAATATCACAACTTCTGTAAATACTTGCATTACCTTCCAGATTTGCTACTTCCAGAGTTGCTACATCTTTGATCACTACATGCTTCTTCTTTCAAATTTCCAGTGCACCTAACAACTATAATGAGTGCAACAGCCCCTCAGGCTTTCTAGTGCTTAACTTTATGCTCTACTGAAAAAAAAGAGAAATCATTATTCTTTGTTTCCAACTTTTTTGACAGTTCCAAATTCATGAAAGAGCCTGACATCTCATGCATGACTATTTCAATTCTTTAAAAAGTCTCCTGCAAAGATTCTTCTGAGACCTTTAGAAAATCTGGCAAATTATAACTGCTACTGTTCCTTTATGCACTTTTTAGCTGATATGTTCAAAAGATATCTGCCATTTTTTCCTTTTGCACAAACTGCTTGTATTAATGTACATTACCTGAGGTTCATGAAGGTGCTTGAAATCCAATTTCTCATTTTTGTCTCAACCAGTTCCTTTTCCTGTTATTTTTTGATCAACTTTTTAAAATAGTGACCTTTGAAGCAGCAGAAATAGCTTCAACCTGTATTCTGCTTTCTTCAAAAACCTATATATGAAAACAAGAGAAAATGTTGTTCCCCTCTCTGAACACATCTGCTTCATTTTACATTACATATCTTGTCTCAATAGCAAAGATTATAAACTTGTCTACACAGCATTTCATAAAAAATTCAAGAACAGAAGAACAAATAATAAAGACCTGTTCCAGTGTTTATTAATTCACATCAAAGTATTCATGATTAATTCAGATATCTGACCAAGGACCAGGAAAAGGGAATTTTGTGAAACAATCACATGCCCAGCTTAGCAACTAAGGCTCAAAAATCCAATTTCATTGTTTAAAAAATACTTTACATCATAGATGAACCAAAAGAAAGAAAAGACCTCCCAAACATGAGATTTTTAAAGGGAAAAATGGAGAATGGTGACTTTTAGACCTCCTGGTAATGAAGTAAATGAAAGCAATCTTCTTCATTTGCCTCTTTCCAGGTCACCTCCAGCATTCCTCTTGTGTGGGCAGGGTACAGATGTTTTGCCCAGAGTCTGGAGCTGCAGTTTGGCACTGCAAGACACATGCAAAACCTCTCAGGAGCTGCAGGCCTTTGGAAGTTCACTCAGTGCTGCTCACGTGGTAAATCACTGGCTTTTGCATGTCGGAGGAATTGCCTGACAGACGGCGTTTCTCCCCTTCAGGCTGCTGCCAGAATTCTTCTGCTTGCTTACGAGAACATATGCTTAAAAAAAAAACAAAACCAACTTCTCTGCTATTTGGCACCTAAAGCCTTATTTTAATTTCTGGGTGCAGCTATTCCTCTGAACATATTGCGAAATACCAGTGTGTTAGCCATCTGTTCCAACTTGGTGTCTTCAGGGCTGAGTGCTGTAGAGGAAAGGTCATCATTAACTCACCTTAATAAACTTGATTTGCTTACAAAAATAGTAACTGAGGGAACTCATTGTATTCTACTCACAGTGCAGGTTATTAGTCCTCATTTAACAATAAATACCTGGGAACAAAATCCTCTCTGCAGCCTGTGGAGTTTGAGCAATCCAAATCCCACAAATCTTTCCTTCCATTTTGGGTCAGGCTGATCACTGATGTAGACTCTGAGGAACCCCCAAAAACACAGACAGACCTGGGGTTTTTAGAGTGATGATATGCACACAAGTTGACCGAGGAGTGTTTGGCAGGTTTGTGGGCTTCAGAGTGCCTGACAGAACTGAAGACACCATAACCAAGCACGAGCTTGTGACCTCCAGACTGAACCAGTGTGACACAGGATTGTTAAGGTAACTCCTGATACAGCTAGAACAGAGAAAGGTCTAGTCGTGGTCAATGAGCCCACTGAGTTTCAATGGGTTTAGCTCACTTATCCCGTTAGAAGCTCACTGGGACATGAAGTTTCTGCTTTTTCTATGGGCATGGTATCAATGCCTGGTTTCGAGTCTGCAAATCTTGCCCTGTTATTTTTGCAGCCTTGTATGAACTTGCACAGCTGAAAAGAGGCATATGGCATTGCTCTGGGCTGGTTCTGGCTGCTGGTGAATCACTTGTCAGTGTAGAGCTCTCTGCAGAGTGATGTTCAGGGCTCTGCACCACTCAGGCCAGGCACTCAGATCCACCAGGGTCCCTGACACGACTCATTAGCCCAAACCCCTTCACATCAATGGCTCCTCCAGCTCCAAAGAGCACAAGGCAAGACTCTAACATCCTACAACCAGTCAAGGGACCTAGAGTTTCAGTGCATCTCAGCAATGCCTGGGCTGACTTTAAATTTATTAAATGGAATAACCTGCGGATCCTAGGAAATAAACCTGCTTTAGTAAAGGATAGATCTTCTCCTGAAATATCATCAATCACTGCCCTTGTGAATTGGGAAATGCTTTCTCAACCACACATCTGTAGGGAGCTGTGGTAAGATTTTGTGAGTCTTTAAGTAGAAAAATGACATGCACGATTCTGTAAATGCAGGTATGTGTTTAAGTATGCACATGTAGAGGTGCATATGCAAGCAGATGTTTAAGTGTGTCTGGGTGTGTGCATGTGTTGGTGGGGATGTGCTTATGGATGCAGGCGCACATCTCTCTACCAGTCAGTTGAACCCAGTGTAACAAAAGCAGGGTAATTTCAAAGACATTATATTCCCACAAGTGTTATGAAAATCAGTAACCGGGTGGAGCAAAAATACACTGTGGCTACATCTACAGTGGTGAATTAATCATGCCTCATACTGTTCTCTGCTCCTGAAGCCAATTGGCACAGAACACACACTTTGCATGCCATTAAACTCTCTTACCCTCCCAAAGAGGATGACCATGTCCAAGTGCCTATTTTGGTGGACCTTGCCCTCTTTTAACTCCTAAGCAGTTCCTGGGAATTGTTTAAAAGAGTGCCAGTTTTGTCTGGTCAAAACTATGCCAGCCAATATTCTCACAATTTAACAGCATAGTTGGTCAAGATCCAGTGTTTGGGAACATTCCCAAGTATTGTTTAATTTATTAGTATAGATGCAGCTTACGTGTGCACCCGACTGAGAAGCAGGCTGTTCTCTTAATTCAGGCTTTATTAGACACCAGATTATGCTCAGAAAAGCAGTGTTGTGACTGCCCCAGCAGTGGGGAACTGCTAAGATCTGAGTTCAGATTTTGTTAGGTGTCAGAGGGAACAACCAGGCAGCACAAATCAGCAGGGAGTTGGGCTGCATTTGTTCCACTGCTCACAGCCTTGCTTGTTCTCTCCCATAACCAGTCAGTGCATTTGCTGCAGGGAAAGCGTACGACCAAGGCTGAGAGAGGTTGTCGGATGGGCTCTGAGAAGCACTCACACTGAAATGGTGTGTGGTTTCCCAGGGATAACAGAATTCCCTGCTTTCTGCAGAGGCTGCCTGGAAGTTGGCAGCACACACATCTGGCTCATTTTGTTAATGGCTGCTACAGACAGTGCTCCAGAGCACCTGAAAGTGCCTGTTCCTGGAGCACTTATGCACAACAGTGGCAGAAAAGTTGTCAAAGTTTTACCTACAGAAGAAGCCGAATGAATAAAACTGAATGAAGAAAAGCTGAAAAAAAGACTGATAAAATAGCCAGTTGTCAGGGATACGACAAAAGGGACAAAAAACTATGAATTCTGAGGGAATGAGGACACCCCTGTTGTCCCATTGTTCCTGAGAGCACTCCTTCTCTTTTCCACCCCTTGTTGCATGTGGGAGCTGCTGTTTGCACAGAGGGGACACCAGTGCAAGAAACCTGTACTCCACAAACACCAATGCACACTTGCCAGACTGATGTGCTCACAGGTCAAAATGGGGGAAAATGAAGAAAAATGTTTTATAATCTAAATAATATAATGAGAAATTTAAATGAGAATGATCCTGGAGCCAAGTGCTGCCAGGAGCAGGACACTGGGAAGAGATAATCAAAATAGACATTTTTTTGTGGGACAGTGGTGGTGAGAGGCCAAAACAAGACTGCAGTCCCCATCTACAGGCCAGGAACCCAGGGGGTGGGTGGGCACTGGAACAGGATCCCCAGGGAAAGGGTCACAGCACCAAACCTGACAAAATTCAAGAAGCATTTGGACAATTCTCTCAGGAACATGGTGTGATCCTTGGGGTTGTCCTGTGCAGAGCCAACTTGATGATCCTTGTGGGCTCCTTCCAACTCCGGATAGTCTGTGATTCTATGAATCCATTGGGCAACAAAGGAAAGGCCCTGTGCTGAAGAGCTTGAGGTGTAAATAAACAGCTCCTGCAATGGGTCGAAGGGAGATTTGTGACAGCCACAATTATAAAGCAAGTCAGTGATAAACCCAAAGCTTTGGTTTCCTGACTGCATATCTAATGACTGGCCCACTTGTTTGGGATGTCTATCAGATGGACAGGGCTAGACACAGAGGCAGAGAGAGGCAAATGTGACTATACATAGAAAGGAAATATTGCTGTATATGAGAGGAACATTGAACTTCCTGCTTTTGGGGCTAATGGAAAGCTTTCTGGAAGAAGAGATTTCCAGGGGAAAAGGATCTGCAAAATCAGCAGTTTCCAGGAAAACATCAACTTATTTCAAATGTGATAGGACATCATAAAAATCCAGTCTTTCAAATTTTTTACCTCATTTTCTGTCAGAGGTTTTAGCTTTTTGGTTGGAAATGATAAATCTGGACAGTCAGAACATTGCAGGGAAATAGCTTCAGAACACTTAATTTTCTGAGAAGTTCCCAAAACAGTCTCCACCCGAGTCAGGACAAGAGTGAACTGAGAGTCCAGGGGTGTATTGGGATATTTTTCATCAGTCAACTGTAGTACAACAAGGGGAAATGTACAGCCAGGGCATGTCAATAAACCAACCAACCAATGCAGCTGCATGGGAATATGTGGCCATACCCTTGGCAAACAAGGCCATGCATGTACATGCCAACACAATTACTTTGCTTGGATTTGCCAGGAGAAAATGGAATGTAAAGTAGTCTGTAAATAGCCAATAAATCTTGATCCCAGTATTTTATGTGTTTCTACCTTAGTCAGGAAGGAACTTGGGCTCTTTAAAACCTGAAGATAATGCAACCAGCTCAAATGTGGTGTTTTAGTGGAAGAGAGAATGAAAAGGTTTTGATTGTTCTGCCATTCCCTAGAGAGGGTCTTATCTCCAAAAAAAAAAAAGTTTTTAAGAGCTTCAACCTTATTTTTAAAGAAAAACAAACACATTCAGAAACTTAGGCAGACTCTTTCCTGTTTAGTACAGCAACATTTCCAAAAAGTAACATCAACAGAAAAAAAAAAGATCATGCAGATGATTGAAATAATCAGTCCTATAGCTCCTCTCTCTAATTCCATGTACTAAGTAAGCTTTATGCCTACAGTGTAGGTAATTAGTCTTTGATGTAAAGACTAATTGTTATTTCTAACAGAAACAGAGACTACAGGTAGATGTCAGATTCTTCAAGGTTTGGGGCAAAAATTCAGGGGTAAATCTTCCTCCCTCCTCTTCATCCTTATGCCCTGAAAAATATTTCCTAGGTTTTCACTGAGACTTGTAGCACTCAGTGCAGATATGTCATAAATCTGGTGAATATGCTGTCTGCTCACAACAGTTTGTTCAGCTCTAGGTCTAATTCTATGTTATAGTGTGCAACACAGACAAAATTGTCATGGTGGTTTATAGGGAAGCTCTGCCTTTTGAAGGCCTTTTATTTTATCTTTTCTGTGAGAAGAAAAGATGACTTTGCTAAAAGAATGATTCCACTATGCAGCCCTAAAGGCTGAATGGACTGTAATGTATAGTTGACTTCAGAAGCGTAAACAGTTGGTGCTTCATCTTTTTGCCAGGACATTCGCTTTCTCCAAAAACACTATCAGTCTCTGTTTGAATGTGTGCACAGCCGTAATGCTTGAAGACACTGAGTGGAGTGTCATGTATTAAACATTTGTAATTGTTTTCCACTGGACTGTGCCCTGAATTTAGTAACATCTGACTGACGGCTACTACCAACAGGATATCCCAGTGAGTGAGAGGAAGATCCTGTGTCAGTGCATTTGCTGGAGCTAGACCAGCTGCATTTCTCTTTTGTTTAATATGTTCAAAAGTCTGCAAGGAAATCATCTGTAATGGGGAGAGTGCCAGAGCTTATCAGAGAGATAAGAAAGCTGCCTAAGTTTCCTGGACCTCTTTGTACTTGGGAACACTCACTGCACGATTACGGCATGCACAAGCAGAGCTGAGGCAGTAAAAGAAACTGAGTCTTCAAATCTGTCTTGTTGGACACTGTACAGTCCTCATGTTTCCTATTCCTCTGACACAGCTGAACCTTCAGTCAGGATCAAGATATAATGTGAAATTAAATCCTGGGTTATTTTTATCTTTGCTTCTTTTCTCCAAGGTGACTTGTCTTTGTAAAGAATCCTGTTACTATCAGGCATTCTTCTCCACAACTCATTTTCTGATGAGCTAAGAAGAACTGGAATGTAATAGCCATTAATTAGTGTTTTTCTTCAAAGTGCTAATGGTCAACTCCATTGGTCATTTCTCTACCACAATGACCTCAGAGAATTGTTATATGACAGGCAATACAAAGAACTTATGCTTGATCTTGATCTGAGTACTTTGAAAAGCACTTAAGCAAAGACATACAGTGTGACTGTTTGCAATAGCAAGAGACTGGACTCATAACCCAAAGGGCACTGACCTCTTTCATATTCCTAAAAAAGCAAGAGCAGATCTGCCCCAGTTTGAAACCTTCTTTGGAAGCAACACTGATGTGTTCCTACAAGGCCTGCAGTCATGTGAGGGCAAAACAATTGCAACAGGACTGTGTGAAAGTGAAGGACCTTTTAATGAACTCTTGGGTTTGGACTGTGCACAGGGCTTGAGTCACATCCATGTATTAAAAAGTTCACCACATTTGTTAGGAAAGAAATGAAATGCACATCTGTGTTCTACTTAATCGTAGAGCCAAGAGCTGTTGAAAGGGACAAAGTTGCATCAATGTAATTTTTGTCAGACTGATGAATTAAAAGAGGAGGCTAAAGATGATAGCAAAAAGAAATTTGGCCTCCAAAATATTCTGTTGTTGTGATTACTTCAAGTGTACCTAGAAAGCTTTAACAGGTTGAATAACTTCTGAAAATAAAAAAAATATTTTCCATCCTGAATTGTTTTGTCCTATCTGAATTCCTTTTTTTACTGTTTCCAGAACAGTTTCCATACCAAAAAGTAGCGAAACACACCATGGTTTATTGACATTGACTTCCTTCCTGGGTTTGCTTGAAGTATTCTTATGGCATTTCTCTTCCTTCTTCCAATCAATGAGCATTTAATAAGCAAACACAGAAATACTTGCCCAAAGCACATTCAGATCAGGAGCAACACAGTCAATCAGCCAGATGGCAGGTCCAGAAATAAGCTCTGGTCACAAGACAAGGTGATACGGCATCTGTAGCACAAGATAAATCTTGTGCTTAGAGACCTCAGCACTCCAGTTTACAGCAGCAATGTACTTTCAAAATGAATTTTCCAATTGTTCCTAGTTGCTGCCCTTTGGTTTAGCAGTGCAGAGTGGCCTCAGAACCATGATCTCTATTTCTTTCAGCCAAAACAAAACCAGAAGATTCAGTCTGCAAGTGTTCTTCTGCAAATGGTTGTTCAAACAATAGAACCAGAAAAGGTCAAATTCCTATATGGCCTGTGAAGTATATATGAATGGGGGCTTAGGCAACTCAGCACCCAACTTTTGTTCTCTACAGATCTGCTGAATCCAGTCTGAATCGACACTGGTCCCACTAAGCTCTCCCGGTAGTCAAAGGAAAGAAATGGAAACTTCTAGGACATGAGTCATGTGATCGGAATTGTTTGTCATATCAAATTTACATATTAAATTAACCATGCTGCAGAAACACTCATTTCTCTCCACTGAATTTAGACAGCTGACTTGGTGGTAAGTATTCTTGGTCAGATGGGTTTCACTTTAGACAGTGTGAAATCCAAGTGCACTGAGAGAATTGTATAGGCTTAAAGCCTGATAACTTATTTATTAAATACCTGATTAAATTCACTTGACTGATCCCCTCAGTGACTAATTTTATTTATGTGCTCTGCCTGCTAGGCCCCACACAACACTCATGCATCACTCAATTAACAGAGGTGTTTGGTTATGCAACCCTTTACCCACTGTCTTCTTCTCATGGGAGACCTTGTCCATGACAGATCAATTTAGACTTATCTTAATGCTAGCAATAGCTTAAAATGCACCAATGACTTCCCTGAAGATTTCAGAAGTCTTAAGACCAAAACCAGTGTTTGTTTTGGAAGATCTGCTACTCCTTGGAAGACTCAGTGGAAAATGCTGAGGGGGATGTCCTGGTCTTCCCTAGGACAATTAACACATGCATAAAATTGTCTTGTCCTAGCGGCACGTTTTTACTTTCAGCAGCTTTGATCCTTGCCTCCTCTAGAACCTGTCCTCCTTTCCATGAAAGCCTGTTCCCCTCTCAGCCTCCACCATCCCTTCCAGGACTGCTGCCCTTCCCCAGGCAGGCGGTGTCACTGTTGAGCAAGGCACAGCTGCTCTTCCTTTCTTAGAGAGGCACTCAGAACGAAAGAGATTTACTCATAGCACAGGACATGAAAGACTAAAACACGTAGCGTCACCTCTGTGGCGGTAGTGCCAGAAACACTTAATCCACTGCTTCGTTTGTATCTGTGATAGATATCGAGAAATTAGACCCATCTCAAACCAGTACTGCAAAATACGTGTTAATGACACAGGAACCTACTTGACCACAGACCAGAGCCACAGAAGAACAGGTCTCTGGAGGTCAAATAGATTCCTTTCTCTGTCACAAATGGCCCATCAACACGACTACCACAAAAGAATCACTGAAAGATATTTTTGGAAAAGGGCTTTAGATGAATTAAGACATTTCAGAGTCAGAGGCACAGTTTTACTCACAGCAGCTTGGGCAGAAGGAACTCACCCCAAGGCTGACCATGTCAAACCTCTACTAGGTGCTCTGCCTTTCAGACTTTAGTGTTGGGTCCTAACCACATGTGAATTCAGGAGACAACTCTGTTCACTGAGATAATCGTGCCCAATTAACAAAGCAGGTTGCTAAGGACAGATGGGTGTGGCAGGCTGGTCCTTAGTTGCCATGCCGACACTCCCTCCCCCTTAGGGGTGTAGAGGCAGTTCTCCCCCGCCGAAGCGCCCTCCCCTCTCCCTATCCCCGCGGATCTCCTGATCCCTTGTCCCTCTCCCCACTGGTCCCCTGCATATCGCCCCACCGTTTGTGTACGGCCCCCTCAGTATAAATACGTAACCCTCCATTTTGTATCGGGCTTCGGGCAAGAC
>VWZT01009448.1:215467-241495 GCA_013397055.1 Pachycephala philippinensis | reverse complement strand
CGCCGAAGACCGCGACAAATGGTGCCGAAACCCGGGGCCCGGCAGACCGCAAAGAACACCGGCGGCTCCAGGAGGATCCGTTCTGAGGAAAGACTTGTCGCATGCGAGACCGCGACAAATGGGGAATTGCTAGGTCCTCTTACCAGGCATCTCAGACCCTCACTTCTCTGGATAGAGACAGTTCACTTCTAGGCAAAATAACTGGTTGGGATCATTGCTTTCTACTACAGCACCAAAACATGGAGTGCCTTAGTGCACTCTAGCCACTTTCTGTACGGTACCAAATGCCATCTCTTGATACTGACGCCTCTGGCTTCACTATTACACTTCTATCTCCATCAAGTTCTATCACATATCAGTCTTATCAGAGCTCAACCATGTTGTACTCTTTTGGTAGTTCTGCCAGTGGCTGGTATTTTCCTCAGATGCCTCCTGTTCCTCAAACTAACTTTCCTTTTTCAGATTGTTTCCATTGTGGGCCTCCAGTTTGAGTACTTTCTTGACTGAAAGCGAAATACAGCAGGAGCAACAAAACCTGTCTCTCAAAATTTCTTATTTCCAGTTATTGTGCTACTGTGTCACATATAATTTGAATAGGTGTTTCAGGAACTCCACATTTTATGTTCATATCCAAGAAAATATACTTCTGGAGTTGAGGAGATAAGGTACTACACATCTGATAAAAACATACATGAACTTCATCATGACCATCCCTAACTAAAGACTGAAAGGTCTCAATGTATAATTAGCCAAAGCATTTTTGCATGCCCATGCAATCTGCATTGACAGTATAGTTACAGCAAGAAGGGTTCATAGTTGCCACCTTTTGACACAGGGACTGACCAGGGTTTAATAAAGAGTAACTTAAAACAGGGATTGTTCCAAGAGCAGAGGTCTTCCTCATCCTGGAGGAGTGCAGACAAATAGACTCGGTCTCAGGGTTAAGGCCAAACTGTTTCATAAGTTAAGTTCAGGTGGAGGAGGAAAAGTGAGAAAGGAAGAAGAAGAGATTGATGTTAAATGACAGGCCAGTGCTTAGGGCACTCACTTCAGCTAGAGGAGACATAGTTCACATCCTTTTTCAAATCCAGCTAAGCTGATACCCCTCTGTTTCTGCTGTGATAGCCAAATGCCCAACAAATGTTTGTGGCTAGCCTTGGTTCTTATCCTCATGGACATTTGAGGGGAAAAAATGGTGTTTTTTCTTTCTTTTTCCTACCTTCAGAGCAAAACAAAAACAGCTTTAGAAACCTTGTCCCTTTTTTTAAAATTTGCTCTCTCTATTTTGTGAAAGAGAACTCTTTGGTTTAGTCCAACCCCACCTCCAGTTAATGCTAGTTAACACCATAAACCATTTGTCTTACAATGGAGTGGAACTGATTGCATCCTACAGAAAGCAGCATTGCACAAACACACCAGTCTGCTCCTGCTTACAGGATCCAGGGGGCTGATCCTCTGTGTGATAAATGCAAAACTTCCCTTTCCTCTGCTGAGTGAAACAGCACTGTCCTTGAAGGAAGTGAGGCTCCAAATTAACACTTAGTAGGATCTGAACCCTGCCTAAAAAAATACACTTGTATATTTTCTTGTGGCAATTCTGTTGCCCAGGCCTTTAATTAGCTGCATCCCTGGATTTTTTGGTTGATTATTTTACTGTAATGGGACTTGGCTGAAGCCACAGGTCTATTGAAATAGGCACCATGCAAACAGATCACAAATTGCATGTTCTGTGTCCCAAACAGTGACCTGCCAAAGGTCACACTAGAAATTATAGGCAAAGGACAGAACCGAAATCTCCTGTATCCTCAGACTACTCCATTAATCAAAAGACCTTCTCCCTCTCTCCTTAATTTCTATGGCTCAGTGACAGTTTTTCCAAAACACAAGATGCAATAAATTACACATGAGATGGAAAATGTGCATTAGCAAGGAACAGAGCTGGACTACAAGCGTGTGTGTTGGTAGGAAGGTTGTTTGGGTTTTTTTGCTGACACAGATGAAATGCAAAATAGGAGAAATCTGGTTAGCCTAAGATGTCACCTGATGCACTGAGGAAAGCAGATCAATAAAAAGCTTTATGTTAGACTTTGCATGCCAAGACAGTAGCTATGAAAAAACAATGGGGTATCATGAGAAAAATAAACACATGGTTAAATGGATGACTGAAAAAATGAACTTCATGAAGGTTATTGAAAAACTGAAGAGGATTTTACTGAGATAGAATAGAAATACTCACTTTCCAAAGGAAAATAATTTTTACTGGAGAAAAAAACAAGCCTTCAAATAAAAGCCTTCCTTTCTGCCCAGAGAGTGAATCAGTTTCACTTTCTCAGGCAGAAACAGAGAAGAAAAAAACATTTTGGTGAATGAAATCTTCATCAGCCAGATGGTTAATAAAGTTGATATCCTTTTAAATTTACCTTTGGGTCTTGCACAGATGGGGGAGAGTAAATTCTAGATCATCTCAATGGAGTTTGCATATACACTTCTAAAGAGTGAAAAGGGTTTTCCCCCTTCTCTGGGAAAAGTAAATGTGAGATGCACACGTGAGACCCTGAAACGTCAATACCACGAAAAAGCAAGGGTGAGAGTAACAGAGCTGCTGTACAAAAAGTACTTGTTGGTGAAATTTGCTGATGAAAACTGCAGAGAAGGTGGAAAAATCAGCACCTTTCAAACAGCAATACAAATTACAGAAGGGCTTGAGCCAGTACTTTCAAAGAAAAATGTATCCACTATATCATCCCACTACAATCTCCCATAGGATGATGACTTCAGTATTTTGCCCCAGCCTCCATCCAGAGCATGTTTTTACTCTCCATGCTGCTCAGAGATGGAAAAGTGTAAGTATTTCTGTTCAGTAGACAAGGAAATGAAGACAGAGGGATACTGCATGAGCTGTGTGAAGTCACACAGGAACTCCAGAGCTTTGCCAGCAATAGCAGTGGGACTACACTACTCCTTAGCTTCCATCAGAGGTTAAAAGCAGGGGTGTTATTTAACTGAGATCAATTTTTAGGGTTGCAGGAGTAGATCACCCATTGTCCACCAGCCTTAAACTACAAAGCTTCCAGTATTGAGTCACACAACAAGGAATGCACTCATGGCCCGTATAGTCATGTGCTGTGGAGAAGAAGGGGTGAGAAGTTGCCATCTCAAAATCTTTCTAACATCACAGCCCTCTGCTGGTGCAGAGAACACCACCACAAACCTCTGAGATGAAGCTGGATGGCTGTGTCCTCAGAAATGTCTGGCAGGTGGGGGTCACACAAAAGAGGTCGCATTGTTGAGGGCATGGCTGCTGCAGTGTTGGAGGGGAGCAGCTCAGTGAACCTCAAATGTAAATTGTGAGATTTGTCTGTTCTCTGCCACAGAAGAACTGTAAGCCACATAAGTGTTTAGGATCAAGCTAGAAAAAACAAAGGCTTGCCAAGAACCTATTGTGGCTTCCCAACACATCTTCATTTCTGAAAGCAGTGAACAAAACATCATTTTGGTTCTTAAATAGAATTCCTCCAGAAATAAAATATGTCTTTATGCTAGAGGGATAACAGGATCTCAGATGAGAACTTACATCAGGCCTTATAGAGAGGGAGGTACATGAAAGCTTGAATTACTCGTGAAAATTTTTTAATTCACATTTGGTGATATTAACACAAGACAGAAACCGAACCAGCAGCATAACTGAGTAGCAAGGGATATCAGTGTGTGCTAGCATCACTGTTGAATGTGCATTTACAGACAGAACACTCACCAGGCAGCTCATTTTGTGCCATGCAGTGCATTGCATCCCTTCAGCTTTGTGGACAGCAGTGGGGACATACCTGCATCTACACCAGCTTATTATGGTGTATGACACCAAACATTATTCTCCCTCTTTCAGCTCTGTCTGCCTATCCAGAGAAATACTGAACATCTGGTCTGACGTGTACACAGTCATGTTTGCACCTCTAGGGATGAGCTGGTAAATGTGTTCCCAGTAGCATCACTTAGTCCCTTTCTGTTCCCTACGGAAGTGAAGGCCATAAAGGAATTCATGAAGCAATGTTAAAGAGAGTCATATCATAGAATCATGAATTGATTTGGATTGGAAGAGAACTTAGATTGTCTCACTCCAAACCTCCCCTGTCATGGGCAGGGAACTTTCCTCCAGGCCAGCTGGCTCAGAGCCTGGTCTTGAACAATTTCAGGGATGGGACATCAACAACTTCTCTGGGAAACCTGTTCCAGTGCCTCCCCACCCTCACAGTAAAGTGTCTCTTCCTCAAATCCAATCTAAATCGACCCTCTTTCAGCTTAAAGCCATTCTCCCTTGTCATATCACTGCATGCTCTTGTGAACTGTCCCTCTCCAGCTTTCTTGTAAACCCCCTTTAGGAATTGGAAGGTGCTGTAAGGTCTCCTCAAAGCCTTCTCCTCTTCAGGCTGAACAACACCAGTTCTCTCAGCTTGTAACATAGATCTCTGGATTCAAAGTACAAAGGGCTGAAATGTGAGCGTAAACCAGCAAGGCCTAACCAGAAGGGGACAGACCAAGCCACACAATCTTTTGCCATTTGTCTACACTCCAAACAAGGGAGGGAGGAGAGGAAGGAGTGTCAGTTAGACCCTTGGCTCCAGTGGTTTCCTGTGCCTTGTCAAGGTCACAAGGGCACAGGTCCCTCCCAAGCGAAAGGAGAAAGATACATAGCTTCACAGAACTGCTCTTGGAAATGGCATTTCATGCTCCAGGGTATAAATGAACCTGCAGAACAACACCCTTCTGCCCTGCAATGTGCCCATGGGCTTCCATCCGTTCCTACCAGCAGCCCCTTTATCTTTCTTCCCTTTCCTTGAGTGACAGAACACAGTGTATCCCACTCAACATCAGAGCTGCCACACGTGATGCTCAGAACTATTGATTTCAGCAACTCTTCAGAGCTCTCCAGCCAGCAAGGAGTTTTACTCATTGCACAAGGTGGCAAGACCACAAAAGAACAAAGAGGTAAATGGGTTTCCATGTAATTGTGGAAGGAAAGGGGAATACAGAGCCTGAAAAGCAAAATTACACCCTGAGGCTGTTGTGAGCATTGTTATGCAAATCAGCATGAAGGCAGGGAGGATTTTTCCTCCAAGATCCCAGCAATGCCCACAGACATCAATTTTTAATTAGAAATTATCTGAAATATTAAACATGCCCATATGTGCACTGAAACACCTGTGAGAGTCCCCATTCCTCCACTGGGTTTGACAGTACACAGCTCAGTGTCCAGCCCCAACAGGGCTCACATGCAGTGAGGGAGAGAAGGGCTTTGGGAGCAGACGTCACTTGCTGAGGGAATGCTGGATGACACACAAAGATCGGATTTGTTCCCTGCAGAACACACTCTTTGCACATGCTGTGATGACAGAAATTTTTCATCAAGAGAGCAATAGCAATGCCAACAGCTTTAAAAAGCTCTAAGAAGCTTGTTCAGGAAAATGGTTTAGGTAAGCTCATCTTCAGACATTTTGTGAATGTTTTGGCTAGGCTTGCAGGTTCTGCTCCACTGAATACCAGCTTCTGTGATTTCCTCTCACAGACAAATAAATATTCCAAGATCTTATGGAATACTGGATCTGCCGGCATTTTTTATTCCTCTCATGTTCTGGAGCATTTAAAGTATGCTGAAACCTGACAGCGCAGACAAATACAACAAAGCTTTAAGCATCTGTATGTTTTCAACACATCTTTTAATACTAGAAGAGTATTTCACCAAAGAAACTCTACCAGGTGAACTCAGTCTCCACCTGACATGAAATCTGGCACTTCAAACATAGCTCTTTCTTGTTCATTCTCACAGGAGCTCTGGGTTCGTCCTGGAGCCATAACAGAAGGGTTACACCCACAGGCAAAGAAATCATGTTCTAACCTTTTCCCTAGAAGAGGCTTCCACCCGAAGTTTTTTCTGGAAATAAGCATGCACTCCAACCCACTGGTCCTGCTGTACCTTTTAGAAGGATTCCCACATGAATATCCCGTGAGCTTCTGTAGCTGAGGAAAATTATGGCTGCCATGCCATATGTGAGTAGTGCATTCATCCCCAAATACAGGAAAACAACCAGTCGGCAGGTACAGGATTCAAACTCAGCCTACTAGAGAATAACATAAATTGCACAAGGCTGAAATCATCCTCTGTTAACAGTGAGTTGTATCTGACTTGCACTGGCAGGAATGCATTGTACATGGAGTAAAATAGGTGATCAGGGAAAACTGAAAGGGTGGAAGCTGACTGAATTTCGATTAATGTAAAGGTTTCTGTATGACATTCTCAATTCCAAAGCTGTTTCTGGATACCTAAGCAATTACATGGACTTGTTATTATGAATTTTATCTCTGTTACATCCCTCTAGGGCAAGCAGTATTCAGTTTCCTCTCCCAGATGGCAAATAACTATAGTAGATACGTCATAAGTGACCTGAGAACAGGAACATAAATATCTGGGGGTCCTGGCTTCCTGCAGGTCCTTGTGCTGTCCTTCCCTCTACTCGCTTCTTCCACCAGCAGAGCCAGAGCTGCAGCCCGAGCTGTCCCCATCCAAACATCACAGATGTCTTTGCAGACTCAGCTGTACAGTGACACTGCCGGGGTGACATGGAAGGTGACATGCAGCTCACTCTCTGCCACACTGAGAGCCAGGAGCTTCTGGTGCAGCACCTTGGGCTCTGCAGGATGAAGAGCTGGGTGCATGCAGAGAGGCAGCCCTGTCTGTCAGCTCCTTCTCAGCCTGCCCTGATAAACTCAGCCAATTACACTAATGGAAAAATCGCATTGAAGTTCTGCCAGTGCTTTGGCTCTCCGGTGTTTTTCACCCCCTAATTTCAAAAAATAAATGCTCAGAGGTCACCCTGGCCTGATTAAATCACAGGAATATACAGTGTCTGTTTTCAAAATTTGGTGACTACTAATTAATTTATGTCATCAAACAATTATTTTCTACCTCATTAGCCCATGAAATGTGAAGATTGTGTCAGCACTTTTGCTGGCAGTCTCACACTCATTAGTTTGTAACCTTGTCCAAAAAAAGACACAGAGAGAGAGAGAGAGAGAGAGAGAATACTATTTGATAACTTGCAATGTGGTTTTGAAGCAACAGGTGCTGCAAACTGGAATTATTTTCACATTTCCCTTGGTGCTAGATGACTGAAACACCACGAATTGGAAATATCTCTCACTCATGATTTGATGACTAATATATCATGAGAGGGGGAGTGGGGTAGTGAAGCGAAGGCCAAGGGGAGGGCTGTTCTGTACACACATACCACAAAGAAGAGTCATCATGTACTCAACCTGAAGGACTCACACAAGGTATTTGGGTCAGGTGACAGGATTTTCACTTCTCAGATTATATGACAAGGATCTGAAACAGCTCTGCATGGGAAATTGTGGGACACTGCAGCAAGAGGAAGTGTAAAGGGAGGTAAACTTGAGCTACCTGGCCCAACAAGGCCCTGCCAACCATCATGTACATCGAAGGAAGTTTCCCACATTTTACTGTATATAAAAACAGCAAATGGTCTTGGTGATCAGTTAAATGTTTCTGAGTAGGAATTCTTTGCCCTTGACTGTTTGCTGACTTTCAGTATGTTAGTTGCTCACCTGATCTTTTTTTTAATGTTTCCTTGCCCAGACTTTTTTAGTTAATCTGTGTTAAGATTGATGTTCCTCACCATTTTAATTTTGAACAGCATTGTTCAGCAGTAACACTGGCCTTTTAGTCAGTGCAGTGCAGAATTCTGCATGGAAAACAATTTCATTAGAAAACATCAGTCTTAAAAAAATCTGCAAGGGACATCTGTTTGTCAAGAAAATTGAAACATTTGGACAGGGCACAATTTTTCTTCTTGCTGCTGATCTTAAGATCAATTCTTTGAGTCTGAGTTTCCATTGCCCCATTTAGGATGATCA
The DNA here is from genome assembly GCA_013397055.1 of Pachycephala philippinensis. Classification (NCBI taxonomy): domain Eukaryota; kingdom Metazoa; phylum Chordata; class Aves; order Passeriformes; genus Pachycephala; species Pachycephala philippinensis. Next base: position 233,569 of record VWZT01009448.1, on the reverse strand, counting down.
TTCTTGATGAATTGAATCTTTTCACTTTCCAGGAGCCTTCAATCATAAAAGATAAAGCCTACCCAAGAAACTAAACTGAAGTACGATGTGCACAAACTACATTTCTTATTGATCATCTCATATCAAATAATACTTCTGTCAATAGAGTTTTTCTGGTCTTAGTTACAAAGCCACCGCTGACCTGCTCTGGTGCTGGTGACTGTCTTGCTTAAAGCAGAAGGTTGGACAGGTGATTTCCAGAATCCCCTCCAAGAAAGATTTTATGGTTATGTAAATGTCTAAGTGGTGCTGAAGTGACATTTCACCATAATTCATTCAATTTCCTGTCTTCTTGTAACATGATTTGGACAAAAATATATTAGAATTATCAGAGTATTTCTAAACTTTTATGAGAATTACTCAGGTTTTAAACAGGAATTTGCCTTGCATTTAACTACCAGTTAATGGTCATGCCTAGTGGCTAAGAATTCCAGTAAAAATAGCAATTGGAGGGAAAAGAAGGTCATGAGTTCAAGGTAGGCAGTGATGCCCTGGGAGAACTGCCTTTGCCACAACCTGGGCAATCCTGAAAGATTTACTCATACTTTACTTATACCCTGTGCTCCTCAAATATAAAGAGAGTGGCCAACATAATTAAATGCCAAAAGTCAGTGATATGAACATTCTTCACTGTGCCATTAAAAGACATTGGAACATTTTCAGTCAAATGAAATTTCTTCCAAATATTCATTGAAGACAAAACGCTACAGAAGACATAACACTAAAGAAGGGTTTCCAGCACATAAGGCTGCTATTAAAGCTCAGGGCATTCTGGTCACGTCTGATCTAAGAGACAAAAGGACCATTTTCCCCTAAGGTTTTTTGTGACTTTTCCATTCTATAAAATTTCTCCCAGTTTCTTGTCCTAATATCACTGCCAAACAAACACAAACTTTGAATCTTGATAAGTGACAGAGTTTCAGAATGGGCAGTGTAAAACAGTATTTCTGAAGTTGAAATATCAAGTTTTCTTCATTACCTGCACAGGAAAATTCCCCAGCATAGTAGCTTAAAATCTAAAGAGATGTGAAACTCCGCAGTTTCAGTTCACAGAATGTAATGAAAACATTCTTTTTATTTGCATAGGGTCACATTTATATAGCTTCTCTAGAGTTTCATATTCAAAGAAATTAGACATTCATGTATCAAAACCAGGTAAAATATTGGCTCCAGTTAACCCGGTGGTATCTTTGAAACTCATTGTTTTGTTGGCTGAAATTTGCTGAAACCAGTAAATTCGCATCAGTGAATTTCCCTGCAAGTCTTGTGATGTTAAAGCCGAAATGTCAAATGATCTATCTCACAGAGAAGTACAATAGACTTTAACTGTAGTTAAATAAATAGTTAAAACAAGAAATAAAACAGTCCCTGGTAAAAATTACATAAAATCTAAGGGACTGTAATAGAGAATTATAACACATCTCCACATTTTATGAGTTTTCTCATTAAGCTCCACAGCAGAGATAACTTTCTCAGTTAAATTCTATGGTAGGACTCTAAAGAAAATCTATATTATTTTATCACACCAGTGGTTGCATGTTCATGGCAAGATTAGGACACATTGTTCTAAGTAGTGTACTAGCATATATTCTACAGACCAATGTCTGAAAGTTAGACTTAACCGAAAATATCCCACCCTACTTACAACATTTGAACTGAAATTTTTACTCAGTTATACAATGCTGATATTTGTCTTTCACAAAGAAATTAATGAAAATCATATTTTTATAAAACACATGCAATTTTTTAAGACTATATGTTCCTGGGTTTTTTTCAAAGCAGTTCTACCTCCTTTCAACCTCTTTCCCCTTAGGTTGATGTAAATAATCAAACACATTACACAAAACCATTTGCAGGAACAAAATTCACCTTGAGGCTGACAGCATACCTAAGCGCTATCACTCCAAAGAATATTTCTGGTGGATGATAAAAACACCTGAAAATAAGGAGTTAATAAATCAATATCTCTTTGACCATAATACTATGTCACTTCTCTTCTACAGTAGGTATTTACTACTTGTGGAAAACCAGTTCATTTTCTTAGGCAGTGGTATGCTTTTAGGAATCTGTGGGTGAAACATTGAAAGCCCACAGGTGGGTTTTTCTGTTTCTTCCATATATATTTATTTCCAGTAAATAGACAGAATTTCCCAGTGTCCCCAAATAGTCGCAGCAACAGCCACAGCATCAGTCACACTGATGAGTCGTGGTAGGGACTGACGTCTTCAGCACTGGAAAATCAGCCAGCGTTACAACGAGATCCCCTTGTTTTAAATTATGAAAAACAAGAAAGTTAGAGATTGGTGTCCCTCCCCCACCGTTTCCCATGCTCCCCTCCCTGACCCACTGCTCATTTAGCAAAAACAGTGGTAAAAAATAAAAGAAGTTCTGTTTTCTACCAACAGACTTTGAACCCACTCAGTTCACCTTCCTGTATATATTTTCTACTGCTTTTTCGGAGCTTTGTGCTTCCTCAACCACAGAAGTACCTACACACTATTTCCTGTCATTAAGATGTGAGTATAAGCTTTTACATAATGTGAGTGTTCAGACCTCCAGTGGCCTAATTCTCCTCTCTCTCGCACCAGATTTATCACACTATTATTTTTCGGATACTGCTGAATTTTACCAGAGTCCACTAGCATGAGGCCTAAACACCTCAGGTGAACCAGCCTGAAGAAATTATGCTGTTTACTGTTACTTTCACTTCTACACTCATGTGAATGCATGTGATGTGGTTTGGGGGGAGGAGATAAGTAGGCAGTGTGACATTCTTGTTGTAGGAGTATTATTTAAAGTTTATTGCTATGACCAATTTTCCCCCTTCAGCCGTGAATTTACCAAAAGGTGCTCCAACCCATTAATTGCTTCTAGGCTGGTTCCATGCCAAAAGAAAGGTGAATTACACAACTGCCCTAAACAAACTGGGGCTGGAGATGGAAAATATGTCTCTCTGTGTCTCTCTACTGCACGTCATGGGATTTATTATTCCAGGTTGCTCTTTGGTAGATTGCACGTCAACAACAATGAACAGCACTTACTCTGATTATGAGGCCACCCCCCACCTGATGCTCAGTGAAAAGCATTGCTCAAGAAGGAGGAGGTCACACCATGACTTCCTTTTCCCGCTCTCCTCTCTCCATCATTTGTTTGTAGGACATGTTTGCTTAAGGTAACATGGGATGGTTCATCTCTGAACCCTACCCTTGAGTCCTGCTGAGACCCAGTTACAGCCTGTGCTGTGTACACTGCTGGGAAGGTGGTATTTTTACCTAAGTTTCAACAAATTTGTCAGTGTGCAGTAGATGTCAGTACTGAGACACATCCCTTTTTGGGTAAGAAATAACCCTTGTCCTGAAACTAAATTCTATTCATTTTCCCAGTTCTAACCCGAAGCTTAGCTAGGGGACATGGGAATTGTGGTGGTCTGCTGCACAGGCTAAACCCCAGCTCTGGTGAGGACAGAGGCAGGACTCTCTGGTGACCACTGTCTGCCTGTAGAGAGCAATTTGTAATTATGATAGCATATGCCCAGAGTGGTTCTTAGCGAGATGAAATAGAAGACTGGGAAATAACCAAACTAAAGCAAGAGAGCTCAATTAAACACTGAAATCTGAAAAAAACCAACCAAACAAACAAAAAAAAACCCCACAAAAATTCTGACATCCTTCCTCCTGTAGTCCCCCTTAATAAACAAAGCACAAAGATACTGGAACCTGAAAGTTTGATGAGGTTGAAACTGGACCAAAAACCAGTACTCAGACAGACAGGGAAGACTAGACCCAGTTCCTGGACAGGGTTGTAGATAGAGCAGTTATATTCTAGAAAATCAACTGGAAAATGCTAGGTGATATTCCAGTATACTTATATATATTATACTTCTTTCAGAACAATTATAATCTCATTAAAGTGTGAAATACTAAAATTAAATCCTTCAGCACACTTTCCTGAGCAAAAGGAAAAATTAAGCACTGGTTACCACCTACATAAGTGATCTTTGTAAAGGATCTGGTAGAATATCATTAGGGATTTTTAACTTTTTATTTAATGGTGGTGAAGGACAGGTGAGCAGACATTTTTCATGAAAATATTTAATGCCTTTTAATGTATAATGTTGTTCAAGACATTTGGAGAGTTACATAAATAGGTGCCATCAGGCACAGAAATTGTTTCTACTGCACATGCAAATTGCAGTACCAGACATGAACAGGGATGTATGTCACTCTGCTGTGGCCTTGGGTTCCAATGCTTTCTTGAATCCTTGGATGCAGGCCGTTCTTGGAACTGCATAGCTGGATATTTTATGTAGATACAGCTATAGATACAGTTGATGTTAATGTGATTCAACACATTCTCTAGTCTTTCAAAAGTTATGTCAGTATTGGCAGTCACTGCAACCACACTTCCACCAGAAAGTTTTGGGACATTTGTTCTGCTGACCATGAAGGGGAAGTTCATTTTTAAACATTATTTACTTATTTTTCCCCAGTGTTTGTGCAGAAGGAAACTTTATTAGCAGAATGGATTACACCAGACAGGGACCAGAACAACACAGAAAGATTTCAACCCATGCAAACAGGTGTGCTTTTATAAGCTTTCCCCCTCACAGGGGACTTACAATATTTTAATGCATAGGTAAAATAATAAATTATTCCACAGCATTTCAGAGTCAGAACATCTCCCTGTGATGTGGAAATTCTAGGTTCAAGGTCTTACTTTACCTCGTTCAGAGCAGGAACTTAAGTTTCATTCTCGTGCATTACAGGTGAGAGCTCTAACGATTTAATAATTTCTCTAGAGCAATAAATGTTAATTTTTAAAAGCTGGAAAACTGAAAAGAGGCCTGGGGAAGATGCATCTTAGAATCATGGTTTGAGTATCCATCCACAACAGAAAAAAATCAGAGTTATATTCTGTTTTGAAGTGGGTCGAGCAGGAAGTTGGACTGGTTTAGGGGCATACGCTGTTTCCCAATGAAAGTCATAGACAAGTTTCAGCCACATGAATCATGACATTCCTCAGGGAAAGGAAAAAAAAAGAAAGAAAGAAAAAAAAATCCTCCACCACTTCCTTGGAAGTTTTCCAGTCAATTCTAGTATGTGCTTGATCCACACAGTCTGTTAAATACCGTGGGCGTATTTCCATTGACCTCAAAAAGACTTTTCATAAGGCTCAGGTAAATCAAATATGGTTATTGCAAGAGAATTAAGGATTATGCAGAGGGAAGAGACATAGAGGGAGAAAACTGTTGATTCTTAGCATGAGAGGGAATAAGAAATGTGGTAAGTCACTCAGACCACATTTGAGTCAGGAAACATGAATTGGGTGTGGAGAAAGTAGAGATCACTGGATTCTCAGGCACACTACTCCCAAATTTCCAAAGATACTGGAGGCAAACATTCTGAAATTGGTTTGAGTCATCATGTTCCAGTGCCTGTAAAACAGTGAAGAGTAGATGATGAGTGAATTGAACGGTTTCTTTGCCTCAGAACTATCCGGTTCTACTCTCATAGTGAAGGCACGAGTGACTCACAGCATAAAAGACATGAGGGTTTAATGTGTAACAAGGAAGGGATCAGGAATGGGTAAAAAGCTGACCTTTCACACACATTGGGATTGACAGTGGAAAGCTCAATGCACTTCATTCCTTAAAGTACGTAGCAAGATAAATACTCAGGACTGACTCTTCCAACAAAAGAATTTCCTTTTTGCTCACAGTGGTCAAGGGCATTACAGAGGAATTTCTCCTACCTTATCCTTCATATTTGTGGTCAAAGAAGCTTTTCCCAGCTGTGTTAGTCGATGAATGATAGAGTTACTGAATTATCTTTACAGCTATCAAATCTATGAGAGTGCAGAGAGCCTGGCCATTGGGGCCTCCAAATCAGGTAGAAAAAGCTTGTTTATCCAATCAAGCAAAAAGTCAAATATGAGTAATGGGTCAACCATAAATGTCTGAGACATTGATCTTGAAGAAAGGCTGGGAAAGGAGACATGCCAAAAGCTTGGGAACACTTCAAAATTAGCCTGCAAGGCTAGCCTTGCTATTGCCAAAAGCACTGATTCATTGAAGGTAAAATTATTTGAGAAAGCATTTCCAGAAATATTTGCATTGTTTTCCTATCAGTTCATGCCAGTTTCATGCCAGTTCTCAGGCTTCAAGCTTTCCAGCTTTGCGAAGCAGAGGATTCCTAAGTTCCATTCATTACCAAAAATGTTTTCACCCAGAGGAGGAGCTGTAAGGCTCAAGAGCCATTCAAGCTTTTACAGGGAACTAAGAAAGAGGCCATTCAAACTTTTACAGATAACTAAGAAAGAGTGTCATTTTCCAAAGTACTCACAAGTCAGGTACTTATGATCCCTTCACAAATGAATATGAAAACTTGTATTATTAAAAATTAACTGGGTGCAGTCAGCTGAAGAACTGCAGAACTGACTTTTATTTAAATCACCGCATGATATAATGGAACTTCCTTGTCTTTGGTTGTGCTTATACCACAAACATGGATCATAAAAAAGTGAAAAATAGATTTCGCTTAATAACAAGGAGGAAGCCGTACGGAAAGTTCATCAAGGATTCTAATTCCTGCTTCAGCCTGTTACTGATGCCCCAGAAGTCTAAATCTTAGAAGACTAAGCATCAAAGAGTTTCTAGGGAGAACTAAAGGGAAAACGATACTAGGAATGCATTAATCCCATGTTATTGATGTAGAGAAACAGAAGCAGCAGAGTTTAAGCAGCATCAATTCACATTAGAAGCTTGTGGTAGGATACTCTACCCATTTCCTGAGTCAGAGACTCGTGTCTCAACCACAAGACCATCATTCTTCCCTATAGATACTTTCCCTTAATTCCTGAGGGCTGGTAATATTTAGTGGACAGAATTACATTTTTGTTCTGCTTTTTCAGATGCTCTCTGTGAAGCAAGATAACCACGTGTTAGAGGAAGGGTCATGTTTCCGGATGAAGTCAACAGTAGAATGTCCAGACTTTGGCTGATGGTGTAGCACACACTTAGTGCTACCAAGCAAATCCTTTTGAACAATGTATAGAGAAATCACTTCTCCCATTCACCTTAATGTCACACTCTGTACCTTGAGAGAAAGCAAGTATAGAGCTCTTCCTTATGTGCTCTTCCTTATAGAGCACATTCATATCCTAGGAGGAAAATATCAGAAAATAATTATGCATATGAATCTGGAATTATTATTCCTATGGTTTTATTATCATTAGACCTCATGAGGAAAAGATCTGAATGGAGAGGTTGCTATTACATTTAAATGTGGGGCAGTTCTACTGAGAACAGCTGAAAACAACCTCAGCCTCAAGGGGTACTGACTTCTGTTGAGAGATACAGATGTTGGCTCTGTGTCTCCCCCAGGAAAAGTAAGGAGGGTGGAAAAGAGCATATCTCTAGTAGAAGGAAGGGTGATAAACTTGTGCCTTCTTCTCCCCCCCTCCCCAAATGTCTGTAGCATATTCTGTGAAACACTAAAAGTAATTCTTATGTAGCCAAACACAGCTATCGTAGCCTCGATGGGATTGGAAACAGATCAGTTGGAAGAAACAGACTGCAGCCCCAGCATGAAGGGAGGCAAGGGGTGGTACTGTGTGTGCTCCAAGGATTGGATTTTCCCTGGGTGTCCTCTAGTCAACAAGCAGTGACCTTCACCCTGGCAGAGGGACAGAGCTGCAGGGCAACCGGAGCTGCCCTTGGGGGCTGCCCATCTCCTCTGCTGATGGTCAAAGGTATGTACATTGACTTGTAAAATGAAATGTCCCCATTACCCAAAATGTGATTTCATGAACAACCTCACCATAACATAAAACTGATTTGCAAGAAGGAGAGGTGGCTTAGAATTTTTGTGATGGAATAGCAGCCACAACATTATGGCCTCTATAAATAACACCTTAATTTTTTCCATCTTCAGGCAGGAGGAAGGGGATTTTAAACTCTGACAAACACCTGAACACAAACCCCATCCTACAGAATCACGACAGGAGGGCTTGCACACAGAGCCAGTTCCCTTTGCATAAATCCTGGAAAGCCAGGTTAATTTAGATTGAATTTGCCACTTTGCAAGCAGCTAATGTAAGGAAAGAAAAGCAGGCTGAACTTGTGCTTGCTCAGTTGTGAACTTTTGAATGGCCCTAACCAGAAACCAGTAACTTTGTGTGTATGTAGGGAAATAACTCCCCCAAATCCTCTGTGTTTTGGATTCATTTTGTGAAATGGAAGTCTTGTTCCATAACCATCCTCACTGGGAATGCTGTTTCCTCTGTTCCCCATGCTCACACAAATGCCTACACCTGTAAACTAGGCTTTGAATGCCAAGAACTCCTTTGCTGGACATGTTCCAGCACAAGAACTAAAACCTTTTCAAGCAAAAAACTGTGGTTTTGCTCTTTCCCACACTCCATTCCTGATTTCTGGGTTAGGCAGGAGGTAGATAACTTTGACCTATACTCGTGTTGCTGCCAGTTTCTTTGACACATTTATTCATGTTTGCACTGTCTTTGTTTCAGTGAGGTGTTGTGTAATGTGAGCAAGCAGAAAGCCAACTATGTACCAACAGGAAGGCTTAGAGTGCTCTGATTTTTTGGCACGGTGTGATGCATTGTGAGCTGGGTTTTCAGTATCTGACAGTTAAGTCCTTGGAATTGGCATCTGTATGCTAGAGACTAGAGCCCTGAATAACCTAACTTAGAGTATAGCTGGGAGCAAACCGTGACTTCATTCATCCCATGTGCACACGTGCTCGATGCAGGGAGCACTCTGAGTGCATGTCCTGTACTCAAGGGCAGCATCACACTGCCCTTAGCACACGCTGCAGAGCTAAGACAGGGAGCTCCATGCAGGAAAATGTGTCACATGGACACTAGAAATTACTGATGGACAACAAGGACTTAATTGTACCTTCACCTTGCTCCACAAACACACACTATAGCTTCTGTAACCTGAGCACTGAGAGCTAAGCACTCCATTGCTGGAAATGATTGAGTTTAAAAAAAAATCAAAAGAATAAAACTAAGGAAAAAACCTGAGACCTCTTGAATCTGTTTGCCAATCACATGCATTAATGATAGTACCCCAAAGTTATAATACTGCTGTTTTCTGACCAGGCGTCTTCAGCTTTGCTCCTGTATGTTCACTTCACCTCCCCTGTGACCCCGCTGCCTTGGGCTCAGCCCTGTCTTCAGTCACAGACTGAAAAGCTGTGAGGAAGGAAAAGCTTGTGACCCCATTTCCTACATGGGGAAGCATATATTTAAGGGCATTTACCAGCCTAACAAATCAGCCTAGCAGACAGCTGTGAAAATTTCACAGAGTGTTTCTCTGCATGATTAGAAGCCAAGATGTGAGTTCCTCATCGATATCAGGGGCCAGTAGGATTTCCTTACTTTGCAGGAACCCTGTGAGTAGCTCAGAGATTGTGGTAGCAGGACATCTTAGATGATAGATTGACCTACTGCCTCTGGTGGAGAGAGCACAGGACAGCTCTGAGCCATAGGGTTTGTTTCTCAGCTGATTTACTGCTTTCCTATTGATGCAGTTCTGCTGAGGTCCATGCCATGAGTCAACCAACCAGCCATGAAACAAAGCTCATTTCCATAGGATTTTACCAGCTACCTTTCCACTGAGTCAGGGATAACAGGCACTGCACTCTGGAAGGTGTTTCAGGGCATTTGTTTTTCTTTTTGTGTCATGAAAGCAGTTCTGCACAGACTCAGGGTTGTTGCTTTTCATGGTTTGTGAAGAGAAGGGCTTCTGAAGTCAAAAGCTGTCAGTACTTTCCAAATGAGGAGTCAAGTACCTGCTGCAAGACTCCCAAAGTGAGCCCATCTTGTCAGATACCCGGTTCTGGACTATGGCATCCTCTGTGCAACCCAAAAGCTTTGTGCAGCTGTAGCTCTTGCCCAGTGGAGTGACCAGCAGCACATGTGCTGCCCAGAACCTGGTACACTCAGGCACAGCAACTCACTCAGCTCTGGGTGACTGCACACATTATTCAGCACGGCTTCATGAAAGGAAAGTCCTGCTTATCAAACCTGATTTCCTTTTATGACAAGGTAACCCATCAGGGAAGTCAGCTGATGTAATCTTTATGTATTTCAGTAAAGCTTTCCACACTGTCTCTCACAGGATCCTTCTGGACAAAATGTCCAGCACACAGCTGGATAAACACATCCTGAGATGGGTGAGCAACTGGCTCATGGGTCAAGCACAAAGGGTTGTGGTGAATGGGGTGACATCAAACTGGTGATCTGTCACTGGTGAGGTTCCACAGGGCTCCATCCTCGGCCCTGTGCTCTTCAACATCTTCGTTAACGACCTGGACACAGGACAGGAAGGGATGCTGAGACAGTTCACAGGTTATGCAAAACTGGGAGGAGCTGATGACTCCCTCGAAGGCAGGGAGGCCCTGCAGAGAGACCTCACAAAATAGAGGACTGGGCAATCACCAACCATAGCAAGTTCAGCAAGGGAAAGTTCTGGATTCTGCACGTGGGATGGGGCAACCCTGGATGTACAGACAGACTGGGGAATGAGAGGCAGCAGAGCAGTGCTGTGGAAAGGGACCTGGGAATCCTGGTCAAGGGCAAGTTGAACATGAGACAGCAGTGCCTTGGCAGCCAGGAGGGCCAACCCTGTCCTGGGGGGGAATCAGGGACAGCATCACCAGCCGGGCAAGGGAGGGGATTGTTCCACTCTGCTGTGCTCTGGGGTGGCCTCACCTCGAGTGCTGGGAGCAGTTTTGGGCACCACAATATAAGAAAGTCATTAAACTGTTTGAGAGTGTCCAAAGCAGGGCAACAAAGATGGTGAAGAGCCTTGAGGGGAAACCCTTTGAGGAGCAGCTGAGGTCACTTGGTCTGTTCAGACTGGAGGAGACTGAGGGCAGACCCTGTTTGCCGTGCCTTGCTAGAAACTTCTCTCTTCTTCGGTATCCCACTAGCCCCTGGTTCTCCCTCCCCACCCCTCCCCTCTTCCATTGGCCCCTGTCATGTCACTCAACCTCACCCCCACCCCCTATCCCTCAGAATTATTGGGTACTGATGCTCTGCCTGCCCCGTGTACCCCTCGGGATAAAACCATGTGTGCTGGATTGTTCGTCCTTCTTCTGCCTCTGTCCCCTGTGGAGCACGGTTCATGCTGTGGAACTAATAAGCACCTCGGAATTACATGCAAAGAATCCCTCCTGCCTCTTTGTCTCTCCAGAATGCGCAGACTTTGTGTGTGAGTGGCTGCTCACACCCCCCTGCGAGGGTGAGGCCATGTGCTCGTGTGGGTGCTGTCGAGGCACCGCCAAAGCGACTGCTCGAGGGGCGCTGTGGAAAGAACCCTCCATCGATCCCTCAACAGCGTGTTAAGACCTCATTGAAAAATACAGTTTCTCTTGTCTCTGGTGACCAGTGACAGGACCTGAGGGAATGGCCTGAAGTTCTGTCAGAGAAGGTTTAGGTCGGATATTAGAAAATGGTTATTCACCCAGAGGGTGGTTGGGCACCGGAACAGGCTCCCCAGGGAAGTGGTCACAGCACCAAGGCTGGCAGACTTCAAGAAGTGTTTGGACAAAGCTCTCAGGCACATGGTGTGACTCTTGGGGATGGTCCTGTGCAGGGCCAGGATTTGGACTCAGTGATCCTTGTAGGTCCCTTCCAGCTCAGCATATTCTGTGATTCTGTGGTTCCCTTCTGGACTAAAGAGCCAGACTGTGTTTATACAGCTGCAGCCTCATTGCACTGAGAGAGATACCTGGTGCAACCAGCTACAGAACTTACTTTAAGCCTATTTCATCCTTCCAAATGCGTGTTGCAACACAGTCACCATTAGTAGAGCTTAAGTCATCAGATCGTAGCTGAAAATGGAGATGAATTATAGTCTGAGATTCACTACTTAGCATTTTAAATGCCCCACAGACAGTATCTTGCCTGATCTGCTCAGTGCAGGCTATGTTTTTTGGGGAAGTTTTGCAACCTTATTTAACATGGAGAAGTTCTGTCAGTTCCTGCAGGGACCCCTGATGATCTCTGCTTGTCCCTGTGTAATTTTGTTAATCTGGTTTCTTTTCAATTATCTGTCAGTCCACAACCAGCAGCAGCCTTGAAACGATTGAAAGCCTCACAGTCAAATGGAATCAATCTGGAACCAAGGAGGAGATATTTTTGTTCAAAACCACAGAAATAGAGATCATAATGGAAAAAAAAAAATCCAACACCACAAGTTAAAGGTAATGGAAATGATGTTAAACTTAAATACATGGAGTCAAGCAACACGGGATTGCAGTTTTCTACCTGTTTTCTACCTGTTTCTTTCCTACCAGACAGCAAAAGTGGGAGTTCATCTACTAAAAATATCTGTGGGATGGTGTATACAAATTTTGGAATTCCTAAGATAAAACAAATGTCCCAAGATAAATATTATTAAAAGACTGTTGAAAACACCAATGCATATGATAAGGTTTTTATTAATAGTTAATAAAGGACAGACTTAAAGCAAAATCTTGCATCCATCTCCCCTTCACTGCTGCAGTCTGCCATTCTTTAATGTTGTTACACAAGCACCCTAGGAGGAAGTAAAGAAAGGTTATTCCACATTTTATTCATTCACAGAAGGGGAAGTGACTCCCGTTCAAATAGAGAGGAGGATGCTGTATGCTATAGATCTTGCTCTTCTCTCTTTCAAAACCATCTTCCTCTCCTTTGCCAGATCTGATGATCATCAGACCATTTCCTGAATTCAATTCCTCTCACAAGCCTGGCAGACAACTAACGTGGGAAAAGTGTGAATATTTTCTGCGTGAATTGAACTGGCTCAACCAAATATCAGCTGAGCACCAAAGCCTGTAAAGAGGAGGAAAGCTTCAGGATCAGAAAGGGAAGTTAAGAAAAGAGGGAATAGGTTTGCCCTTTTTTTTTGACAGCAGTTGATAACTTCATGCAGAGATCATATCAGAGGAGAGAACTGAATCTGGTTCGTGCCCTCAGCACAGAGTCATCCTACATCTCATATTAGTTATGGCCGGGGCTTAACCCCTCGTGTTTTGAGAAGGAAGTTTTATGGTCTGAACTTGCAGGCTGAGAGCTGGAAGATTCATAGGCCCTATTCCTTGTTGTGTGTAGGGATACATGTGTATGAGAGAATATCCTACACAGGCCTGAGCAAAAGGGAAGCATGAATTTCCAAGGAAAACAGGGAAATTCAGTCAAACACTAAATGTTATTCAGCAGCTGCTTACAGTAAATGGCCATTTTATACCCTCAAGAGAAAAAAATCTCTTTAAAAGCTCAGCTCCTTCATTAAGGTGTTAGGTGTTATTCTAAGAATGGAATTACCTGAAACAGAGGAGATACTTAACTTTTTTTTTTAATGGAGCATTATTCCAGTAAAGCATATTATTTTGTGACCTTCAAAACAAGTTTTGCTGGCGTGAGTGATATGGTGGCAAACAAGCAACCAGAACCCAGCCTCATAATCTGATTTTTCCAAAATAGCCAACATATTACGCAATGACACACAAAGAAAATCATGCAGAAAACCAAATACACCCCAAACAAAGTCAAGAAAAGCTAGGAGGAAACTGAAATTCACAATCCCACTGTTTAATATAGTAAAATTTGGGGGAAAAATATAAAATTATTTAAGTACCCTTCTTAACCTACAAAGCAGAAAAAAGCCCAAAGACACAACCTAGCATTTTTCATCCAAATCACCTTTAAAAAACCCAACCCATGGAAGGCAATTTTCCTGCCCAAAACTGCACAGTTAAGGAGTTGGTTTTTGTTTTCCTCACTTGACCAGGTTTATGCCATGGAGCCTCTTTTTGCAGTGTTTTTTGTTGTGCCCATAGCATAACAGCCCTTGGTAACAGCAGCACATGCACCACGTTACTGCAGCCCTGTCAATTAACCCACAACGGCTTTAAAAGAGAAACTTGCTTGCTTTCTTCTCTGCTTTCTATTATGTCTCCTTCCAGTTCCTGCATCGAATCAAATCATTCAAATACATTGAAACTTCATAATTGCTGGTCTCCCGCCCTTTGTGGTTTCCCTTTCCTGTTCTGCAGTGCTGGACATAGTTCTCCCAAAGCGCTTTCCTCACTGTGGGATTGGAGTGGTCCTTGGTTGTGGTATAGCAGAAATCAGAAGCTGGAGAAGAAAAAGGAGTGACAGGAAGATAGAAAGTTCAAGACCCTCCTGCATTTCTCGGGTCAAAGTACTTCCCAGATTATACCTGTGCTAAACAGAGCTGGACATGGCAGCCAGAGTCCTTCTCCATGAATCCAGGCACTGCGAGACTGCACACCATGGACCTACAGATGAGTATTTGCCAGTTGTATGCAAACTGGGGTATCTCCTGCCTTTCCAAGGACTCATCTAAATTACTGAAGCAGAACTTTGCCTCCTTACCGTCTGTAAACTATCTCAAAAAAGCTGTAGCCAATGTCTGGCTGTCAAACCTTTTGGATCCAGTCCCACATCCACAGTCTAACTAGAGTCCACTTTACTGCTGCAGTGTAACAGCTACTTGCTTGGATGAAAAGAAGCTGTACTTTCTCTTTTTCCCACTGGGAGAAGCCTAGGCAGTATATTCCATTAAGTTCTATTCATTTTCATCTTGACCTGAATCATGGGGATTGAAGTCTCACCTCCCACGGAGTCCTGTTAACCAGGAGCAACATCAGTAAGGCCAGTGGGGTATCATTACACGGCCAAGTGCTTCTCCTTCTAGCACAGTATGGCAATGAAAGTGCTTGAAGGCAACAGGGGACCACCTTACAAGGAGGCAATAGTCATATATAAATGGATTTTAAAACCTTTCCTTTTGCACCTATGGAGTTGTGCAAAGTAGCAATAATGAGGCATAATATTGCACTGCACTTCCCTGGCTATTTATTTGTTCAATAAAAGATGAGCAAGGAATATTCTGTCATTGTGTGGCCAAGCAGCACAATGGCCACAGCTGAACTATACAGAACTTTGCCCTGTGTAGCCCTCAAATGTAAATGTCATTTTGGATGTGGGGTTTTTTCCAGTTCTGTGAACTGAAGTAACATTTTCATAATGTGAAACAAAGAATGTGTGTCAGCTTCCTTCAGTGCAACATCAGGGTTTGCAGGTGCACAGTCTACCACGTGCAGGGGCATACAGGGGGCCAAATCCAGGGCAGTCTTGTCTGTGCTGCCTATTGGAAAATCTGGAGCATATGCTATCCCCCAGGCATCACTCGAGATAGTGCACTTTGGCACATTTCCAGCTCTTGCTACACACCACACTAGCATTTAAACATTACTGATTGACTGGCCTGTGGTGTCCCTTTCCCAGACATTTTTATTCACTGGTAACCTGGGTCCACTTGATTTTGCAGAAGTATTGAATTATCAATGGAGCACAACTTGACCATCTACTTGCTGACTGAAGGACAATTGGTGAAGAGCCCTGAAAATCATAGAGGAAAGATGCTCTGTGCGGAGAAAATGACATGACTGCACCTTGTTCATCACTCTGACAAGATATGACTCAAATACACATGTCAGAGACTGAACTGAGTGAAAAGATGCTTTTTCTTTTCAGGATTTTTTTCCTTCTGATAAATGATAGCTCCACTTCACCGACTAAAGTGCATATAGCACTGCTCAAAATTAAAACCACAGTAGCAGCTGAAGGACTTAATGTGCTAATAGAAATGTCCCTACTTTTTTGTGGTTTATCTTCCCCTCCTTTGAAGAACATAATCTAGAAGAGGATGAAATTTTAGGCCTTATGATTAGACAGGTGCAGCATCACTGTGCGTCACTGACAAATGACAGCAGCCAAATAGGGAAGAGAAACAAAGCAAAAGGCAAAATTAGATCGCAAACACAACCTAAAATATTCTAAGACAGGAAACAAAAAAAATGTGAGAAGGTTTTTGATTTGCTTGAAATATGTTGATATGTTCCACACCATCTATTAAAATACTCTGCTTCCTGCCCTCTCTTCCCATCATTCTGAAGGTACTGCAGCCACCCAGTCCAAGGGTGTTGTGATTTGACAGAAGTAACCTTTATGAGCCCCAGGAGTGCAGCCTCCCGACGCGGGCACTTCAGAGGCACGGAATGAATCGTTTTCCACAGTCGAGGGACAAGGATTCAGCTCAGATGGATGGACTGAGAGGGACCAAGGTGATATCAGCCTGACAAGCTGAAGTAGCAGTACATCACATATGAAATTGCTTTTGAAAGTTTTGTTGGTGTTACAGGAGAGATTTTATGCTGCCTTTTCATCCTGGCTGTTGTGTAACATTTTAAAGACAGGGACTCAAAGCTCTAATCCCTTTCTGAGAGCAAAAGAATGTTTTAGCAGAGAGTTGTCTGCTACCTGTCAGATCCATCCACCAGCCTTCTGGGCTAGATTCAGCCATCAGTTAGCTTAAAGGTCTTAGCCCTGTTTCCCACAATATCTTTAGTAAGTGATTCTCCCTTCCTATCAAATATCTCTTTGGTCCAAGAACCCAGATCACCACAGAGCTTTAGCACCATTGCAGGACAACGGTGAGGGACGTCACAGAGTTTATGAATCTTTTCCACCTTTATATGGAAAATGTACAAGGGCTTTTTAAAAAAAAATATTACTTAGAAAAAATACATTTCACTTTATTTATGGAAAAAATATATTTTCCATATTTGGAGAAAGAGTACTGATGCCGTAACCTGATTTGGAAGTCAAGTATCCCCTCGGCCTTCCTGTCACATACTGATTCATACTTTTAGCAGTAAACTACTTGGAACAGGACCCCAGGGAGCTTACTGAGACCTGGTATCTCCTGAGAGGGTCTTGGGAAGATTCCATCTCTACAGGCATTGCTCAGGATTCTTAGTGCCATCCATTATCATGGGTGAGTGAGAAATATCTCCTTCTTATTCCCTTTTGGACATAGGTATGAGGGAAGGTAAAAGCCAGTGCTTTTCACATACTGTGGATTTTATGCTGATTACACAAGAAAATACTCAAAGGCCTTTCATAACCCAAGGCAGACCCTTTCTAAGGCACCGTAGCCTTAATTTCCAGTCTAATTTCAGAGTGCTCAACAGTGACCCCAAGGGGAACTCCAATTTTGAACATCCCCTTTCTGTCCCTGCTTGGCTAGTTTTATGGACATATATTTCTGCATTTCACAATATCCTGTGCTTGGCTTAGGCAGAAAGGGTTTCTTCTCTAGCAGGTGCTCTAACATGAGATGTATTTTTACACCGCTGAATTTAGCCCAGTATATCTGACCATTGCAGTAACTACTTGGTCCTCTTTCTCATCTTAAGATACATCCATTCCACTAATTGTGAAGGGGTCATTTCCCTAATTGTACCATTTTACCCTTGTTGCCCACACCACACCTTCAGAGTTTAGCAATTAGTACAAATTGGAGAGTACAGATGAATCACCCAGAAGTTCAATAGCTGCCTGACTTTCCTCTTTTGACTTGCAAGAGAGGCTTTTTTTTTTTTTTTTTTTTTTTTTGCTCACACTCCCAGGCCTGCAAAGTGCTCTTCAGCAGAAACAGTGCTCTGTGCAACGCTTGGTTTCCCTGTCAGACCACGGGCAGGGGAGTCTCATTTGTGTGGGCTGTCCCCGTTTTCACCTCGGGCTGCACGCTACACCAGAATAGAAAATATGAGTCAGAAAGGTTAAGGGTTAAACTGTTAAAAACAAAAGAGATGAAAATTCATTCAGAAAATAGTGGTTTCTAATGGATGAGAGGAAGTACCGTACAATTTCTTGTAAAGTCACAATGGCCAGCTCATCAGAGGAAACCCCTCCTATCAGGGGCTTGTACAATGCCTCCTGGAGCCTGAACGGCTGCCAAGTCATGACCATGCAGTTAAGGGAGTGCAACAAAGAACCTCAAATCAGGGGCACATTTCCATCTTCCTGTCCAGCTAGCTCCAAATAGTCTTTTTTCTTCTTCCCCCTACATTAATTATTTTATAACAACATAAGTTTTCTTAGTGATTTTCCTCTCTTTTTTTTTTCTTTTTTTTTTTTTTTTTTTTATTCTTTTGGTTTTCTATCAAGCGAAAAAAT
>VWZT01009448.1:107507-215418 GCA_013397055.1 Pachycephala philippinensis | reverse complement strand
TTTTTTTTTTTTTTATTATTCCTCTGGCTTTCTTACAAGCTGAAAAAGAGCTTCTCTACCTGGAAGCAAAGCCATGATTTCCACAAGATTTGCTGAGCCAACCTAATCACTCACTGATTTGGAAGGAGGTCCTGAAGCAGCTGCCCCATTCTCCCAGCTTGGCTTCAAGCTCTGAACTGCTTCTGTTGGGGCTGGCACTTACCCGACCTCCTCCCGTGACCTCGTTAACTCAATAGTGTGCTCAAAAACATCACAGCACAAACCCCAGCAGCCTTCTGCTGTGTCAGCCCTCAGAGATGGCACTGAATAGCAGAACCAACACAGGGCTGGGGTGGAGGCCAGAGGTGGATGGCCACAAAATCTCTCCCTTTTGGCTGTGAGAAACCAGTAATTCGGCACAGCTCTTCAGGAAACCGCAACTTCAATACGCCTGTGATAGATGCTCATCCTAGATTACAGCATGCTGAGGTCCCTGCACTGTTTATATACATGCATTTGGTGAAAGGCTGACTTTATAGGCTCAGAGATGGGGACTTTCCTGAGATTTCTATCTTGTGGAATAATAATTTCAAATAGGTTCTTCAGACCTCTAATTTCGTCCATCTCAGCTTCCCATTAAAACTATTTTCTACCACAGAGCTTTCAAGAAAAAGCCACTGTTGACCTCTCACAACCGTAATTTGCCCTAAATGACCCCAGAGTTGCATAGCCTTGCCCTGTTTAACCCAGGTTGGCTCTTCATTTTCTTTTTATTACTGCAAACTCTTTGGAGTAAGACTGGTCAATTCCAGCTGAAATGTTTGGCATCCCATAATTTACTACTTTACCATGAAAAATCAATTCCCACAAAGGAAGTTACATGACAGTGTCCTCTCCACACCCTTTCTTCAAAGCATAGGCATAGGTTTTCCTCCGCTGGTTGTTTAAATATCTTCAGAGATGAAATCACCATAGCCTCTCCTTCTCATCCATCCCGAGCCTTCATTCTTTTCACCATGAGACTGTCCAACATCTGTGTGCCTAATGTTCAGCTTAATTTTCTGTTCCTCGATTTATGCCCATCACTTCTTGTCCTGTCGTCCACAGACGTGGAAAATATTATTTTTTCCTCCTTGTAGCAGTCTCTACATAACTGAAGACTATTACATTACACCAGAATTTTCTCTTCTTTAGGGTTAAAGCTCCAATTGTCTCAAACTTCTCTTACAAGTTCATGTTTTCTAGGTCTCTGGCTGTAAACAATGGGGTTTTTTTCACAGCTTTCTTCTGGAAGCTTGACAATTAGTCTACTACGTTCTGACTCTGCTGTCATGATGCAAAGAGCATTTCTGCACTTCTCTGAAGGTTCAGTAGATAGAAGATTTATCATAGATCCTAATGAGAAACAGGAAGCTTATCTTTCCTCTTTTTCCCCCAATATCAGGGCACTGTCATCTTGCGTGCAGTTGAGAATGCAGTCTAGCTCAAATATACTGATTTTTACAGCTGCCTGATTAGTAATTCCCCTCAGTGTATGCATTTATTCCTAGATGTATGCTGTTGACTGTTCCTGGGGGATGACTCCAAAGTGCAAAACACAGCACTTCTCTGTTTTTAAATAGCATCATATTTACTTTGGCCAGATCCTTTGCATCTTTATTCGTGTTCTCCATTACACCTGTAACCTCTTCTGGCCACTGAGATTGGAGGTTTAGTAAGTATATTTTATTGCAGAAGATACATGTCAACAGTACAAGATAGAAAACAGCCCCTTGTAGAAACACACTGAGTACAACTTTCCATTTAGAAATAAATCACAAATAACTGTTTTCTGAAAACAGTATTACAGATAGTTTTGCTTACTACAGTTCTATCTTGCACTATCTATATGATATCTATCTTCTATTTTCTAATCCTTTCTCAACCATAGAAAGGGCATATGAGTCAGAGTAAAAGGTCTTACTAGAAAATTAGAATATTTACTGCTTCACCCTTATTCCCAAAGTACCTTACTGTGAGATGGAGGAAATTCGAAAGGGTTTGATTTTTTTTTTCCAGTTTTTATTTCCTTTTCAGTTCCTGCAAGACACAGCACAATTAATTCCCAAAAGGAAATATAAGTGTCCCCAAATTTCTTGAAAGATGTACAGCAATATCAATACAGTCAATGACTGCTTTTCATGCGATTGTTTCACACACTTCACAAGCATGTCCAAATGAAGTAGAAAGCCATATAACTCAGATGCTGACAATACTACTAGGCTTTTCCATGACTCAACCTAAATCTAACTTATTGGACAGCCTTCTGCTGAGTTATTTTTAGCTTTTATCAACTCATGCATTTTCTTCCTGCAAGCTGAGCAAATATCCACAGTCTCCTCAGAGCAGAGGTTGCAAATATGAGAAGAAAAAAAAAAAAAGAAGTGTCAAAGATCCCTTAGCAGATATCATTTAGCAATGGAGAGTGGTGTGGGGTTGTCAGGAGATGTCATGTATTTTATGTCACCTTTAATGGTTTTAGAGGTAACAGGTCAGTTGCTGTTGTTTTGATTTGGGGGGTTTTGGTTGGGGTTTTTTGATTTTCAACAGAAATTAGTGGGATTTGAGAGACCATTCAATGGCAGGAAACAGTCCAAATGAATGCACTAGAAACTGGTCTTCATTTAAAAACTAAACATACAATCCCAATTAGATTTTGAGTGTCTTTTGCCATAAAACTATTTTCTTAATCTTCACTGATTTGAACTGTAGTTATTGGCAAAGCCATTATTGTTGCATGCTTTCAAGGAGCAATTGCTAGAAAGTAACAGAGAAATAATTAAAATAGTGCATATTCCTTTCTAGGTCTTGGCATAGAGCTCATTAAAGGTATGCTCCTGGGTTTCTGTGATGCAGATACTCCTTTTCTTGAAGTTTTAGGCTATGATCCTAAGATTTTTGAAGTAGAGATTGTCAGAATAGACTCATTCACTTGGAAAGGAATGACTGTCTAGTCCAGCCTGACCACTTCAGGGCTGACCAAGAGTTAAAACATGTTGTTAAGGGCATTGTCTAGATACCTCTTAAATACTGACAGGCTTGAGGCCTTGGGCACCTCTCTAGGAGGCCTGTTCCAGTGTTTGACCACTCTCTTGGTATAGAAATGCTTCCTAATGTTCAGTCAGAAACTCCTCTGGCACAGTTTTGGACCATTCCTGTGTGTCCTGTCACTGGATACCAGGGTGAGTTGACTCTGGCTGAACTCCTGGTGCCCACCAAAGCCTCTCTGTCAGTCCCCCCCACAGCTGGACAGGGGAGACCAAGCATAACAAAAGTCTCATGGGTTGAGATAAGGGCAGGGAGAGATCACTCACTTCAGTCAGCATCGTGGGCAAAACAAACTTGATNAGAAATGCTTCCTAATGTTCAGTCAGAAACTCCTCTGGCACAGTTTTGGACCATTCCTGTATGTCCTGTCACTGGATACCAGGGTGAGTTGACTCTGGCTGAACTCCTGGTGCCCACCAAAGCCTCTCTGTCAGTCCCCCCCACAGCTGGACAGGGGAGACCAAGCATAACAAAAGTCTCATGGGTTGAGATAAGGGCAGGGAGAGATCACTCACTTCAGTCAGCATCGTGGGCAAAACAAAC
Source organism: Pachycephala philippinensis (assembly GCA_013397055.1). Lineage (NCBI taxonomy): Eukaryota > Metazoa > Chordata > Aves > Passeriformes > Pachycephala > Pachycephala philippinensis. The sequence goes on along the minus strand of VWZT01009448.1, from coordinate 211,809 downwards.
TTGATTTAGGGAAATTAGTTTAATTTATTACCAGTCAAATCAGAGTAGGATAATGAGAAATAAACCAAAATCTTAAAACATCTTTATCCCTACTCCTTCCTTCTTCCTCATCTCAGCTTCACTCCTAACTTCTTTCTCTTTCCCTCCAGCAGAGAAGGGGGATGCAGGATGGGGTCTCTGATCAGTTCATCACACATTGTCTTTGCTTCTTCTTCCTCCTCAGGAGAACCCACACTCTTCTCCTGCTCGAGCACGAGGTTCCTCCCACAAGAGACAGTCTTCCACAAATTTCTCCAACGTGAGTCCTTGNGAGTAGGATAATGAGAAATAAACCAAAATCTTAAAACATCTTTATCCCTACTCCTTCCTTCTTCCTCATCTCAGCTTCACTCCTAACTTCTTTCTCTTTCCCTCCAGCAGAGAAGGGGGATGCAGGATGGGGTCTCTGATCAGTTCATCACACATTGTCTTTGCTTCTTCTTCCTCCTCAGGAGAACCCACACTCTTCTCCTGCTCGAGCACGAGGTTCCTCCCACAAGAGACAGTCTTCCACAAATTTCTCCAACGTGAGTCCTTGCCATGGGATGCAGTTCTTCATGAACTGTTCCAGTGTGGGACACTTCCACAGGGCACAGTCCTTCAGGAACAGACTGCTCTGGCATGGGTCCCTCGTGGGGTCACAGGTCCTGCCAGCAAACCTGCTCCAGTTTGGGCTCCTTTCTTCATGGCACCACAGGTCCTGCCAGGAGCCTGCTCCAGTGTGGGCTTCCCACAGAGCCTCCTTTGGGCATCCAGCTGCTCCAGCATGGGCTCCTCCATGCGTTGACAGATGGATCTCTGCTCCCCCATGGACCTCTATGAGCTCAGGGGCACAGCTGCCTCACCATGGGCTGCACCGTGGGCTGCACCATGGGCTGCAGGGGAATCTCTGCTGCAGAGTCTGGATCACCTTATTCCCTTTCTTCCTCACTGACCCAGGTGTCTGCTGGGCAGTTTCACTCACATATTCTCACTCTCTCTGACTGTTGTTGTACAGCAGTTAATTTCCCACCTTATTAAATACATTATCCCAGAGGTGCTACCACTCTGGGTGGTAGATATTCCACTAATGGGCTTAGGCTTGGGCATGGCTTGGGCTTGGCCAGCAGCAAGTCCATCTTAGAACTGGTTGGCATTGACTCTGTTGGGCATGGGGGAAGCTTCTGGCAGCTTCTCAGAAAGCCACCCTTGTAACCCTCCCACTACCAAAAGTTTACCACGCAAACCCAGTACACCAGAAGAAGAGCTCAGCACCTCCCTCTCCCCTTCCTCCCCTCGGAAAGCTGCAATGAGGCCACCCCTCAGCCTCCTTTTCTTCAAATCAGACAAGCCCAGAGTCCTCAGCTGGTCCTCACAGGACTTGCCTTCCAGTCTTACAACCAGCTTTGTTGCCCTGCTCTGGATGCTTTCAAGGACCTTCACATCTTTCTTAAATGGTGTGGGGCACATCAAATTTGGGAGGGCCAAGGACTGAACAAAGGTGAGCTCTGCAGCCTCACAGACAGCTGCTGGTGCTGCAGGGGAGCAGGATGCACCCGCAGGAAGCTGAAAGAGGAAGAGTGTCTGCCTCATTTACCAGCCTCACTGTGGCTGCAGGTGATGCTGCAGGGTCAGCCCTGAGTGTCTCACATGAAACAAACCTCTTCTGCTTAAGCTGTACCTTTGCAGAGGTGTGTGCTGAGGGATCTTTGCGGTCTGCAGTGAGGGATGTGGAGAGTAAATACAAGCCAAAGTAAAAAGCATACTACAGCAAAAACCAGCTCCTAATCTCATCTCAGAGTTTAATTGTGGCCAGGAAGGAGGAAGGAGTGCTTGTGTTATCGATGCAAAGGTGTGAGCCAATACTAGCTTACTCGCCAAAGTTCCTCAGAGTAAAGTTTCTCAGCAGTCTCACAGTTTCAGCCTTCAAGCTTCAGAACTCTGCTGCATTATCCCCAAACCCAAACTGCTGTAAGTATGACCTGTGATCTTCATCACCCAACACCCTCTCTCTGTGCATCTTATCTTGCAAGAGGGCTCATCCCAAGATGCCCATCAGGACTGCTTTACTCCCTGGTCCCCAATTCATATGTCAGGTCATTCTTTGATTAGCTAATCACAGAGAATTAACGAACCACATCCCTATGTATGGACACCCTGGAAACTAAGGAAAGAGAGTGGCTTCTACAGTGTTTGCTCCGTAGAGGTAGAATAGATTCCAGCCAGGTCACATCAAATTGCCCTGGAGCAGGGTTCTTCCCCTGATGCGGCACACAAAGGTGATTTGAAGGTGTCTTTTCTATTTGCTTCTGGTTCTTCTACCCACACAGTTCTTTTATTGCAACCCCAGCAAACAGTGTCTGCGGATGGAGATTGAGCTGGGCATACACTAAAAGCAATCCCAATCTCAAAACACCAAATCTCCAATCATACCCAACATTAGTGCCACACTTCATATTTGAAAATCTGATTGGTCTGTAACTGACTGCTGAGCACTAAAAAATGATGGTCTTTATACAGATGATGGTCTTTTGAAAAATGCATTTAATTAATTTACTTTGACTGAACTTAGTCTGACACGAGGACACAGGAATGAAAAGAAAAATAAATATATGGATCAATATTTGCTTACACAGTCTAAGCAATTATTGTGTATTTGAGAAGTTCATTTTTCCATCTTATAAGTTAATTATCAGGGAGAATTAAAAAATAGCTAAATTCACTGTACCAGTCCTGCTCATGCTGACAGCAATACAAGTTTTGTATTGAACAGGAATAATATTTGGGTGTAAAAACTTTCCCTATAAAGTCAGAAAACATCTTTTACCTGTTCTCTGGCAATGTACTTCAGAGTGCCTGATGTCTTCCCTTACAATTCAAGAGAAACATAAAAACTATCATGCAAACCTGTCTATCTTTATGTGTGTGTGTGTTTTAGGCATGGTTTTGAGAAGTGCTGGACATTGGCTTCTTTTCACTACTGGAAGCTAATGGAGCTTCTCCTGGATAACATATCTGTATGCTCTCATCCAACATAATGAGGGGGGAGTTGGTTGGGTATTTTTAATGAAGATATTTAACAACTGACCTATAAATCCGAGCTCTGTCCGTGGCTGTGGTGCATGGGTACCCAGTTATGAGCAGATGAAGGAGGAAAACAAACCGCTCAGGAAAGCAGTTATGCATCTGGAGGAAACTGAGCTACTTGGTAGTTTAATGCTCTGCATTTGCTTAGGTGAAGAAGGCTCCAAAGCACCTGTGTGACTTTAGATCATGAAGTGTTCTCCATTGTGAGACAATCCTGTTTAATGCATTGATAAAGGGTATTCTCTATCCTTTGCACTGATCTGATGCCTCACTGCTTTGATATTAATGTGGCTTTGTGGAAAGATGTGAAGGTGCAGATAACTAGAGTTTGTCTTTTCTCTGCATTTTTCAAGAGACAGAAATTTCTAGGCTAAGCTGACAGATTTGAGTGTTCTGAGACTCCTGACCAGTCCAGCCTGTGGATGGGATTTGAGGTGGGTGTCAGCATGCTCCTGACAATATTTGGGGTTTATATTGACCCTGACCCAATCAGGCTGTTCCCACAGCAGTCTAACCTTGAGTAAAGTGGAATTGATCCAGCGTGGGCTGTTAGATGTGGCATAAATCCAAGTATGACTGCCAAAGGGTTGGATTCCCAACAGTGATGTGGTTGGTTACGATTTGGAAAGCCTGCTCCTGTCACTAAGCAGTCACAGATACAAGTACAGAGATCTGAGGCACCCTGGAGAAGAAATTAAAAGAAAGCCAAGGACAAGTGGAGGTCAAGGAAGTATTTCTCTGAGAAATAAAGAATTAGCTCCTGCACTTAATCTCTTACTTTCATGTATATGACTAAAACACCTCAGTAATATTAAAAATGGTGCTCAGTGTGATGTATAGCTTAATAGTAGCTTTAATCAGTAGAAGCTAGACTTAAATAAATTTTTAGTTTATGGATTATTGCTGGACCATGTAAGTTGAGGAGATAGGTTTTCTGCTGCCAAAATTTATGACTTATCCGAAGTCAGTAGAATAGATAAATTCTTATCTACAGAATAGATAAATGCCTTATCTACAACAAAGAATGTGATTGGGATGAATTCCCAAACAGGTGATTATGTGAATGATGCAAAAGCCAAAATGCATATACACACTGAAAGAAGAGCAGATTGGTTTTGGCCCAGGTTCAGCAAAGACACTCCCACAAGTAAAAAGCAGTTACTATGAAACAGTGTCGGGAAAATGGAATAATTACCTGGAATTCAGCCCAATTAGTTTCTGTAAGTTCTGATATTCTTCATGTACCAGGAATGTAATGGAAGTGACGTTTGATAACATTTTATCTCAGCCTCAGTCAGCTGGGGCCTATGCACACAAATAAGGAGCGGAAAAGAGTGAAGCAAGAACATTTTTACTCTTTTTTTTTTTTTCAGATCAACCACAGAAGTCAGTAGGTGACAAACCTCATAGTTCTGCATAAATGGCATTCTCATTGTTAGGGTTTTTTTTCCATTTAATAATAGAAACACTCTGTTAGTAAGGCAAATGTGCTCATTTGCATTGTTAAGCAGTACTTCTAAGTGTTTTCAGTACCTTTTCATAGAAAACAGAAACTTAACATGAAGAGAAAAATAATCCTTTCCCATCAAAGGCTAATTGATTAATACATTGCTTAAATAGTATCAAAACAAGAGAATCCATTATGGCCAGATTCAGAAATGGCATACATTGCATTCTGTTTAAGCAATTTATACTACAAGTTTTTCTGTGTAATTGCATGCAGTTATTACTTAATTTCAGTGCTGATACAAGAGGGTTAGGATGAGGCTGCAAACCCTAACACTTCTCACAACCAGGGATAAATCATGAGTTTAGATTTGTAAGAATAACTAATTCAGTCCTAGAAGGAGGTGGGTATTGCTGGACCAAGGGGAAATAATGGAGAAGGCATCTAAAGGGAGAGCCCTGCTCTGTGTCAGTTCTTGTAACGCCCAATCCTTATGGAGAGCTCCTTGCTTACTGACATCACCCTGTCACTTGTGCCACACAACCTGAGGGTTCACAGGATGCCAAAGAACAGATTTCCCCTCAGATCCTGGTGATCCTTCAAGGTCACTGTGCCAAAATATAGTTTTCCTCTCCAAATAAAAGTTTTTTGGTAAGAAAGCATTTTCTGTCAGAAAGATATTGCCCAATCAGTCTTGCCAACGTCATATTGCCTCTACATGAAGCAGCATGTCCCAGCCTTGGCCAGGAATGCAGGAAAACACAGCAGGCTGGAATCTGGTGCCTGTTTTTGCGATGTCCCTGTTGCAAACTACCAGCCTGTCATGCAAGAGTTTCCCGCACACCTTCCATTGCAGTCACTGGCTGTGCTGTCAGCTTCCTGAGGAGCACAGCGTGGGCGCATGCTCTTGGGTGGGTCAGGAAGCTGCATGGAGAAGCACAGAGACAAACCAGAGCAATTCAGCACTTCTGGCCTCTCCAAGAAAAGCAGTGTCTTCCTACTGTGTCTGCACTTCCTGCATGCATGTCCTGACTCTTTGTGTCACCCTTCTGCACTCCTAAAGGGAAGGTTCTACAGCTCATATCACAGCACATCTCTCTGCAGCCTCCTAGTCTTCCACTGCAGCTACACCAGCCTGGCCCAGTTAAGACAAGGAATGCACCTGCAGATGCAGCAAGTGCAATTTGAGGTGTCTTGCTGGTCCTTGCGTGCAACATCTTCCTTGTCACTCACCTTGATGAATGATTCTGGCTGTTAAACTAACAGGTGTGAAAGAAAGAGCAAAACCAGGACAAGGAAAAGCAGAGCTATTGCAAGATTTAATTGCAAATGAATATAATTGCAAAACATTTAATTGCTTCTCACTGTGATTTATCAGCAAAAATTTAAAGGAAAACTGAAAACAAAGATTCTAGCAACAGCGGGAAAGAAGGCCTACAGGGAAGCAGGTTATATCTGAATTGTATAAATGTACTTGATCTTCAATAACTCATTAACAACAGGGTCGTATTGTTTATTTTTCACTGCAGCTGTGATTTTTAGGATTAGGCCTATCAATATTTATTCTTGTTTAACAGAAGGCACACATCCGGTCAGCCCTGGCAAATGCTATCCACTGAATGGCAATTTCATTGTGCTTTAGTCACAAAACAAATGTTTGGTTTCTAACAGGAAGGTGAAAGTACAAAATTGGGAGAGTCGGTAACCACTGTGGCTAATGCCGTGGTAATTCATCTCTTGCAAACCTCTGAAGTTCTTAGAGATCCCAGTTCCCTCCTGTCAATGTAAGGAGCAAAATTTCTATTCCTTTTGTGGAGGTAGACTGAGCTTGTACTAGAAATGATGGCTGTGTATGCAATTGTTTCATAGATCAGCAAAAGCATCTGTGAAACAGATTTTTCTGCAAACTGCAGTTTCCAGATGAGGTTCCTCTTTCAGACAACTCATCTTGGTGTTGCTCAATGGGGTCGAGTTGCTGAGAAGTAATTTTGATTTTTTCAGTGGCATTTCTCTGAAAGTCTCTGCAGGAAAGACCCTGAAAACCTCCTGCATTTTTCTGCCATACTGCCATCCAGGATTGCCTGTACCTCTGTAGGTTCTGATATTGAGAGCTAATCTAAATTATCTCTAGATATCCAAAAAGTCTAAATATGACTATGTATTTTAAAATAACAAAGCTAACCAACAGAGATATCAGATGGAGCCTAATGAATATGAGACACATTTGCCAGACTAAACTGAAGAAGGGTTCAAGGGGTGCTCTGTGGACTTGGCTGTATGTACAATTCTTTGTTGTTGCGTATCTTCATAGCATGTGAGACACTCACGGTGGCTTTATCCTCACAGCCCCCTGGGATGTAGCAAAGATCTACCAGTCCCATGGGGGCTGGGGAAAGAGGAGATGCCAGACAACCTGGGCAGAGGACCTGTGGGGTCACACACTCAGCATCACTCGCTGCTCGTGCCTCTCTGCACTCTCTGTAGTGCTCCACCCCCCTCTCCACTGGACTCACAGGTTTTGCAACTCACCCCCATCAAAACACAATGTAAGTTCTCTTTCTGTGAAATATCTAGGTAAATCATGTAGAATCAGAGAATCATACAATCATTAAGGCTGGAAAATACATCTGAGGTCCTTGGGTCCGACCATTAACCCAGCACTGCCACATCCACCACTAAACCATGTCCCCAAGTGCCACACCTATACGTTTTCTGAACACTTCCAAGGATAGTAACTCAATCACTTCCCTGGGCAGCCTGCTCCAATGCTCAATAACCCTTTCGGTGAAAAAAGTTTTCCTAATATCCAGCCCAAACCTACCCAGATGCAACTTGAGGCTGTTTCCTCCTGTCCTGTCACTTGTTGCTTAGGAGAAGAGGCTGACCCCCACCTGGCTACACCCTCCTTTCAGCTGTAGAGAGAAATGAAGTTCCCCCTGAGCCTCCTTTTCTCCAGGATAAACACACCCAGCTCCTTCAGCCGCTCCAGACTTGTGCTCTAGATCCTTCAGCAGCTTCAGCATCTTCTCTGGATGGATCACTCCATCATGTAAATGATGGCAAAAACAATAAGGGGCTTTCTGGGAAAGTTTTTCCACACAGGAGACATAAGCATATGTTGAAGTGAGGCTAGTCTGACTTCAGGGATTTAGAGAGGCTTAATACGGTAGAATTGCATAAATAATGGTATCCAAGGTACAAATCATTAATAACATTTTTAACATTTCATTAATTTATTTTTGGGATTTGCCAATACTGTTTCTCTGTCTTATATAAACTTTATGCTACTCAGGTCAGGCAATACTTATAGTCTGTTGCATGGATTGTACTTAGTTGAAAAACTAAGCAAAAAGAAGGTTCATGTATTTGCTTCCTATTTTGAATATCAAAAAAACACTTAGGTGGACACAATAATGTGAAAACTGATATAAAAATCAGGAAAAAATTCTGCATATGTATTCATCTCAGGATGCTTTTGACCACAGGAAAGTATTTGATTATGATAGATGAACTGTATTGCCACTCATGTTAATATAGTACTGTCTAATGTTTTGGTTTTTTTTTTTAAGTATTCATTTTAATACTGCCAATGTTTACTTAGCAGGACATTAATAACACCAGGATATTTATCATATAGGAAATGGGTAATGAAATCTGCTTCATCTGTCAGTGGATGTTTATGTTTCAAGGCTGCACTGGACTGTTTATGTAGGATTTAGTGAAGAATGGTAGGGTTTTTTTGGTGACTAATAATAAGAGGAAAGTTAAATGGCAACTATTATGGCTTTTATTATTATTTATATTACATCAGAACTCATTTGGGCTTCAGATCAATGCTAGAAGCAGCTCAATTCTTTGCTGAAAGACTTAAGGATGAGACAAAATACATTTGGTAGTGATGGGACACAGGACTGGGAGCAAAAGCTGTCCAGCTCTGCAAATAAGCTGACTCACTGCCTACAGCTCCTCTGGTGAGCCCTCCTGCAAGCAGTCCTTTGGCTTTAACACTTCTCTTTTTATTGCAGGAGTTTATACAAGTTCTCCGTATTCTTAAATTCAACAGTTAAATCAGGGCCAAACTGCATCCCCTAGCTGATGTTTTTAGAAATACTCTACTCATTCTTAATGAGTTTTCTCACAATGGCTACTTCAAATTGGATGCAAATGTCACAATTTTTAAGCATAAGTTTTACAGCTTCTGGAACCTTTTCCCCCTAAGAACTGAACCCCATGGTTTGAACAACAGGGATTTGAAGGATTTCCTTTTGAAAAGTGCAAATGCATTTGCAATTTATAAAACAAATGAGGCATTTGAAATTTTTTTTCCATCTTCCTTTGCAAGTCTGAGTTCATCATTTGAGGTTTTCCTTCCTTTCTTGAAAAAAGCTTAAAGTGGTACATCCTTGTTGCAAGGACATGTGAGAGCTGCCAGATTGCATCACAACAGGGACAGGCTTGAGAGAGGAAACAAGATCCCAGATGAGCTGGGGAGCTGCATTAGCCTTTGGTTGTCCTTCACCAACCTAGGCTTGCTCTTCACAAACAAGGGCTAATATTAATGCTTCCCACGGATAAAGTGCATAGTTTTTGGTCAGGATGCACGTATGCATGTGTGGAATTTGATCCAGCATGCCACTGACCAATGCCCAGTGATCTACCCTTTCTTCTTTTTATATGGTAAAAAAATTTTGTTGATTTGTAATCAGTGGAAAATTATGTCACTCTGTCTATCTTAACTTCATGGAAAGGAAGGCATATCACCATGGCAAAATATTTCCCTTTGTTAGTTACTCCTAAAGAATGAAATGAAAATTCCAAAGGCAATTCTCTTCCTCATTTCTCCCTTGCCTGGAAATCCCTGGGAGTACAGAATACAACTCAGAAATGCTAAAACCAACCTCTGCTGCACCCCTGCAACTACCTCCAAAGTCAATAGGAGTCACGGGTGCACAAGGAACTGACTTCCCCGTCCACATACTGCAATTTTTAACCATTATTAAATTTAAATCTCTCTAGCATCAATATTTATTCCTGCTAAATATGAAGGATGTTTAGGCTTATGAGTCACCAATTCTTTTCCAGTTAGCGCTTGCTCTACAACTTCCACCCTTGAATGGAACTAGAGATTTATACATGATATCAGCACACAAAGTCAACTGTTAGGAACATGCAACAACAGAATAACAACTGTGGAGATAAAAGCGTGCATCAGTCAGAGCCCGCGCGCTCCACTGTTGTTTCTTGATGTTGGTTTTGCAGCAGGCGTGAGTGTAAATCACAAAGAGTGTGACTAAATACAGCAGGATTTGCTCACAATTTGTTCCATGCAAGCTCAAGGTTGCCATGGGAGACAGGAAGCATTTTTCGGGCACTCCCACAGCAATAAACTCTTGCCACTGTGTTAACGAGAGGCAGCTCGCTGCGTTTCCTTCAGCAGAAGCCGAAGAGCTGACCAGCAAAACTGCCCAGGATGGATGGTGCTTTTCCCCCACTTTCACTTCTTACTTTGGATGCAACTCGGGGTCCTGGTAAAGCGGACAAGCTGCCCTTTGCTGTAAGGTTGTAGGTTCAGCCTAGTTTCCAGTTAATGCAAGGTCTGCATAATAAAAACACACTTTACAAAGTGCCATGGTACTCTGAAGGATGGAAAGGTGTTACAGCAGCGGCTGAGAGACAGCTGGAATCCAACAGCCAGGTTGTGTTCTTTGCATATGTTATTTTGTGAGAGACTGCACACGGGGAAAAGATGGCTCTCAGTGTGATTGCAGCACAGATCAGTGGCTGCCAGCCCAAAATGAGGGTCTGCTAAAAGGCCTTTGTCCCTTCAGGAAGGGTGGTCCACGGAGAAGATATGGTAGCTTTCCCATTTCTCAGGATGAATAATCACAGCACTTTAACTCTGGGTAGTGACTGCACCAATGTACTGAAAGCCTCTCCTTGATCAGTGAAGGTACCTCATTCTAAAAGGTACTTCTGTAATCCTGTTCTGGGACAGCAGAGTGGGAAGTGACTAATAGCTGCCTGAAAAGGTAGCAGGTGAAACAAGAGCAGGCAGCAGCAGATGTTGGCTGTCTCTGCTGAAGGACTGAGAAACAGAGTTGAAGAACTGCGCGTAGGAAACAAAGAGGCACACTTTTAGATAGCTTAAGAAACTTGGCTTCTTATTTCAAAGATCAAGCCTTGTAAAGGCACTGTAAAATCTGTGTGGAAAGGTATGGTTCCCCAAGCCAGAGGGACAGAAATAGAAGCTCTACAGCTGCCATAAATCTCTTGCTTCCTAAAGTGGTCCCCAAAGGTAAAGATAAATGCTCACAAGCAGGAAATTTCATGTTGCAATTGTCTTTATATAGACAAAGGCATCACTTTCCCAGGTCAAGATAATATGCCTTGAAGAAATAAAGTATTTTCTCTTACTTTATCTTTTCTACAGTCCTCTTCCTTTTCTATGCTCCTCCCTGAATTGCCAGATATTTTTCTTGCCTGATAGTTTGGCTTGAGGGACAATCTATTCTCACATGTCTGCTACTGATAAAACAGGGCATACCTGTCCCCAAGGAATAGTCTTACCTGAGTATGGCAATACATGGAAAATGCTGCTGCAGACAACTGAGTCACATCACTTATTGCTTAGCCCTGACTAGGTTGTTCTATAATGAGTAAGTGCAGAATCCTGCTTTTAAGAATATGTCCGTTTTCTGAAGTCTTTCCACATAATTGTGAGGAGACCGTGCGCTAGCTGTATCCTTCACCTGCAGAACAGAGTTTTAGAGCAATATAGGAAAGGAGAAGAATACAAAGGTACTTATTATTTAGTATCTATCAATCCTAGAAATTAAGCAGAACAGACTTTGATTTTCACCTGGGTACTTTAAATCAATTAAACTTCTCATGGTGAAAAGACTTAATGAATGAAAACATCCTCAGTGCTAATTAGCATGTCAAATACAAATCAGAGCAACAGCAGAAACAGTCCCTTGGAGATAACACATCTACTTTGAGTGCACAGATACAAAATTTAAAGTTTTGTTTTCTCCATCCTACTCCTTATTCACACGTACATGCCAACAGGCACTGCTTTCTTTTCTTGCACCTGAAATACTCTCAGAAGGTAACAGCACCAATATACCAAGTTCTCATTCTGCTTGTAATCTCAGTCACATCAGCTCTGGATCTCAGGAAGAACTCTGCTCATCAGCCACTGTGCACCACAGCTGTTTTCTTTTTAGTAAACCCCTCATTACAAGTCAAATAAAGATTTCAGGAAAGAAATACCAGTGAGGAAACTTACTTCTAAGTAGAGTATTTTTTCTCTGATAAAAGACTTATTTTTCCGAGTTATCCTTTATTTAGCCCATGGACACAATCTAAAAAGCACTTTCTCACTTTAAGGTGGAAAAATCATTCTGAAGCTGCACAGCAGCCACACAAAGCGACAAAAAAAGCTGATGCTGGATCCCCTGCACTTGACAACCCACCTCATTCAGCAGCCACTGCACTTCCCTTGCTTTATCTGTGCACCTACTTCCCACTGAGACGTGTGAGTTCGTGTGAGTTCGAGATGCATCTGGGAAAAAAAACAACCTTTCTTCTTTGTGCAACAGATTAGAAGCTTTTTGCTCATCAGCAAAGAGAGGTTGTTTCTTCCACTTTACTAACAATAGAGCTGGTGGGCTGAAGAGTGTAGTTAATCTGCTCTGACTGCTGCAGCTGTGTGGGAGCACACAGGGGCACAGTGCCCTCCCGTAAGGAGAGTTTGACTCAGTGAGGCCAAGAACAAATGTTTAGATAATTCTGACTTTGAAAGTTTTTGGGGGTTTATCTTTTGTTTTGGCAAAGAATCTAGACTGGCTCTGAAGGCAGTACCAGTTTAGTCAGTACCATGTTTAGTCAGTTAAAGTCACGGGGAAGAGAGTTTGCTTTTCCAGAATCCATTGGAAATCTTGTGCAGATGATACTACAAGAAATGAAGAATCTTCAGAAAACATTTATTTAAATAATCAATGTGGTACAACTGAATTGAATGGAAGGACAGAGTGAAGCCAGCTGAGCTCAAGTGCATGACTGCCCATGAGGCTGAACGAGGATTATTGCCCAGGCTCCTGGGTCAGTCCAGAGAAACTCTTCCTTGTGTTCAACCAAGCAGTGAAAAGAAAGGGACAAACTGCCCTCTCAAGGTTCCTCTCTCCCTGTTCACTGGACAGGGACCCTGCAGAACCAGCTTAGATTAGTCACTTTGGTTTAGCTAAAGTTTACATTTTTAGAGTTTATTATAAATAGGGTCTAACTGATACTTACTTTTTTTTTTTCCTTCTCTGTACCAGGGCCAAAATCTCTTTCGCTTTGTCAACAGGATATACAGAAATTTCAATGAATTCATTACTGAGCTAATACATTTTTCAATCAAGAAATCTGTTGCCCAACAGTGACTAGTCCTACTTCACAGTTTTCCTCCAATTCCATAAATTGCATCAAAGTTTCATCATATCCTAATTCAGGTTTTCTCAGAAACATGAATCATCACTGAAGAATGTTCTGGTCATTAAAAAGGTTAAGACATAATATTTTCTTACATTTTTGTGGCTGTTTTCTCTTTTGAAGAGAAAATATTATAGGAGAGGAAGCTTCACTGTTGATTGCAGTTGCTCAGCTTTCCTGTATTTCTCCTTTTTTGCTTCTACAGTTAGTTCAATTCAAAATTTAAACCAAGCTTCTTTACAGAAAACCTTGATGCTGCAAAAATATTTTGCTAAGAAACACCATTGGAAAACCGAAAGGATAAATCTTCCTTTGTCCTTCTTATGTTTGAAGTCAAACAGAGACAGGAAGATGATAGAAAGTTGTGAGTAATGCTCTCTGTGAACTTTGAAAGAACATGCTCTCATCTGAGCCACTGCTGACCACAGAAAGAAGGAGAAGTGACAGCAGGGACTGTTCCACACTTGCCTGCAGCAGCTGGGTGGCAGGCACAAGCACTGTTACACAGCTTATTTTTCTGAGCACATTGTGGAGCTCACCCACTAGCAGGTGATAGTGGGTGAGCTTTTCTTTCTTCTGTAACTTACACTGCTAGTCTTTTCCTCAATAATTCTTTGCCCCTTTTTAAAAGGAATCTGATTTATTATCAGAGGATCCCTAACAGCACAAAAATCTCCCCTCAAGCTTTCCCTGCCTTCATGCCAAGTTCTTAGCCTTGCTCCTTTTTCTCCCGCTTCTTTCACTGGCTCTCCTCCCATGCCTTGCAGCCAGCACCTTTGAAGAAAGCCTCCTCCACCTTGTTCATTCCCCTGGCTGTTCCTCCTGCTACATAATGGTGCCCATGCACTGAGAGCTGCTCTCCTTCAGTGAACTCTGCTTGTCCTCATGTACCCTCAGTACCCTGGGCTTCCATTCAGTCGTTTTCTTCCAGTTGCAACATTTTCTCCATGCAAGGAACGTGGGTTCAGTTGGTGTGTGTAGGTTCCACCAAGTCTGGATGCAAGGCAGGGTGTGATGGAGTAGGGACACTGGCTGTGCAGCTCTCATGAACCTGAAGGAGCTTGTCCAGCTGTAACCCTTTCATCAGAATCACTGGTGTTCCACATGTGACACTGTGATTCTGCAATGCTGCTGTCCAAGCTCACCACACTGCCTCCTGGGACTCCTGCAAGCCCTTTCCTGCTTTATTGGAAATGCCTTTTCCAATCTCCCACCCCTTGTCTCTACCCAACAGGGGCCTCCCTCACTCCCTCACTGCCACACAGATTTCCCATATGTGTTCTTAGCTATTCCACTGTCTCCTGGTCTCCCTAACGCCCATTTTCACTCCAAGTGACAGGTTTTTTGTTCCTCATGCTACACCTGCTCCAGCCAGACACGGTAGGGCTCCTGTCTCCTCTCACAGTTGTCTCCTATTTCCACTTCCATGTTTCTGCACAGTTTCTATCCTGTATTCCACTTACAATCTCTTCTCCAGATGGACTTTACCTCATACAGCACAGTTGTGCCAACCCTCTGCTCCTCATTCCCTTCTGTGTCACTCCCCAAGTGACCTTGGATAATGTTCTCTTTTGTTTCTAAGACCCTCTATCTCCAAATCCCACCTGCCATCCCTCTACTGTACTGATACAATTTCCCCACTCTCTCCTTGGAAAAATTTGGTCATTTCCTAAGAGTCCAGTTTGCATGCACTGTTCCTGGGCAGTTTATAACATGATTAGTGCTTACTTGGGCATCAGAAAGAGAGAAAAAGAATGTTCATTCAACTAATGACATAAGGAAAGCTGGAACCTTCATTTTTCTCTCTATCAGGCTTTTCCACGGTTCTGATTTGTATCCATTTTGACAAGGTTGTTCCTACTGATGCTAAAGAATCTCTTGACATTTTCAAATGGAAAATTACTGTGCTAAAGCCAGACAAGCCCAGTGAATTATCTATTTTTATGCAGTGTCCTAGGCATCTGAGTGAGAAGCAAAATAGCGGTTGGCACCTCACTGGCTGTTTTAGATGGAAAATATATGAGTCCCAGTTTCAATTCCTAAAAGGCAAAGGAAGATACACCTTACCCCTCAAGTGCATTGGACAGCAATGGCACCAGCTTTCTGACTGCAAGATCAGAAGACACTGTCCTACCCTGGGGATAATGCCTTTGCTAAAACATTTTAGCACCAGTAACCTCAACAGCAGAGCTCAGCAGTTGCCATCGGCTTCATTCAGAAACAAAGGAAGAAGAGGAGGTATTGTTCTCCAGTTGCACAATGGCTTCAATGATCCTTGGGGGCCCCTTCCAACTCAGGATATTCTATGATTCTTTTTTGCTTTCCAAAGAGAAGACCATTGGCACTCATCCCTTGGGTCCTTGTCTGGGCTTCCATGGATCCCCCATACCCATTTTTTTCACTTTCTCATGTCCTACAGCTGTATGCCAAGTTTTAAATCCTTAAGATTAGGGATATCAACACTACTGGTGCCAAATGGTAAAAACTCAAGATTAAGGGCTCATTCTACAGTATAACTGAAAAACTCAAGCACTTCCGAGAACTCCAGGTGTTTTGGCTTCACATTTTCAACTGAGATTTTTTTCAGAAACACTTTGTTCCTGGAGCCGAAACTCTACAACATTCTTCTAACTTTATTTCTGGTGGGAGTTTTACCTGAAAGTTTCTCTTTGAAAGGATAAAATTAATCTGAAAAAGACCTCAAGTGTCAGACCAGTCTTCTTGTCTTAGTGCAAGGTCACCTTTAACCAGGTTGTAAGGCTGTATTTTTCACCCAAGCTGAGGTCTGTACAACAAAGATGTCTACATCTAAGCTGATCCCTCACTGCTTTAGGAACTCTAATCTCTCTGGCAAATAAAATCTAGGGAAAAACTGGTACACCCCAATCCCATGTTTTTCTTAGGATGCAATGGATACACTGCGAGGATCCACTGACTGTGGTTACTGAATTTCTACAGGTCAGAGTGGTATTTGAAAACAAACAAAACAAACAAACAAAAAGATCAGATGCAGATAGAACCAGTTTAAAAGCAGAGAAAGCAAACCCCACTCCAGCTGCTTGGGTGTATGTAAACTACCTATCTCATTCCAGTGCAGCTGGTGGAACCTTGGCTGGTAGAGTTTAGGATGAAGTTTGTCTGGTCAGATGTGGACACCTGTGTGCTGATGACATGGGCCACACCCTAATCTCCAATGACCAACCAGTTCTCCAAGGCTCTGCAGGGCGTATTCTCCAAAGTCAAAGCCAACATCATCCCCAAAATCTTTATTTGTTGCTAATGGTCTTCACATTCACCCTGTATAATTCATGTCACCACCTTGTACCTTTTACCTCAGAGATTTGGTAGCTTTACGCCACAGGCTGAAATTTTGCAATGAAGTCCCATCAGTCCATTCCCAATCCATTATGGATACAGGAAATAGACTATATCCTCCAATCATGTAGCAGTCTTTTTCATATTTGAAAACTGTGCAATCAAAATTATAATTTGGTAGAAATTGTGATATTTTAAAAATTGGTCACTTCAACACATGTATCTTCACCTAATATAAAACTGCTAGATCCGACCTGGAAATCTTTTTTTTTTTTTTTTTTNNNNTTTTGTAGTTGCTCTGTGAATATTTAAATTCAAATATGATTAAAATAATTTTTTTCGGCTGAAAATTATGGGAAGCTCTTTCCAGCTTCGAAGTATTATACAGGGTGTGCTACACTGGAAAAAATATTTTAAAAAATCCTATATTTCTGTACTGAAAGCATTTTATAAGAAAATTATGAACAACCTAGAAGCGTGTCTAGTGACATTTCTAGCAGAGAAGCCAGTGCTATAAAGTTGTTGTCAGCAAGAGTTTCTGTTCCTTTTAGCTTCTTCTTGACTGAGCTGTTCTCAAACCCTATACCTTGGACTAAGCTATAACTTCTTCCCTAACTGTTGTGACTTTGTGTCTCTCACAAAAATTATATGAAGTAAGGGAGAATTACTGTCTAAATAAGATTTTGCCAGCTTCTTCAAACAGACATTGTTTAGCCAAGGAAAATTTTAACTAGTGAAAGCAATGCATATATTACTTTTTTAAACCAATGTGGGGGTTTTTTTAGGGGTATGTGTGTATAGACATACAGAAATTTTTATGCATGTACAAATAATCCATTGTCTTTTAGTGTACTGTAGTGTTCTGTGAATATAAAATATGGCCTTAAAATCCTATAGAACTTTTCTCTTATTGAATATAATTTGCTACAATCAGACTGAAATCTTTTGTATATAGTTTATTGATAATCAATTGGTTTGCCCTTGTCTATATTTTTCTTCTTCCCAACATTTATCTATGAATTTAGCCATGAGTCAGTTTTATGCTGATCATATTTAACTTCCAGTCCTTTTCTTTTAAACTTGCAATTTCTCAGGTCAACACTGTTTGAATTTATATCCTGTAGGAAGCTATTTACCTGGATATGTCTATTTTTTCATGAAAGCCACCTCTGGCAATACTAATACTGGCAAACTCCTGTATGCAAGTATGTTTTTACCATCTCTGCATTAGAGGTCATATTTACCCTGAGGTACTGACCCTTTAAATTCAGTCCAGGTTGTTTTGGTCATTTCATTTGTATATTTTTTCAACACTAAAATGAATGAGATCTAGCAAACAGTATCAAAAGAAATTTTTAAGAAGTATGTGCCATGTGTGCCTTCTCCATGAACACTGCCAGTGGAAAGTCACATATAAAAATAAATGGTCTATTTCTGATTGCTAAAAATTATTTGGTTCCATTTTGTGAGGAGGAAGCACATGTATTGCCTGTGAAAATCAACTAAAATTCTACAAACAGAAGATTTCGAGAATCAGGTACATATGCTCCAGACTGATATTTGGAACATTAAATAGAAACACTCCATAAATTTGACTGTATCTCTTTTGTCTGAACAATCCAGTTGGATCATGCAGTAAAATCATGAGATCACTTAAAAAGGAGAATTGATCGGAATGCTGCTCTGGATTTTGTAGTACTAAAACCATTCCACTTTTTTTTTTAGCCTTTTATTTTGAGGCATGCTGGGCATTGTTTTTTATGGAAACTATTGGATTAGGTCTATGTTTAGGAAAGCATTAAACACATGGCTAAATAAAAAAAAAATGCTAGTATTCTCCTTGAAATCAATGGGCCTGCTTCTAAAATTAAAGTTAAGCATCTGCTTAAGTATTTCTTGGCCTGGGTCTGCAATCCATACACAGATGGACTAACAGTGGTAGTGAGTTTCAAGATGTCATAATGACAAAAAAGCCTCCATTAGATCGTTAATCTATCCAGATATTTATGTGGCATCCATCTCCATAAAAACTGCAGTACCTATCTTAGGGTAGCCAAGAGTGAGGTCATATAATTCCCCTGAATCTAGCCTAATTACTGGCTCTTCATTGCCGGCCTTCCAGGGCAGCTAGCTGTGCCACCCTGAATAATTGCATGAACACTCTGCATCCACTGCTCCTGGCTGCTCAAAACAACCTCACTGGCTTTGCACTGACGGAAGAGGAGAATTTGTCAAAGACAAAGGTGCTGTTCAGCTAAGGACAGCTACCAGACACGGGACAACGAGAAGGAAATGGCAACAAGACCTTCTTAAACCATTGCATCTGTAAAAGGCTGTCTCATTCTTTCCAACATGCCACCTCACTCCAAAATTATGAACATGTTTCCTGAAAAGCTCCCCCTCTTCGTACCCTCAAACTCTGTTCACTATAAATCATCCCATAGTTCACTAGTTAGCTGGCTTCACATTCATAACACAACAAATATTTCCCCTCCAGCATCAAGTCATACAGGCTCCATGGGGTATAATTCCTGAAGTAAAGCAGTGATCTTCGAGACAGAAGTTGCTTTCCACTCCACAAAGGAGAAGGGTTTGTTAATCACGCAACTATTTTAAAGTCACTCCCAAGATGTGCACCTGAGCTCAGAGTCTGTAATTTATAATCTACCCACCCACACACATGCACTGCAATCAGATCACCGTTCCCACAGAAAATAAACATGCTGAAACATAAGACCCAGCACTGTTCCAAGCAGTGATAAAACATTTAAAAGATACGGGATGGTTTCATAACATCTCCAGGTAGCATAGGGCAGGGGCAAATGTACCCTCACCTGCTGTGGAGTGTTAGTTCAAATGTACAGACATAAGGAGAGAGAGTTTCCTTTGATCTCATCTCATCTTCTTTATAAATCAGGCCTTGATATGATGGAAGTAAAGTTCCCAATGCCAAAAGATGAGTGGTTCAAAAAGCTCTTAGTGAAAGGATTGAGGGCTACACAAAAAACCTGAAAAATTAACTCCTCAGCATGTCATTTTCCCATCATATAGTACCTCTAACATCAAGTAAATCTACAGTGGGGAGGAACTGACTGCAAACAAACCAGTAAACACAGATTTCAGTAGAACACTCTAACATGAAATTCAAAATAAAATAGTGCCCTTTAAAACAATCTCAGTGCCTATATGCAGTTGAATGACTGAAGGGCTTTGTGGCAGCCATGGAACATGATCATTTATAATCATGTTATTCCACATAAACTTGTTTGCCGTGGAACCACACCTCCCAGGAGGCAGTAGTTGCTTCCCTTGGAAGAATGTGGTACCTCATGTAACAGCCAGTTAAATAATGTGCATCTAGTTCAACTTTTTACCTTTGTTTAGGATGAAGACAAGTGCTGATATACCTGCATTTTTCAAAAGGCAGTTATTCCATTTTTTCAACTAATTTCAAAAAAACAGTGCCAAATTCCTGTTGGCATTCTGGTGTGTGTCCTCACCAAAATAACCGTGAACTTGAGTGTCCTTTGGTAGGGTATGTTCTAAATGTTCCTGGCACTGGAGTACCTAAGCACATTATAAATATTAATGGAGTTATCCTTCCAACTTTGCTATGAGTCTTTATTACCCCCATTTTGCAAACGGAGAATTGAATTTCAAAGTCCCTTGCCCAAGGCAATACAGGAATTCTGTACTGGTGCCAGGATGGAGCCCACATTTCTGGAGTCCTCATCCAAAGTGTCTTTTTCTACCCTCTTCTGATAGACACGAAAGCAACTTTTGTACCTCAGTATTTCTGTTGGTTTGTTTCTAAGTTATTGCCTCCTACATGTGATCATAAAGCATGTCAAAGTGAGCTCTTATTTTCAGGTAAGAGATACTGCCTCCATATGAGGGGACCAGGATTTAATTTGCAGTCTTGCTCTCTCCTTGGCTGTCAGGAAGCACGGCCCCTGAAGAAAAAAGGAGTGCTCTGTATTGCACAACCTACAGTGATTGCTCTGGATGATTAAGAAGTGGTATTAATACATTCCATGGATGAACTATCCAATCTTCCTTAGCCTGAGGGATAGAAACTAAAATCCCGGGCCTAGATGGAGAATTCAAGAGCGCTGAAGAGAATCCCTGGAGAACAAAATAATTTGTTTTCCCTTACTCCGAGTACACTGACCAAATACCCAAAAACATACCAAATGTCTTGTAAACAGGAAAAATAAGCAAATCTCACCCAAAGAGCCTTGCATACCTGATGTTTTCAGATTGTTTGGGTTCACATCTCTGAGGTTTTGCTCTGAATTCAATGCACTCAGAGATGCACATCAAAGCCTACCCAGAACTGTTGTCCTCAGTTCAAGACCAAATAGTCTGATTTTCCTAGTGTACCATAACTATGGCTAGATTTGCTGAAAATTTACTCCAGAATTCAGATGAGAACCTTAACTTATGCAGAACAAGGTTGAGATTTGTCATTCTAGGCACAGTCAGAAACATGAGCTGGAAGAACCTACAGATCTCCAAGGTGACATCTCAGTCCTCACACTGCTGAGGGGCTGTTAAGCATCTAATGCACAAAACAGTAAAATATTTATGTCAATATTTTAAAACACAGTGATAAATTATGCATTTAAGACCCCTCAAGCTGAATATGCACATCTTAATCATAAACTGGTGGTTTAGCAAATATTGCAGTGATTGATACTGGGATTTAAAACCAATATTCCATAGTTCTCAGTTTGGGAAGCAGGGGGCTCATGATGCAAATCAGATGCATTTGAGAGCAAAACCAGCCTAAAATATTTGCAGTGATGTCTAACCTTCATCTTGTACATACTTATCCCCACCGTCCTTATCACTGGACATTTTTTAAAAACCTGCATAGTCTTGTGACTTCCAAGCCCATGACTTCTCCTGTCTCATCTGCACTTGAAGTATCTCCTAAATTGACTTTACTAAGAGCTTCTAGCCTAATGAAATAGAACTTTTTTTTCCCCCCATGGCTATGAAGCTGTTAAGAGGTAAGAAATTCTTTAGTTAATTTCATGTCTTTTTCCACCAGTACATCCAGGTATTCAGACACAAATATCTTGATACCACTTGGCTGATGTTCAGAGAAAATTTTCTGCTCTGGGTTTCAGCGTGGCCCTTTACAGTGATGGAAACCATCTGTTAAGCTAGGGTGTAGAATGAATAATCTTCAGGATTTGAGGATACTTTTGTCCTTGAACAGTACTTGGTTTCAGATCCTCAGTGTGGTAGTTTCAAATCACCCTTAGGAAAAAATAATCATGGTTAGAATTAAACTTCATACACACTTTGAACTCCTATAGAAACTGGGAAATGTTCCTTCACACCAACATTAGACAGAGTCTGTAGGGCACAACCTCCTCCATAATGCTTAGGTCATGTGGGGATATTTCTTTGTATACTTATTAATTAAGGTGTCATGAATTAATTAGGCACAATGCCACTAAAAAATCTATGATAAGCAGTGCATCTTATATGCTAATAGTATGGGCGTCTCTTACATAAGTGAATCATCCCTATTTCCCAAATCAGCAATTTCACTGTGCCCTGTGGGTGAATGTCTTTCATAGAAATTATTCCCAGAACTTCTTTAGAGAACATCTGAGACAGCACTGGAACACCACTAATTTATCTTTCCACACCTATGTTGGAGCCCGTTTGGCCAAGAGTTCTTTTACTCATGTCTCCACCCCAAGTGTGAAGTCCTACTCCTACCTTTCAGTTGTCTTTGGGATCATGGCCCTGTCACAGCTCCCTCCCTGTCTATGGACTGAAACCTCTGCTCCTGAAGGAGGCTTTGTACCTAGGCCAAAGGGCAGTGCTCTGCTCTCAGAGCAACCTCCCTGTTTTCTGAAAGACTACCCAGGAACTTAAAATGAATTGGAGAACCCATTCCTTTCAAAGCTGAGTTTTCTGAGGAGATGAAATTGCAAGCTGTGATGATTAAAAAAGCCAATTCAACTTCTAAGAAAGTTACATACTAAAGAAAACCACATCCAAGTGAAAGAAAAATGCTGAAAATGTGATAAGGTTAAATAAAAAAGGTTAAACTGCCAAGCCATGCCAGATATTTCAAGGAGTAAAAATGGCATCTGTAACTGCAACATCTTGGAAGGACAAAGCATCCTTCTGTTTGAGGATATAGGTACAAGCTGGGTGGCAAGTGCTCAGCACCTCTGAAAATTTAGGCAATTATTGAGGCAGACAGATGAGGTTGCCTCAGCCCTGCAAGATTTGCCTTGTTTGGGGGTTTGTTTGTTTGTTTGTTTCCTTGTCCTTTTTTTCCCTGAGGAATTAATGAAATTATAGTAAGTTAAAAAGTTACCACATCTCATCTGCTCTCCTGCTATTCTCTACTGTCTCCAGATGAGCTGACTTACTCTGCTCTCATGGAGAGGCAGGTTTCTTTGTGTTACCTGATGTTATGTATTATCAGCACCTCTTTTCATTGCAAGGCACCTGTGGACATCTACAGAATGAGCACATGTGACCTGAGGCATTTTGGCAAGCCCATATGGAAAAAAGTAGGCATCTCTGTATTATGAAGTACCATAGCAGTTTAAAAAAATCTGTATATCGCTCTGGGGATCTGCCTCAATTGGAACTTAAGCAAGTAAGTAACTTTTCGGGTCCCATCCAAATTGTTTTGCCTGAGATTGCACAGGAAAGCTGCCAAAGTGAACTCTAATAATCTCAAATCACAGTTAAAACCTCTGCCACTAACGCATCCTTTCCTCATTTATAGCTAATTTAATCTCCCTAGCTGGACTCTGCTCAGCTAGGATTGACAGCAGTGTAAATCACTGCAATAATGCCACTCAAGAAGCTGCACACAGTACATTTTTACTTTGCCTAGTAATACATCAAAGAAGAGAGACAGAAGAGACAAAAGACATTATTAGGATTGACCTAACCTGCTTTGCTTAAAAAGCATCTGCAGCAAAGCAAGATAGGCTAAGATGTTAAAGAAAGAGCCACATATATTGCAATCCTCCAAACCCAAAATCAGAGGGGTCTGCAAGCATCTCCATTGATTTAAATGAGTTTGTTATCAGACCCCCATACTGTATGGTTAAGAGATTCTGAGCAGGGTGAGCTGTCAGGGAAAGGATGTAGTTAAAATTACGTTTTGACAAAAAAGGAAAAACAAGATTTCCAAAGTACAGAGTGTTTTTGCTGTTACTGGGATGCTTTCTAAGCCCCACTGTTCCTGCTGTTCTTTAATTCTTTTGTTACTACAACCACAAACACCTTCCGGGCCAGGAAATCCAATGTGTCTGCAAGTAATTACCTTTACACACAATAGACACAGAAAGCATTGTCACCACCTGAGAAGCTCATATGGCTAAAAGGTTTGTGTGTAGATATTCCTGGGCCAGCAGTGGAGGGTGAAGCAGGCTAATGAAAGAGCTAAAGGAGTGAATGAGGTAGATGCTTTTATAAACAACATATTTTCTAATTTGGGGGATTTTCATTAAATTATAATTCTAGTATTCTAGCTAAGTTAAAGATCAGCTGGATCCAGCCAAGTTCACACATGGCAGCACAGCAGGGCAAGGGGAGAATCCAGGAATCCTGCCTGCTTTATTTGAGAGTGATTAGTCAGACCCTTGGTTCTTCCATAACATTTTCCACACCGTAGCTCTCAAAACACCATTTCAACAAGAGCCATAGAACACTGTTATAGGAGAAGAAAGTAGCTAAGTCATGTCAAAAATCAGTGTCAGAGTAAAAAATAATCCTAAATCAGCATTTACTTAATCACTTCTGACTGTGCCATTTCATAGTAGCAGAAAAAAAAAGAAAAAGTATTTAATTCTAAGATCATAAAATTAAGAAAAAACACAAACATGCTAATTAGTAAATTACCCAAACCCAGTTTTTGCTTCTCAGACTACTGCTAGCCATTACCTTAAAGCTTGAAATAAGAGATCTATCTGATAGCAAATTGCCATTCAATAGGAGCAAGTATTTTGCATCTCTGTTCGGATTGTTCTTTAACAGCATGTGCATTCCTCAAATCTGAATGGCCTTCTGGTCTTTTGTGGTCTCCTGGTCTCATTTTCTGAAACATCAGCTGGGTCCTCAATGGATGACTGCAAGGACATAAAACCTATCTCCATACACCCTTCTGCTAAGAGCCTGTAGGAGAAACCTACAACCAGAATGGGTGTGCAAGTGATCCACACAACCAGAGGTTCATATTTAGAGTCCTCTTTAGAAATTGAGTCCTCTCAAGGGAAATGGCTGATATTTGGTCAAAGAAAAGCATTGCTGATATAAAGATAGCAGAACCTAAATATTAGTCAAAAAACCGCTGGTTAAAACACGGGTCTAAAAGTGAGGACTCTGCTCTCTTACAGAGTTGAAGTTTTAAGGTGCATATGTGGGGACACAGCTGTGGTGGATGCTCCCCTTAGCTTTGGGATCTTTGAGCTCTCAGACTGCCACCAGCCTGGCAGCTTTGGGGGACCACAGTCTCCTGGGACATCTGAGGGTTTAGGTGTCAGCACTACTAAAGCGGAGCAGAGGCCTTTAAAGGTGAACTGTGTTCGGAGCTCTTGAGGGCAACCTGACAAAGAAGACCACTCTCCAGGGCTAATAGGAAACTGGGAGCATAGAAACCCTGAAAGAATGATCGAAGTTCAGCTTATGTGTGCTATTCTTTTTCTACCAAGATATTTCAGTTCTTTAAAACATGAAAAATGTTGTTTTGTTCTTTAACTTCCTAGTCCATAAGAAATACACTAATTATATTTTTGTTTGGAAATAGCAAAGGTTTTCTCCTCCTCAAATCTAATTCATACCCAGGGCTATGTTAATCATATAATCAGGGAATCATAGAATAGTTTGAGTGGAAAGGGACTTTAAAGATCATCAAGTACCAATCCCCCTGTCATGTCCAGGGACACCTTCCACTAGACCAAGTTGCTCAAAACCTCATCCAGCCTGGCCTTGAAACTTTCAGGAATGGGGCATCCACAACTGGTCTGGGCAACCTGTTCCAGTGTCTCACCACTCTCACAGTGAAGAATTTGTTCTTTATAGCTAATCAAAATCTACCATCTCAGTTTAAAGCTATTCCCCCCTTGTTCTATAACTACCTGCCCTTGTAAAACAATTTCCTCTCCAAGCTTTTTTGCAGCCCCCTTTAGGTACTGGGAGGCTGCTCTAAGGTCTCTCCAGAGCTTTCCCTTCTTCATGCTGAAAACCTCCAACTCTTTGAGCCTGTCTTCACAGGAGAGGTGCTTCAGCCCTCTGATCATCTTCATAACCCTCCTCTGTACTTGCTCTGGCAGTTCCAACAGGTCCAATGTTCTTACACTGGGGACTCCAGAGCTGGCACAGCACTCCCAGTGGAGTCTCAGCAGAGCACAGTAGAAGTGGGAATAATCTTCTTTGACCTGCTGCCCACACTGGTTTTGCTGCAGTCCAGGACACATTTGGCTTTCTGGGCTGCCAGAACACATTGCCAGGTCATGTTGAACTTTTCATTAGCCAAGACCCTCAAGCTTCCAATCCATTCTCCACCCAGCCTGTATTTGTGCTTGGGATTGCCCTGACCCAGGGGCAGGACCTTGCACTTGGCCTTGCTGAACTTCATGAGCTTCACAGTTCCTATCTCCCAAGCCTATCCGGGTCCCTCTGGATGGTGTCCCTTCCCTCTGGCCTGTTGACTGCACCACAAAGCTGGGTGTCATCAACAGACTTGGTCAGGGTGCACTCAATCCCAGACCATGTCACCAACAAAGTGTTAAACAGCGCTGGTCCCAATACTGACCCCAAGGAATGTCACCTTTCTCTGCTTGGACATTGACCACAACACTTTGAGTGTGACCATCCAGACAAATCCTTATCTACCGAGGGATCCGTCCCTTGAATTCATGTCCTTCCAGTTTAGACACAAGAATGTTTTGTGAGACAGTATCAAATGCTTTGCACAAGTCCAGGTATGTTATGCTAAGAAGCTATTAATTTAGTGGACTGACTCTGACACATCTTTCTTTTTTTTTTTCCTGGATGAACTAAGCAAACATGAGATCACTGCAAGGGCTTGGAAACTGCAGCATGACAATGGAGTGGCAAAGTGACTGAAGTACAGGGAAACTTTTATAAAATCAGGCCAAGATAGTCAGCTTCAGTTCTGGTACCAGCTTTCATCTTTGAACAGTACTCATTACCAAAATCTAAACACTGACACTCTTCTAACTCAAAGAAAGCCTGAGACAAAAATCTGTGAAAGCAAATAGGATGGAGGAGTCTCTGCATACTTACTCTGTTTGTACTCTCTTTTGTAGATTATACTGTTCCTTTTTTTTCCTATCCAACCTCAGAGACAGGATGCTGGGCTGAAGAACTCTTTGTGCTGACCCTGTACAGCTGCTCTGATGCCCTTTTATTTATGCTATGTTTCAGAGCAAGTGATTTTCTCTTATTCCCAATCATTGCAAACAAACAAACCCTGCCAAAGCCATTTTTGACAGTCAACCTTAGCAGTTGCATTCAAGGATTAGTCACAGGCTGCTGGAGTAAAAACAAAGCAAACGCAAACAGGTAATGCTTTTGCCAGAAGTATGCAAGAGCCTGTGTGGGAAAGAATGTGATATAAGAGCTTGTGTGATCATACATTCTTTTATCAAAATAAAACCTTTCACAACAATTTCTAACATGATTTTTTTTCCCCCAAGTATCACCATTCATTAAACAAAGCTTGCCTGTGCAATTATCAAATATGTAAGACTTGTGATATCAAGTAGATCCCTCTATGGGTGTATTTCAAATTGCTGTTGTTTAATTATTAACTGACTCCATCGTGTTTTCTTTCGATATGTGTTCTTTATTTCAGAAATACATCCATGTATTAAATGGGAAGATAAGCTCAGTCAAGAGGCTGAGGAGTAATACAAAAATCAGTTTATGTAGGTTTTCTCATCTTCTGTTTCTTAGTTTTCCCAAATTATTACCAATGCCAAAAGAGAGAAAGGAAAGAAAATTTACTATGGCAATTTATACTGGAGTTTGTGGCTGAAGACAGCTCTTCACCTACCTCCTTTTCATCCCTGGCTTAGTGATATCGCAAGTATGAAACAAAAAGTGCTGTGCCATGAAGGTTAAAGAAAACACCACCCTGGAATTGACTGCTACCATAGATATGGACAAAGTTTATTCTAATTTACAGGTTTTTTTCCAGGCAGTTATTGTACATCAGGTGACCACTTCATAAAGTGCACAAGTCTGATAAATAGGAATGTCAAGGAACTATTTCATTAGGTGTCAAAAGGGTTTGTCCTGCCATTGCCAAATCAGGCTGTTTTGGCTCACAGTAGGATGGAGAAACAGAGACATGGGCACTGTTCACAAAGCTACCCTCCTGGTGAGGGATCCTGTTTTGGCATCCCCACAGTAGGGTAGCCCACTGCACTGCAGAAGGGACGTGTTCACTCTGCTCAGAGTTTACCTGAGTCAAAGGTTTCTTCTTTCTCAGAAGAGCTGCTGACTGAGAAGTTCACCACTTTTTCTGAAGTGATGCTCTTTTGTGGTTAAAAAGTCCCAAGAGCTGCTAGAACCTACTGGTTCTCTTCTAGGCAAGAGTCCTTATGGCAGGCTGTGAGTGTCTTGAGTGTAAGTGTAAATGTATATAGCTGTAAATGGATACTTAAATATTGAAATAAAATTGAAAGCCCTTCAATGGGGGTAGAAGATAAAGCATTAGGCCAAAAGACCTATGGACCACCATTGTTCACCTACAAAATGAGATAATCAGATTTAAAATCTCTGCCTTATTTGGGGTTAAAATATCTAAACCCCTTCAAAATATCTTAAGTGAGGGCTTTAAAGAAAACAAGTAGAGATACTTTGTGTGAGTCTTTTATTAGCTTCCTTCACAGAATAATTATTCAAGAAAAAGCAGAATATTTCTTCAGTCCCTGGTTGTTTTACCAAACATTTAAAAAAACTCCCAGGTTTAGGTAAACCTAGAATTTTGGCATATTCCTGGTGTGAAGTTTCTTGGGCTAGGACTATGCCATGAAAGACTATGAGGAGTAAAATTTTCACTTTTTCTATATATTCTGTCCCAGCTATCCAACATGCACAGGGGATTCTTACATAGTCCAGACTGGTGCTGAAGCAGAAAACTTGCAGATCAAGCACTTTTAACTCCAGAGCTGAAAGATACCTCAAGATGAACAAGGAATATCTGCATCTTATCTCAAGGAAACTTTCTAGGTGAGGGAGACTTTCAGCCCAAAGAAAGAAAACTTGTGCTTAATTGTACATAAAATCTGCACTTACCTAGCTTAGTACATGAGATTTCTAGATGTGGAAGAAAGGCAGCTGAGAAATTTGAGTTCCACAGACCAATACCTCCTCATCAGTGAGACAGAATACTTTTTCTTTTGTCTTGAAAATATTTTTTCCAAACTATCTCCCTCCTTTCTCAAAAAATTCAAATCATTCCTCACATGCTGAAAGCAGCAATGTTCCCTCGTTCCTTTTGCCTTATCAAGTTTCCAATTCCTAATTAAATATATATAAATTCTAAAAGTACATTTAACCATTGGCCTACCCTCAGAACAAAAATGCCTCCCTCTAAAGCAAGTTACCTGAAATCACTTGACTCAACAAGTTAGCTAACTTTCTTTTGCCTAACCTAACATTTTAGTGTTTGGCAATGATCCAGGGCTTCCGATTAAGGAAAAAGATGCTGAGGGGACAGGTTTTTGAAGGTGCTGAGCACCCACAGCACATGCTGATTTAAGCTGATGTTGCATATTCTGGGCCCCTGGATCATCCTGCCCCATGACGTCTTCAATTCACTTTATCTTGGTGTAACAGAAGATTACTTTCACTTGTTTCTGTTTTCTTGAACAATTTAATTCCACAGAACAGTAACGTCTCTTTCTGAGACGACCTGAGTTGCAGAACAGAATTTTCATTTGAAAAATTAAGTACTTCTACACCTACTTCTCCAAACAGAGCCACTAGAGGGTTTTGAGATTGCACCTGTGCTTTCCATCGCTGCTTTGATTTATTCCAGCTAAAAGAAAAAACTGAAACTGGAGGTTTTTATTTCGAGTGCTGGACTGGTCCTCTATATGGGTGATTCAGACCTGGCCATTCATTCCTTGTGCATCTCTCACATATCAGCAATGTATCTATGAAATGGAGATGATGTAGTTTCCTTTCTGTTCCTTCACCCTTTCTCTTGACTAGTTGGGCAATAAAGTCTGTAGAAATCTTCAGCTGAGGTTTCCAGGATCTAATCCTATAAGCTTACAGCTGTTTTTTTCAAAATCATGTTTAGGGAGTTTAATGTTCAAAATGTTGTGTGTAACATCTGTGGGGACTTGTTACAGAAATAGCAAACCAAAGGCCCTGGCAGTGCAAAGGTGTCACAGGGCACAAAGTCTCATAATTCTCAAGCAGACCATCTCTACCAGGAGAACAAAAAGCTTGTGCAGAAGAAGGGCTAGCCAGAAAGAATCTGATTACTAAGGGCCAAAAAGACTAATTGTCCCTCAACAACTTGCTGCTCACTGCTGGCTAAATCATCGCCCCTTGTTTGGAGAAGCAGGAGCTCTCAGGACTAAAACAGTAAAAGGCTTTATCATAATCCACTCTTCTCCTATATGTTTTACGGAAAGTCCATGACAGGACTTAGTTTTCACATTACAAATGGGATGGGAAAAAAAAAAATCAATGAAAAAGCTAAAAAAGCAAAAGATAATACCTTAAAAATCATTGGGAGTGCCTCACTGAAAGCCACAGGGGCGGAAGGAAACACTGAATGTTCATGTCTTCCTGTGCTTCAAAGTCGTTTTCTTTCCATTTGGCTTTAAAAATGTCATTTTGGCTGGCTTCGTGGCTCTTACATCAGGAGAAATGGTGTGCCTTTCACAATGATTCTACGCTGAGACACAACTGAAAGCTAGAGGGGAGCAAAGGGAGAGGAAATAAAGCTTTAACTCAGAAGAAAATCAAAACAGGAATTTTTTATAATGCTCTTTTTTTCCCTTTTATTACTGATGACAGAGTATGGGGGGAAAAAAGTGGTTGGAGTAACTGATTTTTGGAGGAAAAACCAAATGAGCAGATGAGCTTAGCAGTGCTAGCCATGGGAACACAAATACCTGAGAGAAAAAATATTCAACTTCCTTGTTGCATACTCCTGTAACATAATCTCTTCCTATGGCATAATAAGAAGTCACAGACAGTAATTTTCAGATAATAGTTAACAAATAGGAACATTGTCAATATTGCTGAAACATTTGACAACTCTCAGTACCATAAAATCTGTGTGAGAAGTGCTGGTGTGTTCACTTAGAAGCGACAATTTTAAATATCTATAATTTATAGTTTAATTAAAATTTATGTCTTAAGTGCAGGATCATAAGAGTCTGGAGATATACACTCAAACCCCCACTGGAATCCACAGAGACACATCCATGGCTTTATCAGACTAACTACACTAACTACTACTCTTGTCCTGGGCAAATATGTGTTTTTCACGTAAGAGAAATTTGGCAGAGGTAACTCAAACTTCTGCATCTCTGGCTTACAATTTGCAAGTTCTTGAAGTCCTTCTTAGTCATACATTGCTGAGAGATTTCCACTTGTCTACCTACCCTAAGAGTAAATGGGATCTTCAAACAAATAATAAAATTTTTTAAAAATGTCAAACCAACACTAACTAGTTGGTAATCAGATGAAAACTATTTTGGAATTTTAAGAAAAGGTAAGAGGTAAGTTTAAGGGGGTTGGTGCTGCTCAGAAAATTGTGGTGTGGGTCTGTGAGATGCTCATCCTCAGGTTGCCTATGCCCCTCCTGGTCAGAGCATTTGCAGCTGAAGTTGCTGCATTCAAGTTTCATGGCTGCAACCAAAGAAAACAAACTTCACTGCAATCTAGCAAGTGTGGGGAGATGGATGCACTTCCTCATGGTCTGGGACTCTGCTCCAGGGGTGACTTTTTTGAAGGCAAGGGTAAAAGAACACATGTCAAGTTACTACCTGAGAAAACTGAGAAACATTTGAAGTGCTTAGATTGACAGAGAGGAAAAGTCTAAAATTGGACATTGCCACTTTTTTTTATGTGCTTTTTTGCATGTAATATCAAATTTCAGGAGTTCCTTGAGGTTGGGGTGCTCTGCATCCAACCTTGCAAAAGAGACGGAGGAAGGGGGAGATCAGGCCACATCCCATCTCTCTCTACCTGATTATGAGGTTACAGAGGTGGCTCTAGGTCTCAAACTAACATCTCATCTCCCTTGAAGGCATTTTTTAAGACTGTAGGAAGAATTTAGGTGGTTGACACCTAATTCTGTATCACCACAGAGGTCTGGATGAGGGCTTGTCGTTCATCTCTCTTCAGACAGACCCTCCTGGGCACGTGTAAGGGTTCCAAGTGGGAGTTTGGGAACTGTCAGCTTATACAGACAGATCCCTACAAGGTTAGGCAGTGCCATTGCAGTTTACAGCTTGACAGGTTTCATGTAGGCAATATGGGCTGTGTTTAAACTGACCCAGTGGTCATTAGGGACTGGGGGGAGTTAGAAGGTATTGTACTGCGCAGTGTTTAGAGGGTGTTTGGGACAGGCACAACCGATGCATGCACTGACTCCCAGACACTCATGAACATCACTGCATTAACAAAATAAGGGCTAACTCACACCAGTTTACACTTTCATTTGCATATGACTGAGATTTGTGCTGAGATTCTGGGATTGTTCAAACTTCAGACTCAAAGTGAAACCTGGGAGTGAACCAGCCTGGTTCATAACTAACTGAAGAGAAAGTTCATGCAGCATCCTGGGAAGGAGAACTGACAGGTTTAACACTTTCCTGTCTCTAACACAAAAAACAAAACACAATGAAAAAGCTTATAAAAGGGAAATTATCAGATTACAGGACAGAAAAGTATTCTTCAAACCCTAGTTCATGAACCTTTTGATGAACATGCTCAAAGGTATAAGTCTGAAGCGCAAGCACAAATTGGTACATTTTTTCATTATTCTTGTCATCATCTTGCCAAATTTCCTGACAGCTTGGAAGAGCCCTCTGCTTTTGTCTGGCCCAAGGATTCTCACCCTGGGGATTACAACTTTTTGGCAGATGACTCTCATCACCCTGCCCTGCTCTCAGGATTCACCTCCACAGATATATCCTGTAGTAACAGGTGGGATCCATTTCGATTAACTCATTCACCAGAGAAATCACATGCTTAGACCCTGAAGGTCTGTCTCATAAATAGAGGGCTCAGTGCAGCCAGAGGCAGGTTACAGGCAGGCAGTACCAAACTGACTGATGCCAGTAGTGGGGTGGAGGCATCCTTACCTGTTCCTTTTCACCCTGGTTCCATGTAGGAATGTGACCCTTCTCCAACTCTCCATCTCTTACAGAATAACCTGAGGGATCTGCCATGCCCAGCTACTTCCTGGAAGGGTGACTGTCTCTGGAGCAGAAGCATATTAACGTGAGCTGGGATGTGTGCCCCAGAGTTGTCCATTTCAGTGGTGGGAGTGTGCATGTCCAGCAGAGGAGCAAGAGAGTAGTCAGATACTAAAACCATTTACTTGTCCCCGTGTAAATATGCTGCTCTTGGGAGTCAAAGCCTTTAGCCAGCTAAACCTAATTTTCAAGACCATCAGGGTGCCTTTAAGGTTGTCTGCATCTCATAAGTATTTTAACATTTTTATGAATCTCTGTTCCCTGTTTCTGATAGGGGATAATAACATTCCTTTCATTTACTGGGATGCTGGGGGAATAAATATTTATGAAAAAAATCTTAATGGTGAGATTCCATAGGATGCAGCATCCTTGTAAGTACCATAAATAGACTGCAAATATATTGTGCAAAACAAAGGAGGTTTTAGCTTCTACTGCCTCCAGCCTAGTGCAAGGAACTAAAGTTTGTCTAGCTCTCAGTGCTCTACAGCATCTTGTGAGATCAGGCAATTTTTAATTTTGTGTGTGTGCATGAGGTTTCTACAAATACCACACAGCCAAATCTTGTAATGATCTTTCATCCTGTCCTACTTCCAGTCCCAGGCCAAAGCAGGAAGTTTAGAGGAGCAGAAAAGCATAAAAATCAAATGCAACTGAGCATTTGTGTGTCTATTAAAAGACTTTTTCGGGCACCAGCATGGAGGATATGGCTGGGACAAGGATTTGATTTCCCTCTTGCTGGCTCCCACGCCCCTAATTAGAACTGAGCTCTTTATAGGTAAATAACATTTAAGTGGAACTATTTCTGACTACCAGGGTCCTGCACTCTGCTGTGCAGTGCCCTTTCATTAGGAATTAGCCGACATGATGCTGAATAAACACATTGTATGTTTTGCAAGAGCTCTGATGTGGTCTCTGTTAATTACTCTCTTTAACCTATTAGAATCATGTGCTGCTTAGCCACACACACCACAGGACTGCTTGGAAGGGGAAGATTATGGGGGATGCACGGAGAAATTCTTAAAGGGACAGACAGCATAAAGACATGCCACAATGTCTGTTTGAACTGGTGTCAGATACAATAATGAGTGGGTAGGAATAAAAATAAACGCACGGCACTTCAGGAACACTTCACATTCTCTAGGTGCTATTGCACCAAGCAATGTGACCAGGACTTTCTCTCTCACCAACACCCTCTTGGCTCTGCTGAAGGGATCAGCGTGGCTTGCTTATTTAAGGGTTTTTCTGCAATGCCCTTGGCAGTGGTTTGTACTTGGAACCTCACCCTCTCCCCCTCACCCTCAAATTACACTTCCATTCATGAGTGCCTATTGAAAGGGTGCTTAGATGCATGCTTAATGCTTTGTTGCTAAGCTTTCCTCACAGGTGCCTAAGGGCTTTTATCCTTGGAACAATAAACTGAAAGTCCATTCCCCTCTTTGTCAGGTCCCCGTGCTGGAACTCCTAGCAGATTTGCAGGGAGGCAGACAGAAGTCACCACTGCAGGGGATCCTCACTGATCCAAGGATAATTGTGTGTCAGTAATCGGTGCTTTACTATCATTAGCAGCCACTTTAATACAGTCCTCGATTAGCCCTAAGTTAGGTTTATGACTATGGAATTCGCTCTGTCTTATCAGCTTCACTGGAGCATGTGAATGATCTCAACCTCTGACTATTTAGGCACATTCTCAGAAGGGAAAAGTAGGCAGAAACCTGTGGTTTTTTGACATTAGTTATAGGAGTCCAGTAAAACAACTCCTTTGTTTAGTCCTGGAGCTGTCTGTCTTCACTGGGTGTCTCCAGCAATGCAATTATGCAGTAATTACAGCAACACTGATTCCCTTCATCTAAACAATCCCCAACTTTAGATATCCTTGGTTAAAAACTCAGTAGCCTTTCTGAATCTCAATTCCCACATTGAGAAAGGAAGAGGCATTACTATTAACACAATTAATTATTAATATAACTATTAATATGTGCAAAGCCCTAAGGCTTCCAGATGAAAGGTGCTGGATAATTGTAAGGTGTTCTCCACACAGCCATGGGCTGTTAGCAACCAAATCAAATCAAAAAAGATTATCAAATACACACACTTAAAGAGATTGGGCCGATCAAGTAAAACATTGCCATGGGATATTGGTCTCCCACTGCTACAGAAATTCTGAAGCATTAATCTCCAATAAATATCACAAAGGATCTGAGGCTTTTCTCTTCAAAGTGGGAGGTATTACCTTGTCACAATGTCTGAGGGCTGTGACACTGTTATGCCAAATCTCTTGCTGAAATTGTAAAGTTTCGTGCAATGAATGTCTACAATACAGAGTTGATATTGTAGAACTCCTTCCCATCAGCCAACCAGAAACTCTGTGGAAATGCTGACACTTTCAAATTCTTTTTTTTCTTAAATATTTCAGTCTTCGTACAGTCCTATATCTGCTGGGGCTAAGTTGTTATGAAGCAGTCAAGTCTATAAAGAGATATACATAGATATACTTCCTTTGTTGGAAGTATGTCCCAAATCGCCTTCCATTCCTGTTTTCAAGAGGTAGCCCAGATTCAACCCTACTTAGATTGTAGGTCCTCTATAATCAGTGGAGACAGACAGGCATTTCCAAAGGGCAAGGTAGCTCACACCTATGATGACTTGCCCTCGTAGGTACCTAAATTCCCTGAACTGTCTCCTACTGTACGCTGGGATCACCAAGCCCCAAATTAAGTCAGTCTAGGTGCTTAAAGGCAGCGTTTCAGTTATGTGATCATGATGGGGTGGGATAAATTTAGCACCCACTCCCCAACCTGTCATGTGTACAGACAGACCGTGGCAAAGAAAACTTGCAGGAGATTCCACCAGGGTTTCCTTGTCAGCAAGAGCAGCGTCAGGACCCATTATGACACTGCCTTGCAGCTGACTCAAGTCTGTTGTGATGTAATGACTAAAATTGGTATTAGGTATAAGCCTGTTCTCCAGACTTTCCACCACTTTCCCTCTGCAGTAGATTAACCTTGGCTAAGGGTCTCCCTGCCCTGTCATGAGCCCTTCCCCAGGCTGCACCCCTTCAGGGCTTTGGGAAAACAGAGAGAGTATACAGATTTTTGAGAAACTTACTACAGATTATTGAGAAACAACTCAATGCAATTTATTACAGATTATTGAGAAACAGCTTTAAGACTCCTAGAAGGAAATACGGTTTTGGAAAGAGATCAGAATGGTCTGGTTGGGAGTTGTACTCTGTAACAAATGGCTTGCACTACCCTTATAAGTAGGGTTGGAAGGCTGCATGCATGCATTTCTGTTTTTCGGACTGGTGGAGCTAATTGATTGCCCACAGCTCTAGCCTAGAAAGCCAGACAGCTGGAACCACCAAGGACTCTTCTACCTAAATGAATTAAGTAAATGAATTAAGCAATCAGACACAAAGGAGTGGGTGTGCAACAATTGCCTATCATTTGAAACGCAAGGCACGAGTAATTGATTGTGCAGTTATTGTACCACACAACATACATACACATTCCTTGCTCTTGTTTGCAATGTGGAAAAAATAACTGCAAGACTCAGATAACAATTTGTCTTCCCCTGTGTGGTAACAACATCAATAGTCATTATTCTAAACTCTTCCTTCAGACTATGCTGGGCACTTCCAACAAAAAAAGCAATTCCTTGCCTGAAGGACTGACAGTCTGTGCTGGATCCTGCTTCAGTCAGATTACACCTGACTTCTAACACTGGCTGGATGGACAGTGGGTCAAGAGCAGCCCTGAGCAGAAGGAATTGGGGGTGCAGGTTGACAAAAAGTTCATCCGACAATGTGCACTTGCACCCTGAAAGCCAACAATGTCCTGGGCTGCATCAAAAGAAGTGTGGCTAGCATGTCTAGAGAGGTCTCATGAGAACTCACCTGAAGTATTGCACCCATCTGTGGAGTCCCCAACATAAGAAGGATGTTGGACCTGCTGGAGTGAGTCAAGAGGAGGGTCACAAAGTTGGTCAGAGGGCTGAAGCACCTCTCCTATATACACAGGAGAGTGTTGAGAGGGTTGGGGCTTTTCAGCCTGGAGAAGAGAATGCTCCAGGGACACCTGAGAGCAGCCTTCCAATATGTAAAGGGGTCTTATAAGAGATCTGGAAAGGGACTTGTTATAGAAGGTCACGAAGTGATAGAACAAGAGGTAATGGCTTTAAACTTAGAGAGGGTGGTGTCAGATACAAGGAAGAAATTCTTCACTATTGGGGTTGTGAGACATTGGCACAGGTTCCCCAGAGAAGTCATGGATGCCCCATCCCCGCAAGCGTTCAAGGCCAGGTTGGATGGGGCTTTGAGCAACCTGATCTAGTGAAAACTGTCCCTGCCCATGGCAGGGGCATTGGAATGAGACAATCTTTGAGGCTCCTTCCAATCCAAACTATTCTATAATTCATCACTGGGATTTAATGTAGCAAAGAAGTCAGATAAAAAGAGAGAACAGAAGTGAAAACAAGAGAAGCAGGAGTACTTGGTTATTCTCTGCATGCTACCTGGTTGTTTTTATAGGCTATGTCTTAAATATATTGATGGTGGCAGGTGAGGAAGCACAGCAAAGCAAAAAGGAGGTGACAATTATGGTTGTGGCAATTTGGCCATTGGGATTTGATGACTGGCATTATTGACAGAGGAGATTGCAAGGGTCCCTGTGGAAAGAGACAATGGAATTCACTGAATGAATAAGACATGCTGAGAAAAAGTTATGAGGCCATATATCTTGGTTTACACACAAGAGCATCCAACTCAGCTCTCCTTAGAAGCTTTCCACCAGCTTTATTGAAGCTAGATGGAGACAAGGATATTTGTGCAGAGGTCAAGTTCTTTCTCATATATCATTTTTGTTTAAAAGTGGTTTCTTTCTGGAAAGCAGTACCTTAGGTTTCCAGTAAACAGAATTCTCTTAATACACAGAAACACTTATTTCAATATCTTGTTTGAGAGAAAAACAGAGATACGTAGGCACTGAAATTATGTCAATTTGCGCATAAAGCTATCATTTTTTAAGGACAGCAGACCCTTATTCAAATGCCATAAAATTGCATCCTCTTACTCTTGCATTACCTCAGAAGAAGATAATTAAGAAGGATTGAGCAAACATTCAAAGAGCTCTGACAGATAACCTTTCTGTCACTGAAATATTTAGATTTTGGTTTCTCCCATCCAAATGCCATTTCATCAAGGCAATCTTCAACCCTCAAAACTTAAAACACGAACAGAAATGTTAGACAAAGGATAAGTAGACTATTTTTATTCCTTATTTGTTGGACTCCAGGACCCAGGTAATGATACTTAGTCATGACCAGTAGATCAGTTTATGATAAAGGTGGAGACTGGATTCTGCTCAGGGGAACTCCATTTCAGTCACACTGTTTTCTTTCTTCTACCCCCCTGCATCGTGAGTGCCTCCATGTATTGACACACAGACATTGAAAATAGCAAGGGGAAATGACCTGGCTATTATGGCAGAGAATTTGGTGTGTGTATGGAAAAGAACAGGACAGTAATTTTGTGTAGGACAGAATGAATTTCTGCTCTGCGGGCCTTGTCTAGACAGGTGGGATGGGAGGGATTTGATGGGAGCAATTTGATTTTAGATAGGAAACATCCAAGTCCTTATGAGAAGGTTGATAACTTCAGCTCAAAGATTTCAGGAGCCTGGGGCTTAGGTTTGGTTATGGATTTCCTTCATTTGCATTTTCTTAAACTCTTTGATACTGGGCCAAACTTAAACAAGAACTCAAACATCCTTTGCCTTGCTAAGATTTCTTATGTATGTATGTGTTTTTCTTATGGTCTTATATATGTTCACATATAACTGTGGGACTTGTAACCTCAAAAATGTAAATGCCTTCAGGATGGGGAGGTCTCTGCCACAGCTGATGATCCAACAGGGTTTGTCATCCACCACTGGGAGACAGTCTGGGATGAGACCGGAGCTGTGCTTGTTTTCCACAGTGCAAGAAGAAACTGCCCCGACCTCAAGTAAACAGAAAGGAAAATCACCTATTTCTTAAGACAAGGAGAGAAACTGAGTTTTCAAGCCAAATTTTGGAGTAAAAATGTGCCCACTTTGCCAGAAATCAGAGGTAAATCATTGCAATGTCCTGTCTCCCAGAAATACACACATGCTGATAACTCAGGTTGTCCTCTGGCCAGTTCAGCCTGCACAGTTGGAACCTTTGTTTTTAGTTTTCGGTCAGAAGTGGAGTAAATATTTGCAAGAGAATATTTTCCTAACAGGGACACTCTCATTTGCTGGAAAAGAGCTTTGCCATCATCCTCTTTTATTGTACAGTCCCGCAAGCCCAGGGCAGGCAGGGACACAGAAATAAATCAAGTGCTCTGAACCTGCATGTTCAGCCTTTACAGTAAACCATGTAAGAGTGGTTCAAACAGGAGAGTGCTGATAAGGTGACCTGACTTCACAGAATTTTGAAGAGCATTTCTTTGAACTTTGAAAGCCTCATTTGTAAAAGATAAGATTTACGGTCCTAAAAAAGGCAGGAAGGAGTTGACAAACTGTTGTCCCCTGGGGAAGCCTTCCTGATAATTTTCCTTTCCGGTTCCAAGAACAGGGCATTTTAGAAACACAAGTGGACAACAACCTTTTGGCTGAGTCTATTTAACTTTGATTCCAGTCAAATTGACATTTTAGGCTTTACTTAAGTAACTTTGATGTACTTCAAAGATTAGATCCCGATAGTAAAAGAACCAGTACTGTTGTCTTTGTTCAGATGCTATTAAAAAAGGGAAAAACATTTAAGTACTTTTGTCACCAGATTTGTCATTTGCTGGATAAAGCATTACTACTATTTTGGCAGTATTCATATTTTACTTGCAGCCTCTGTATCAGGATCCTCTGTGAAAAGTAGTGTTTATTAATGAAAGACAGTCCAGCCTGGATTCAGCTGACCTAACTTGAGACATTTACCTGAGAAATCTAATTTAGGACCAAAATCACTTGATGCTTCTCCTATAAACAATGGGACACTATGTAGGATGCTTCAGACATTTGTCAGCCACTTGCCCTCTGGAAGTGATTCTCTGCCTTGGCTGTACATAAATAGTGCAGACACCTGAATTGCTGAAAGATAGGTAAGATAAATCTGAGCTTTCCTTCTCATAGAAGGGAGTAGAGTAAAAAAACAAAAGAGAAAAAGAGTAGAAGACAGAAATTTTTTTAACCCACTGTCTACACAAAGAGTGTGAGCCACACAGCTTAGGTGATCTGACCAAGGCCAGACAGCAGGAGACAGGCCCAGGTGTTGATCATGATACTTTGAAAGCAGCATTTTACCTACAAAAAAACCTCACACCTCTGGCAGTGGCCTGAAGATTTTCCCTGATATAAATAAAGACACTAGAGCTGGAAAAAATAAGTATTCATTCAATTTATTTATTTCCACTTTCAGAAAAATATTGAACATTACTAAATCTTAATACTTTCACTTTTTCCATGAAAGTTCTCAGGAATATTTTCTTATGTCCATGAGATATCAAGTTTATTATCACATAAAAGCTAATGCTGAAGTTTGTTTCTCATCTACTGCATGTAATAGTTTTGGCCATACAAACAAAGCAACAAGACTCCAAAAATCAGTCATGTCTCTGGAATGGAGCTGGAGTTGTGTGTTATATACCTGCCCTAAAACATGACAAAAACCAAAAATCTTCAGAATTTCCATACTTATTCGTTTCCTTTAAAAATCAGTTAATTTTCGTTTACTGAAGCTTTGAAATGAAAAACTGTGTTGCAAAGAACAGAAAGAAATGTTCCATTCAGATATAGAAAATTTGGGGTGTATCAACATTTTTTCTTTAACTCTTTAAAGTTTAATCTTTAACTGTTGCAGATTCCTTAGAACAACCCAATACCAGAAGTTTTACTTCTGAATTTTTTTTCCTTTTTCTGGGATATAAATATGCACAAATAAAAGAATGGTTAGAGCAGATCAGAGCAAAGGTCTGTCTGATTCAGTATGAAGTCCCACGACAAGGTCTATTTTTCATTTAAAAAAGCCAAGCAGATTGAACAAGAGAACTGAACAGCCAGAGACACAGTTGGCACAAGTAGCCTGTGCACAGCAAATGGATTGAAATATTCATGCATAATATATGCAACAAACAGTTCCAAAGCTGTAAACAAAGGCACAACAAATAGAGATAGAATGAAACTAATGTAATTAATTATTTGCTATAAATACTCTGGCTGGTTTCTACGGATAAAATTTCTGCTGCAATGAAGAGAAAGGAAATTTCTGAACTATAGACAACAGAATCCATTTCAGTATTTGACAGGAAGAGTTTGAAATTGTATCATAATAATAAGGAGAAGTTCACAGATTACCAAAAGAAGAAGAAAATTTATTGCATGAGCAGTGGAGTATGAAAAGGATTTTGCCAGAGCACCCTATCTTTGATGTCCACTTTAAAAAACATACTTTAAAAAAGCTTATTGACAGTAAAGAGAAGTGCCAGCAAAATCATGTGAAAATTACATAAAAAGTACTCCTGTGAGGCACTGAAAGAGCTGCGTTTGTTTAGCTGCTTCCTCAAACAGAACACAAGCAGTGAAAGGCCCGGCAGTGGAAAGCTTAACCAACAGGAGACACTCTTAAGAGCAAAGGCAGGTCGTTTATTTCTTGATTTTTTTTTATATTCAGTGTATGCATTAGTGAAACACAAATTAGTTAACAGTGCAGAGTTGTGTGAGAAGCCACACCAGATGCTGCAGATATTTGTGAGGAAGATAGTGTTTGTTTGCTTAATAAAAATAAAGTCTAAATAGTCTTCTCCTTGATGATCAAGAAATTTGGGGATTCAGCAGTCAGGGTGCCTAGGAGCCTGGCAGAAAGGGAATTTTATGTGGACAAACCCATTGTTTCTGCTTGGGAGAAGGCTTTTTATAGACTTTTGCTCCAGAGAGTTCACTGTCCTGCTGTACCGGAGTTTCTTCTACTTCTAAACAGGCTTCAGCCATAGGTGAGTAAACAGTAGCTGTAAACAGGCAGCTGATCACAGGGAACTTTGTTCTATGTTGACATCAAAAATACTCTTTGTGCCAGTGACCTAGAGAGCAAAGAACCCTCAAAGTGGCAAAACTGCCAGATCACTCCACCACAGTCCATTAGAAAAGGCCATGTGCACACAGACTGTTCACCATCTCCAATGGTCTGTTTGTCCTTGGAAGGCCAAACATATGTATTGCCCAAATAAACACAGTCCTTTAAAAACAAAAACAGCCAAGTCAGGCTACTCAGTACTCCATTAAACTACTCAGGAAAAGCATTCAATTCCCCAGAAGCTTTGATGCTTCTTACCCATCTCACCTTCCCACCACTGCACCTCTCTGATTGGACTTGCCTTTGCCTTTCTCAGCACTGTTATTCCACACACACAATTGGAAAGGAAAGTAATTAAAGTAATTTGTTCATTGGAAGGAGGAGAGAAGACAAAGGAGATAAAAAAGATGAGAAAAGGGATGGCTCTCTGGGTCACAGTTTAGTTAGGTCAGTGAATTAGGGAAAGGGAAATGAGAATTCACTTTCCAGATCCAATTCACATTCAGGTATTTAGTACAGAGAAGAACATGAGCAACTAAAGCCACTCCAAGGTCACTGTAGCTGAGGCTTAACCATGTGCTGAGAATGATCACCAGACTGTGACCATCAAGAGAGACCTGCAGGAAACACTTTGTGAGTTTTCTGGGAATTGGGCAAAGAAATCCCTGGTTTATGGGGTTCTGAGGATGCCCTTCTTCAAATCTCTTTTCAAACAGCTCCTTGGGTTTTCACAGCAAAACCTCAGATTAGGTACCTGGAGGCTGTAGACTCTTCCAGGTTTAGTTGGTAACAGTGCAGCTGCCCTGAGGATGTGAATTTTATCCTTGGGTATTAAAAGTGGGAGGTAGGAGACAGCTGATCTTTGTAGAGCTCCAACATTATCTATTGCAATGCCTCATTAAAGTATTGCATTAAAGAGTTTCAGCCTTTCATTCTTATCATCTTATTGAATTGTCCTTCCATTCCATCACTTCCTGGCTGCAGCTAACTGTTTGTTCTCTTATATTCCCTAATCCCTTTCATTGTCTATTTTGTCCAACTGCAGTTGTTGCCAATGCGTCACCTCCAATACAAAACCACCTGGATATATTTCTTCTTCCTCTTTGCTTTCAGTATCCTTTTATTGCCCCCTCTTTTACT
The DNA here is from genome assembly GCA_013397055.1 of Pachycephala philippinensis. NCBI lineage: Eukaryota > Metazoa > Chordata > Aves > Passeriformes > Pachycephala > Pachycephala philippinensis. Next base: position 168,774 of record VWZT01009448.1, on the reverse strand, counting down.
CTTTTCTGTAAAATCTCCTTCTACGTTGACCTTCTAGATAACAAAAGCAATTTGAAAAGCAACTACAGCTGAAGCTAATATGTTCAAATTGTTTTGCTTGCAGTAGGAGTACACAAATAACATTCTCTTCCTACACATGTTCATCTACACTAGTAAGAAGTTATTCCTCAGCTGTGACATATCTGAAATCATAATGAAGTCACCTTGCACAAGACAAATGAAGCTGAACAGAAGGTTTTCCATTTTTTGTGAAACCTCAAAGTTCTGATACTTGTGGCTATACAAAATAAAAATTAAAATTTTTAAAATTGTCAATATATGTTGCAAAATAAAAGTTACATTTAAAATTTGATGCTGAAGTGTCATACTTCCTTTTGGATGTGTCTAACCACCTCTGTTTGCACAATTATAACATAGCACGCCTTTATCCTCTGTCTGGATTTCACCTCTGTTTGCTTTCCAGAGCAGCAGGACTCCATGTTGCTCAGCAAAAAGTCAGGCAGGCAGAAGAAAGGACCCCAGCATATCATGGAATATTTAAATTTTTCTGTCCTACCTCTTTATTTCTTTCTTCCATCTTCTCTGAATGCTCGACCCAAAGGTTCTTCCCTGTTGTCTCCAGAAGCCATCATGTAGAGAAGAAATAGCCATCTTACTCTTCTATCCAGTAGGCAGGGAAAAAGCAGATCTGGTTTCTTCTAAAAAGAAATGCAAATTCTCTCAGCTAAAGTGAGCCATCTATAATGTGGATGTCTACATCTGAGAGAGTTCCCTAAGATCCTTTTATAAATATTGTGAAGAAACTGGCAATTACAGAGTGTGAGGTTCATTTTTTTTAGACATTTATCTGAATCACCTGCTAATATCTGTATTTCCCTGCTGGTTGTGAAGGGGATTAATAATGGTAGTTCAGATGGACTCTGTGTTGGAAATATTTACAATGAGACAACATGGAATTGCTCAGTACAATAAGGCTTTCCTACTTGAACAAGAAAATATTAAGTCATAAATAGCAAAAATGAAGTTCTGAGTCTGTGTTAGATTCAGAACATGTATAGTTGCCTTTTACTGCTAGGACTGTAGGGAGACATGTTTTAGATCCCCGTACTGTATGCAAGAGCTATTGACCATTTTCACTGGTTTGGCCACTCTGAAAAGACTGAAGTTGACTGCAGAAGCCAAACCCTAGCAGGGTTTGCTAAGAATTCACCAGTAGGCTTAGAAAAAAATAAAATAAAAAGTGCATTATGGATGACGATGAACTTCTCAGGGTGATTTGGATAAATTAAATACTTGGACCTCTCAGTCTCCTTAGTGATTTGCAAACGAAACCACCCTGATTATGGCTCTGAAAATACAACAAATTTTAATTTTACATTTTGAAAGATGGCACGTTAAAATTATTCTAAAAAAATTTCATTGCTCTCAAGCATTATTTAAGACAAATAAGTTAAATATTAGGGGGCATAATATTGGATGGCACAGCCTGAAGGATTACTGTGTTTCTATCTAGGGAAAATACATACTAATATCTAGATCAAGATATTAATGAAACATATTAAGTACTCGGTGAGTTGTTACTGTCATGATCTTCTTGAAAAAATCTGTTGGGGACCTTCCTTGCCACTTCAAAAAGAAGCTAAGTGCAGGGGATAACTATTAACCTGATCACTCTCACGATGAGAATATTGGTTAACCTCAGTCATTTGCTTCCAGGATGATGATTATATTGTCTATTTTCATTTAAGTCACCCTGAACTCCCACTCTTTCAGGATGAGGCCTGCAAGTATCTCTTGAGGAACAAACCAAATGAGAATCAAGTTTAATTAAGAAGCCTCAATGCTGCAAAATTTCCTCTCCAAAATCCAGAATTGTTTAGAACTCAATGGGCAATGGCCATTAACACCGTATCTAAAGGAAATAATTATGTACATGCATTGCAGTTCCTTACCAGCAGCATACCTGTATGACAGGCTTCAGGCTTTACAGTCAACAGGTGCAATTAAAGGCAGCCCTGCATCACTAAGAGGCAGTACAGATTACCAGAGACCTGGGTCTTAGCCCAGACTGTCCCACTGATCTGCCATCCTGACTGAGTCATCTCAGCCCTCTTATCTTCCCCTTTTGTGTCTTCAGACTGTGAATGCTAAGGCAGAAGAGGGCTAGGGAACCTGCTGGGAGAATGATGCCTTAGGTTTTAACTTTTATATTTTTCAAATTCTGTATTCCTAGTGTGTAACTCTGCAGTGTCCTGTAGCCTGTGAGCTGCTGTTCTCTGATGCTAAGATAGACATAACAAAGCCTCTCCAGGTTTTGTCTCCAAGGACACCCAGACTGTTCTAGGCCCAAAATGTGTAACCCAGCATCTTGAGAAGGGGGGCAAGCTGAGGGGAAATTACATCATTAGCTAAAGTGAAATTGGGTTGATATGCAAATGGACAAAACCTATAAAAATGTGAAGAACTCGTGACTCGGGGTCCATCTTGGGTGCAGCCTTTGGCCTGCCCAGGGTGTGCCTCTGAAGGCCTTTCAAATAAATATTCACCTTTATTCCCTTTCTCCTGTCTAGTGTCTGTTTCTAGGTTGGCCTCTTTAGGCATCAAGAATCCACCCACATTTTGGGTTTCTGATTAACTTGTACTTTTCTTGGGAATGGGCCAGAAGCCCTCTATAATATGAAACAATTTTTCTGGTAGTAGCAGTCTTCTCTCTGGCCGTTCCAGGATGCTATAGCTTCTACCTGATGTGCCAGGGACACCTCTGGGCATGGGAGGGCTACAGGGCTATGGGGCATGGCTAGAAAAGCCACTAAACTTCTCATTTATGACATGTGTAAAGCTAATATATGTATATATATGTATATATACCTATATATATATATACATAAAAAGAAATACATTGATCTGATGTGTAGTATATGGTTCTATGCAGTTGTTTGTTTATGTTAACAAAAATATGTAAACATAATTAAATAACTTATAACCTCTTAAGTTTAACATTCTGACATTGAAGGAACTGAGGAACTGTTTTGGAGGTACTGAAGTAAAATTAAAAAGTAGAAATTACTCTTTTCACTTGTGTAGCATTTTGCTTTTATCAAAATCGACAGATTCCCATGACTTTTTTTTTTGAAGAGCTGAGAACATTTTGTTCAATTCTGGCCTTGAAACCTTCTTTTATTCTCCGGCAATTTTTTTCCTAGAAGCACAAGATCCCTTTTGCCTGGCTTCTCTGTGCAGATAAGCCCCTAGACAAATATTAGCTAATTATTTTTGCCTAACTCTTGTTCCATCACAAGCATTGGAAGGGCAAAGGACACTTTTTCGTCCAGCACAATGGATCTGGCAGGACATCATTATCCTGGGTAGAAATATCAAGTGAACTTGCAGCATTACAAAGCAAATTCACAGTCAACACATTCTGTTAAGCTGACAAGAGAAATTCTGTGCAGCTACACTGCTCTGGCAGTATTAGTCTGTTTAATCTTTTTTGATAGTTGCCTGCAAATATCAACAGAAAAGGGGAAGGGTCAGCTTGGATCTACAGGAAGAAAGAGAGCTCAAATGCAATCTGTGGCTGTTGAAATGAGTCGTTCTTTGGTTACTTGAAACAAACATTTAAACCCCTGGATAACAAGATTTACACTGATAAACACAGTCAGCAGCTTCACCAGAGGTGTATTTTTCTCTCCTCTTATTTAATACTCAGTAAAACTGTTGTACACACACACACACACACACACACACACGGGCACATGCTCAATTTCGTGCATTTTGAAAGCATGTTATGTATGTCTAACAAGTCACACAAGCTTCTGAGGGAGTTGTTTCTTCTTAACTCTCTTTTTTTTTTTTTTTCCTTTCCTTCCCTTTTTGATCATGGTTACAGGAGCAGATAGTGACACATGATACATAAAAGGACAAAGTTGGAGAATTTTTGTTTATTTTCCAGAACAAGTTAACTTTCTTTCTAACCTCAGCTGACTTAATCTGAATTAAAAATGCTTCTCTTAAAAAGGTTTCCACAGAAAAATTAGGCAGTATGCTTTTAAAATAGGGCTAAGTTGATCCAAGGGATGATCTATGGGATACCTGGTCTCCTGCCCATGACCTGGAGTAGTGCCCTGGTGCTCCCCAGCACAGACTGGCTCAGTGCATCACTTCTGGCTGCTTCCATAACCAACAAAATGTGTCTGCAAAGTGCAAACACTGGGCAGCTGAGATGAACAGATGCAGTTTTGCAAGTCATGAAAATGATGTGAAGAACCCTTATGAGGAAGAAAGGCACAACACTGCCTTTTGTGAGAACATGATCAAGCCTTAAAAAGATCGAATGCATGAACCATAAACTACTGTTAAAGATTGTGGAAGAACTGGCATCTCCTCTATTGGAAAGGTTTAGAGTTAGGCCTGGTAATGGAACTATACTCTCATCATTACAGAGGCTTAAAATGCTCTAACACTGTTCCTAACCCTGGAAAAGATCAATTGCTATGCTTCTCACACAGTCTTATTTCATTAATAAGTACAGATGCTGCAAACTTGGCTCAGGTAATGGCAAGCAGATTAACTAAAGTACTGCCACACCTCCTGCAGCTTTAAGACCAGTGGGAATTGCATTTTGGAGCTGATCTGAACAGACTGTTTAACCTTCTGTATCACAAAGAGCATTAGAGAAAGCCAGATTTAACAGGCTAAATGGAGAGAGCAAAAAAAGCATTTTGCTATGTGCAATGGCTTTCCTCATCACAGCATAAAAAATAAACTTTGGAAGACAATTTAGTGGCTAAATTAAAAGTCTTTATGCCTCCCTGGTAGGTAACCCTTAAAGGATGCAATCCATTCTCTTCATCCAGTGTAGACTGGGAAAATGAGGCAAAATTGTCACTTACTCAGTAGAGACTTTTTTATCCATTTTTTAATCAGCTCCATGTATGGAGTCTTACTTGAAAGACAAAACAGTAGCATGAATAGTCACAAAGAATTTTGACACCCTTTAGAATGGGATTCCTTGAGAAAACAATGATGGAATTTAAGAGTTAAGAATTGTGGGGACTGTATGGCTATAAAACCTAAAGCACTGGGGAGTCTATTCAGGCACATGTGCTAACACCCTTCTTGGAAAAACAAGAGAGAAAAAATTTCAGGGCACAGATATGTGTTGTTATTATTATGTATAACACAGGAGTATCTATGAAATCAAGACCAATGTCTGCTTAAATCTAATAATCCTGTATGACATACACTGAGAGAGAGTACGTTTGATTTTGTTGAGTTTGTAAGAAATGTACAGTCCTTACAATGTTCTAGCAGATCAGAAGACAGAGACCCTGCCTGTGGTTCATGGCTTGCCCAGCTGGGAATCTAAGAGTGAGCACTGCCAAAACTCTGACCAGCCAGGACAGAGAGGAATTGCAACTAAAACAAGCTCCAAAGTTGTTTGCCTGGTGGGCTTAGGCTGCAGAACCCCAACTGGGAACACACCTGGCAAGGACTTGTGAGAAATGTCAGCTTCATTTGCCCTCTGTGGGTGCAATTATGCAGGCACTGTAGTGTGGATTTGAGTCTAAACTCAAATTTTAACTCTTCTCCTGATTTGTTTGGATATGTAAGCACATACTCCATGTGGATACAAGCCAAGGTCTAGAGTGCAGTAGAGCAAAAGCCAAGAGCAGAAACCTGGCAGGACTAAGCATAGAAGGCACCAGTGCACCAGGAGACCTTGTCCTTGGCTCTCCTCCGGAGCCATAGTGAAGGCTCTGAGCCTGGGCTAGAGGGTCGGAATCAGACTGGCCAACAGTGAATTTCACCTATCTAGTGGACACTGTTTTCTCTTATACTGCAAAATAAGCGTGGTCTTGTTGATACAAGTCCTAAGTGCAACATTTAGTGTGGGTTTACCCAGGGCAGATCATGCCTGGCTGACCTGATTGCCTCCAGGGATGAAATCACTTGTTTTGATGACAAGAGAGTGCTGGATAAAGTATACTTGATTTCACTAAGATTTCTGACTCATCTCCACAGTCCTCTCATCTGGAAGCTGAGGATTTATAGTCCACCAGGTGTCATGAAAGCTGCCTGGACTGTTGATCTCAAAGTCTACCAACCAATGTCTCGATTGGTAGCCATCAACCATTGGCCAGTAACAACCAGTATCAACGACCTGAATAATAAAATAGAATAAATCCCCAGCAATTTTGAAGATGCTAGGAAATTAAGAGTGACTGACACACTGAAAGGCAGAGCCTCACTCAAACTGGTTCTTGATAAACCTGAAGACAGGGATAACAAAAAATGTTATGAATATCAACGAAGAGTGATGTTCTGCACTAGGCTGGGCCAACCCCAGGCATCCAAACACTGGCTGCTGGGGAGAATCCTGGTGAAAAGGACAAGAAGACACCAGGCTGAATAGGAGCTGACAGGAAGTTCTCCCTGTACATAAGACAAACCAGATCCTGAGCAGCAATAGGAGGAGCGTGTCCAGCAGATCAAATTGCAATCCCTCTCTGCACACCTGGAATACTGTGTCCCACTGTGGATGCTCCCACTCGCAAGTTAAGAGAGATATGCAGAAATTGGAGCCGACCCAGCAAAGAGCTAACAAAATAGCCCAGAAGATAAATGACTTTGCATTCAAAAAGCTGTTTTATCTAATGAAGGGGAGACCATGAAGTGAATGATGAGCAATGGTCACAAGATGTGGCTGGGGAGGTTCAGTTTGGACATAAGGAAAAGCTTTACTCAGAGGGTAACAGTGGAGGAGGCACCCAGAGATGCTGCAAAATCACCATCCATGAGGATTTGCACAACTTGCCTAGACAAAGCCACAGCTGACAGCAGGTGTTGGCAGTAGTCCTGTGTAAGAGGGAGGTTGGTCCCAATTAGCTCCAATCAGTTTCTCTGTAATTCTGTAAAACCTATCATAATTTCTCATTCATTTCATTCTGCAATAATTACTAATAAAGAAAACCCACTGATTGGTGAATTTACTTTGCTATTTATAGAAAATATAATTACCATATTTGTTTAGCTTTCTATTGTCTAATGATTGTTTAAGCCATTTATTTTGCTGTTCTGCATACTTCCAGTTCAACTGATAAGTGTATATGGCTATATTTAGCAAAGGCTGTGGCTGTATTACAGCCTCATCCACTTGACACGGTTGTGTTTCACATGAGGCAGCCCATCTTGGTCCTGATGAGTCATTGTCATTGAAGATATTTCTGTTAAAATTACTTAAGCCATTTCACATGGTTACTTTATGAGTTTTCATGTCTTCTCATAAACCGTCATGCACAGCTTTTGTTTTCAAATGTATTAGAAGTCATACACGGAATCCCCCTTTGAACAGAAGTCTCATTAGCAGGGAGCAAAACAGGCTACGGAAATATAAAACAGAGGAAATAGAAAGGCAAAGAAACAAACCCACACATATGGCAGTCTGCTGCTATTTCGTGGTGTTTGAGCTCTCTCTCCACAAGGCCTTGTAACCACTGATGATGCTGATGGGAAGTAACTGCTACACTTCTCCCCTGTGCTGGCTTTCCCTCACCGTAGGATGAGGTTTCATGTAGAGTCTGTTACAAGCATAAAACAGTTGGGATTCTCTGGGAGGCAAAGAGTAAAGCTCATTATAAAATGTGAGACATTGACTTGAGTGCTGAAGCACTTATTAATGACCTGATTCAGATCTAAAGAATCTCTCCAACAAAGGAGGCTCTTCTGCCAGTGAAGCACAATTTGAGACTCATAGCTTGTATACACAGGGAAAATTACCAGCATAATTATGCCAGTATAATTATACTAGTTTAGCTACGCCAATAAAATTCTCCCTCTGTGGACACTGCTGTCCCTGTAAAAAAAAAAAAAATACTTCTTTTCTATGGAGCTCATCTCAACATAATTTAAATCAGGACATTTATCTTGAGATAAGAAGAGAATGGGAAGTTTGACTGGCAGAATATACTGGGACAGCTATGCCAGGATAGTTAGCCGTTTCCGTATAGGCAGCTTTCAGTTGTTCACAGGAGTGTGAGATTGTGTCTTCTTGATGAAAGCCCTGGGTTTAAGTGTTTTCACATTGCTTCATCTACTGAAGTCAGAATAAATAATTATAAAAGAGAATCAGCTCAGTAATAGGATCTGATAAGCATATATCTCTGCTCAGCAAATTGCTGTGCTTGCCTCATTAGGATTAACCACCCTGCAGACAAAGAAGCCAAGTCGCAGCTTCTAAGGATACAGTGCCAGATGGAAGTTCCTATTCAAAAAATATCTCAGGAGATGTCTTGGCATCTGTTACTGAAGAGTGTTATGGGTAAAACCTTAAGAACCAGCCCAAAAATGGGGCAAACAGATGCTGGTGAAGCTTTTGTGAGGGTCCCACAAAGAAATTCTAGAAGTTCGTGTTTTTCAGCTGAGCTGTTGCATCTCAAAAATATGCATTATACAGACCCATAGCCTGATGAAAATCCTTTTGCCTGGACCTTCATGAGAAAAGCCTTCAAAGTATTGCCATTAAAGCTTTGGCTCAACTCTTCCCTATGGTTAGTCACAGAGACTCACAGGTCTTTAAAATCAATCATGTTAAGAATTTTATTAGGAACTGGGGATCACTCCTGCAATGCATGAAAGAAATAAGCAGGAAGGACACTGAACCACTGGGCTTTCCCTTGCTGCTTTTGCAGAAACCACACCAATACAAGACTGAAGGTGGCAGAATATCTACCATTCCCTGATTTCATCACTACCCTAACAACTTTAGGCAGGGACTTGTGAGAGGTGTCAACTCTATTTGCCATTTATGTGCATCTGTGCAGGCACAATAGTGTAGATTCAAGGCTAATCTCAAGTTCTGTCTTCTCTGGATAGCACACACTCAGGTATGGACTTCAGCCAAGGTCTAGAGTGCAGTAGAGCAGGAGCCAAGAAGAAGAGCCTGGCAGGACTGAGCAGAGCAGGCAGCAGAGCATCAGAAGACACATTTCCTCAGGTCTTCTCAAGGGCCCCACTGAGGGCTCTAAGCCTGGGATGCAGCAGGGATAACATCCATCAAAGCAGCAGGGAAAGGAGCAGCCCATGGGATGGAGCATACTTAAAGTCTCTCTTAGATTAATCCTTTGTGTAAGACACAGCCTGTGGGAAATGAAAGAATGAAATCCAAGGCAGTGAAAGTGCTACCAAAAACTATCTCCAGCTTTTGTGAAGTGGTATGCTTGGTTTACAGATAAGAGGTTTGATGGACCTTGCTCAAAGGCCTGGCTGACTAAGAAGGAAACACTCAGTTTAACTGGTCTGAATTTAATAAAATATCACACTTTCTTCAGCATTAACAATGTCAGGCCTGACCCACAGCACTGACATCTGTTTCCCAGAAGATGCCCATGGATGTCAACTCTCAGGACATGCTAAATTCCTCACGAGACGAGGCGTCCCTACTCCCTTACGTAATTCATGATCCAAAACTGTGTTCAGGATTGCTCAGCCACTAGATGTCCCTGCGTACTAGAGGGCAAAGAGGAGAGGATGAGCTCTGGGCCACATCCAGAGAAAAAGCTGGAGAACAAGCAGCATGGAAGCCTCCCTATTTTTGTGCCAGTTCTCTGCCTAGGTGGAGGTAGCAATGCAATGATTTTCGTTTGCTGACAGACTGCGTAGTTGTGAGCATACCCCAAGGAACGTGCTCCTTGCATGTCCTGGCTTGAATTACTGAGCTCCAACTTGGGAATATGCACAGAAAAATGGGAAGAAAAATCCTTTTCTCTTAAATCTCTGAAGAGATAAATCTGACTTCACTTTCTCCAAAAGAAACTTTTCTAAACTAACCAGCCTCACCATCCTAGCAGACTGACAGAGAGGAAGGAAATTCTACAGCAAAAGCTCTTATCTACTCTTTCTGTTGGATAGGTCATAAAAGGACAGCAAGCGTTCCCTCAAATTCCTGCGTTATTTCTGCCATGTGTACTCACATGCACTCTTCTAACAATATTCTTGTGTTCAGGACGTGTATTTAGCTCATCAGCACTTTGGAGCATGTAAGGTCAAGAGCCATAAAAATAGGTTGTGCAAATCTGATGGGGTCTGCAACAAATGCCAGGCTCTGACCTGACTGCAGAGGTAGAAATCAATAGATGAGGAACGTGTTTGAGTGGCTGCAGGAATCTTTTATCTTTTGCCTGGCAAACAACCACTTTGGCTTGTGAATGCAGGACCTGTACCATCACACCAGTGCTGGGGACGCACAAACACACAAACTTAGAGGGAAAAAATAAAAAGTCTTCTGCTTTTTCACGTGAAACACAAACACTGTGTGATGGACCCAGCTCCACAGAGCTAGGCTGGCAAGCTGTGCTAGTGCAGAAACTGAACAGCTACAGCACCCAGGCACAGCTATGGATGTCAACTTGGAAATGCCCTTTCAAAGAGCTTAATTTTTAGAAGACAAAAGACAGATGTGTCAAACTGAACCACGGACGGAAAGCTACATAAAGCACACTTTTGACAAGCTTACCCATGAGATCTCTACCTCATTCCCATTTTACTTTCCTAATCCCAGCTTGCTTATCAGCAAGTAAGGCAGCAGCCAATGGGTCTGATCTGAAAACAATGATGCACTGCATCTGCGAACAGGAGTTCTCTGGTGGTATTAGGACCACCACAATATTTCATAGAAAGCTTTACATCTTTGTATGAAAAGCTGGTATATAAAGATCTGGTACATTAAAGGATACTTCCAATAGTATATCTTATTACTCATCACTGACTCACTTTGATAATGTAAAGTCAGAGAGAGAAGTTGCCAGCATTCCTTTGTGTTATAATCATTAAAGAGCAACCGCCAGCTTTCCCACACTTTCAACTTCTGCAAAATTATTGCTCTTTGCCCTTTACCACATCTGTGTTTGCATAACCAAGTGGTGTACAGCTTGTCAACACCTCTTTATGTTTTACCTTCCTCCCTCCAGGGCTTTGTTTATGTGTCATCAGAGCAAATCCACTTCTGAGGAATAGAACCTCCTTTTCCATAGTATACAAAAGGGATCGATAATTGCCATATTAATTCTCAAGCATGAGCTCTGAAGGAATGAAAAAGACCTGTACAATGAAATCCAATTCTAGGAGAAACAGTTTGGCTAATTGCCTCACACCCTGCACTGCGGGGGTTCCTTTTTGGTTATGTTCAATGTCAAGTGAAACCACCCGGTATGTAGGCGGACAGAAAGAAGGTACCAGTGCTTAACCTCTGGCTAGGCTCACTGGAAGTCCAACACCAGTTCCCTCACCTCTGGTAGCACACGTGTTGCACTGCCCATAGGCTCAGGTCACAGGGTGTAGGAATGTGCCACCACTGCTCACCAGAAAATTTGGGCCATGCCTGTCTTTGGTAGAATTTGGGTGCTTAGAGCCATGTTCATCACCTCCTTTGCACCCAAGTCCTTGTACTCTTCTTTCCCTTTGATGTCTCTCAACAACTCTCTGCTCTCTGCCTTGCTTACATCCTCTGAATCACTTCACTTCTCACCAAGTAGGTGCAGAGATTACAATGAATTTAGGATATCTATGAAAATAGCCTCTAGGTCCAAAATGATGGCCTGTTCCACTATTCAGGACCGTGTTATATTGAAGGTGGTGAAAAATCTATTCAGCCCTTTGTGCTCAGAGTTGTGCTCAACATTTTCTCCTACGAGGAACAGTCAGGTGTGCTTTACTAAGCATCTAAGTTGTTGCAGCTCCGAGGCAGACAATGAGGCTCTGACATGCTACCTCAGAGAGCCTGGATTTATTAGATGTGCTCAGACTATGCCTAATACTGAAAGCATCAAAACAACATTTGCTATTCTGACTCCTGCATACATCAGGACGTTAAAGACCAGACTCTAGAGCCTGTCCAGGCACATACCTTTGCCTGCTGTTTCCCAGAACCTAGCCAGATGTCCACTCAGTGTCTTTCAGAAATGAATCACACCTATAAATGTTCAGTAACCTCCCTGTATCAGCAATGAAGAGCAGTATGCTCCTCTGTTGAGCACCTAAATTGCCCACTGTCCATTTGGGGAATCCTAGGTGCCCAGTTTAGGTGGCATGAGTCACCCTGATGGATCAGGTAAGTGCTGCCATTATCTTACTTACATTTGATGTCCATGGTAAAGCAGTTTGAACATGGATTTTGTCCCTTATTCAAATTGTAGCAGCTTGTTCAAGCACTGAAACTTCTGCATTCAGTTCTTGGTAAGTAAATACGGGAAAGTTGGGATGGTTTCCTTGAACATCGGACTCTGAAATACCTTTTAGGGAAAACTTCCCTCGACAGCTAAACTACAGCTGCTGTAGTTTACCTGCTTCAACAGCAGGCAGACATTTTCTGGTCTTTATTTCTAAATGCTATTCCACGTCCTCTCTAAATTTCCTTTTTTGATGTTACATAGGATATTTGCATAAAACTGAGGAACTCAGCCAAATACTTCTCTTACCACTTCAAAGCTACTGACCTCCAAGAAGCTGGACTGGTGTAAATGAGGGAAGAATCTGACGCAATAGGGTAGTTCAGTGTAATTATATATCCACTGTCCAATACCACCAGGTAGCTGCAGTTGTGTCTGGCCAAGCCCAAGGTAAGTTTGGACTCAGCACCACTGTCAGACATCTTCTGGATCACAGCTGATTCATGCCCTGCTAGTTAGAAACACAGCCAGGACTTGCTTTCATCTGTCTACAACAGACTCCAGTGGATATTTCCTAAAGATGGAGTTTAGACAATATTTTAATACAAAGGAAGTCGCACTATGTTTCTTACACTTTTGCATCCAAGTTGTGGGGAATCCTACTTACTGCTTGAATTATGATATTACCAAAGGTTGTAGTGAAGCTGGGAGGTGAAATAAATGCAGAAAACATGGGATTTCCAGAATAAAACTGCCCAAAAGTGGCAGTTATATTCTGTAAATTAGGAAAACCCCTCTGGTCAGTAATCAGGAGAATAGGCAAGTGACTGAAGCAATTGTGTTTCTCCACATTCCTTAAAACTGGTCATCCTGGCTGATGTCTTGAAGTTGTCACACGAGCAACATTCTGAGCTTTTGAAACAGGAGAGGCTAGTTGTTCTATCTCTCATTTTAGTAAATGCCCAGATCACTGCACCACAGGTAGCTGACATATGGGCTGAGTCTGAAATGCTAAGTACTTCAGGTATTTTGTGGAAGAAAGTAAACTGAATGCAAAATTCCTTTAGCTGGGCAACAATGACAGCATTTCACAGGACTGTACTGTTTGGGTGTACAGCACTCCTTGGGCTCCATTGCTCTCTGCCCCCAACAATCAGCTGTTCATTCTGACCTGTGAGCACAGTCAGATTGATCTTAATTAATCTGATTCATACTATATTAATGCTCAATTCATCAGTGCATTTCAATATGTATAATAATACTAATAATAGATCTGGACTTAAATTTGAAATAGATCCTACTTATGATACAGACTGCATGGCAGAAGACCAAATGTGAAAACTGGGACTGAATAAGCCAGCCTTGACAAAAATTAAAATCCAAATTTTGAAATCTCATGTTCAGGAATAGCAGATTTGGGGATAGGGATATTACTGACTCACATTCTGATACAGAACATACATTCTGATCTGCATTTATTTTAAATTACATTAAAATAAAATTCTATGCATGAGGAAATGGACCAAGCCCATAAGTTTTGTCCTGTGGACCAACCCATAAGGCTTGGTTCTATGTGATTTTTTTAACCTACAATAAACGTTGTTGTCTCCAAAATCTTCTCATGGACTGCGAGCCTGGAAACCTAGAATTGTGGCCAATTTTTCACTGTGCCTGAGACTGCTTGGATTGATCTCTGAAGCTTTGAGTTAGAGACATTTTTGGCCAATAGCTCTTTACCACAGTTGCAGATCTGACCACACCGTATATCTGTGCTTGAATGTGTTCAAACTTCATAAATAAACTGCTGTTAGGACAAACCCATATTCTTTGGCAGTTAATTGATGTTAAACTACTGCAACCTGCTGTTCTGCTGTTAGTTTAATGGTTGATTCCAACAAATAGATGAACCTATTAATTAACTGCAAATAAATTATTTCACTTTTCCATAGCTTCTTTATATTCTACCAAGCTTCCCATATCCTGTTATTTCAGGATGTGGCCTTAATGTGCCACAGCATCTATAATTCACAGAGACACTATCAGACGTACTACAGCAAAATAAGAATCTGGGGAAAGCAGAGCTCCCACTTTGATGACATGTAATTATTTCAGATAGCAAACTGCTGCAGGCAAAGTCTGATATATTTCCATTAACCACGGGCAGGCATACCCCTTCTTGAGGGAAGACATGCAGTCTAGTGGCTGGAGGAGTGGACTAACTTGGGTTTTGAGCTCTCTGGCAGTGACCTCGTGCAACCCTTTTGAATTTATGATAACTGTGAACGAATGGCAGAGAATTACTGAACCATCTTTCAGGGACCATTAGCAGGCTCGACTCATTGATATCAATATTGCCTGTAAGGTTTTGGAATATCACAAGCCGTTTAAGGAACACATAACAACAATAGGGATGTGAGGGAGCAGAAAGAGTAGCATTGCTCCACAAAGAAGGATGAGCTAGGAGCTGACATTGGCACAGGCTGTGCTTTCATCCACAGCTCTTGCTGCTCATAATAACAGACTATCCTGAAGTCTCAAAATTATGTATGTTCTTTGTCAATCTGAATTTCTACCTGTTGGCAGCTCATGGCCATTTGTTCTCATGTCGAAAATTGCCTCTTCTTGAAATTTTCTTTTTGAGCTTTTTGTTGTTCTCACCCCTGGTTTGTTTTGTGTTTTGCTGTTGATTTTTTTTTGGGGTAGGGTTTTTGTTTGTGCGTTTATGGGTTTTTAAACTAAGAACAATGGTATCAATTCCTTCTTATCAATACTCAAAATGCCTTATCTTCTATGTGACATTTGCTCATTTTACAGCCACATCACAACAGTTACACCTAATTAGCTCGTGATTGACTAGTGCACACTATTTTGTTCCCTGTCCTTTTCAATAGATGCAAACACAGTTTGTAATGGAAATTGTTGTGATTATTCACTAAGCGCATGACCTTGCACCTCATGTAGTTACACACATCCATTTCTATTAGCTCACTCATCAAAATTCTTCCTTGCCTTCCATATTCTGATCCTCTGCTGTATTGATGATGCATCTCAGCTTTGTGTCAACAGCTAATTTAATTTACATGTTCTTCCTGTTTATGTAAAGGTCACTAATGAAAAATTTGGCAACGTGTGTCAAGAGCAATCTCTGATGTTTTGTGTTAGTACCCTCTTCTCACAGGGTCAGTTGATAAATTCATAGAAAAATTGAGGTTAGGAGAGACTTCTAGAGGTCCATTAGTCCCTTGTTCAAAGGAGCACTGATATCTAAGCTGAATCAGGTTGCTCAACCCATTAAATCCCTTTTCAAGATGTCAACAGTTGTTTCGTTTTAGTCTAATTTCTTGGGAAATCCTGAATCTTTCAAAGTTCCTTTTTTATTCTTGGTCATCTTTTCTGTATGAAAAACAGCTCTCATTTGGCAGTATATTTAGATGTTTATCAAAATACATCAATCATAGGTCTGTGCTGCTTAATTTCTCTGGAAGTAGAATATTTTTATTGACTTCCCTTTTGCTACTAATGCTGAATATCTAAAATGGGCTTTGGCCTGTCCAGTGGTATGGAGGTTTCTTTCATATTTCCATTTTCTCTATAGATTATAAGAATTCAGGAAATGGAAAAGATGGGCCTTTGAGATCTGAAACTACTCTAATTTCTTCCCTCAATCAAATCATGTGACATAAAATTGCAATTTTTATTTCTATATTAATTATTTTTCTGTCTCCTTCCTACAAATATTACAGTCATATGACCTGTCCTTAAATGAAATTTCCTGTTGCCACACAAGAGACCAGGTTTCCCATTCTTGAGATTCTTTGTAAGTCAGCTGGAACCTACCAGGAACTTAACACCCACGTACAACAGTGTTATCCAAATACATCATTTCTCGAACTTACCTGAAGTTCAATGTTTTGGCAGAATGTCAGGTACCTATTTCGGCAGTACAAGATCATTTCGGAGAAAATATCTATGCTGAAAAAAAAGAGACAAAAAGAGCCTTTCTGACCACTATCCAACAGAGTGAATGGGTGATGAAGTTTCTAGTTTGGACCGTGCTTCCTGCTGACCACTGAAGCATTTGCCAGAGCATCAGGCCAGTTCTTCCACTAGTGTAAACCTCCACAGCAGATAAAGTTTATGCCTATCAGCAGCCAAATAAAGGTGCCCCTAAACACAGGCCAAACTATAATTGCTGTGCACAGCTAATAAGAGTTCAGACAGCTTGAAAGAACAGCAATGAGACCAGAAGACTTTCATCTTTATGTCACTGATGCAACTAAATGTAGAATAGATCAGTCATGATCAAAGTCTTCTGAAAATGCCTCATAAGAAACTGGTGGTGCAAGCTGCACTGTTTTGCTTGAAGATAGAATGGCAAAGTTACAGTGGCAGAACCTGGTCAGATTGAATCCTACTTGGTGACATCAGGACTAGGGTTTTTTTAAGATAAAGATCATAAACTACGTGCAAAGTAGGAATAATAATGTGTGTTAAATGGAATGAGAACATGGCTTTCTCCTCTTAGATGTGTAGCCCAAATTTTTAAGAAGTGTAGTTTGAACTTGACATCAAACGTAGATTTTATGGGTCATTCATGAAACTCACATTTACTAGTATTATCCTTATTGATGTTAGAGTTCTGCTTTTGGGGGTCCAATGCCAGCCTTTTGGATTTCCATTTTTCTGAGAGCTGCACAGTGGATCACAATCCCTTGGAGCCAGAAGAGGTGGTTAATGCCCAAATTCCACTGCAGTACAAATTTAGAAGGAGCTGACAACTGAGAGAAACAGGAATTTTGACTCTGCCATAGGGCTGGGGCAGAGCAGAAATATCTCCCAGCATAGCAGTAGGAGGTAAGCTCGTTCCTACTTGCTAAATCATCTGCTTGCTTAATGCCAAAACCAGGCAGGCAGACAAAGCTCTACAACAATGGAAGAAAGTAATGTGGAAAAAACTACTACAATTGCGATAAAAATTACCTGAAACTGGGTGGAATCACAGACATGGAGGCAATGGAGTGTTTGATCAGACAGTACTTTTGCCTAAATAACAAGCACCCTGGAAACAGAGTTAGTTACTGTTTTCTACACAGCTAGAGGTGCCCATGCACCAGCAGGCACAAAATGGGATCCATGAATGCCTTTAGCCATCAGGCAGGAGTGAAAGATCATTCGAACACTGGGACTTGGGGTAAGCAAACAGGTACAACGTCAAACTATGTCAAACATTTCTTCAATGGATATTTTGTTCTAAATCAAAGCATACTGCCAACTAATAAGGTAAACACAATATAGTTCAGTTAGGAAGTAGGTTAAAGCAGCTGTTCATTTATTTTCTCAGTGTCAGGAACAGGAACTCGGCAAGTTCCTTGAACTCGGCATTCTCTTTTCTTTCAGCTTTATAAACATGCCTTCACAATCTCCTGCTGCATTTATTTTTTTTTCCCTGCATACTGCAGGCAATAACTATGAAACTCTTTAATTTAACAGTATGTTCTTTGTCCTGCAATTGTTCCTGTTTTGCAACCACATAGATTATATGTATGGGCCTGTAGGAATAGTCAAACAGTTAATAAGGGTAGGGTTTGGCATGCTTCACTATGTACAAATTCTACAATCAAGTCCTGACAGGAAAGCTCTGTATCTTCTGTGGTTCCCAGTCCTGACTAAAATATGCAAAATATCACTACTGGGAATGATACTTATTTCCCAGAAAGCTGCAATACCAGTTTTTTCTTATCAATGCATCATTGAAACGTATTTTGTTTACAGTTTACGCCATTAATTTTCCCAGGCATATTAGGTTTTCAGAAGTGATCCATGGCTCATTGTGCCTGTCAAAGATACAGAGGTGCTATTTCAAATTTCATTACACCTTTAATGCAGTATAAATGAAAGAACTAAAGAGAGACCTGTACCAGATAACTGTATTAACCCCTGAGGTTAAATGTCCATCCGCAGGATTCCTTGGATCTTATGGTTTTCTCATAGGCCCCTTTACCTGGGGGTGGTGTACACCCTTAACGCAGGCAGAAATGCACTGTGCAACAGGCACCACAGCACAGGGGTACCACAGTCAGGATAAGAAGCTGTGCTCTGCAGGGCAGCTGTACAAACTCAGTTGCTGATCCTGCTGTTGAGATGAGAACAAGAGTGAAATCCAGCATGTTCCTCTAGAGGTATGTCAAGAGCAGCAGGAATACAAGAAGGGGAACACAGTAAACAAAAACCACTTTATTTGTATCTAATAAAGTAAACAGTCATCAGCGTGAACACGTACAGAGCCCAGATCTGGAAGGTAAGGAAGTAATATCTTTGCATAATTCCTTTTTAGTCAAGAAAGGTATTTAAAACCCTTAATGTGGCCCTGGGCCTTGAACTTGGAGACTTACTGAAGCAGAATCTGAAGACAAAATTCAAATATGAATTTTCTTCTCTTTAAAAATTGCCTTTTAGAGGTAGAACCTCAAAAGACTTGGAATTCTTACTTTGACCTCAGAAGACTTTAAAAAAATAGTTGCTTACTTAAACCACTGGAATGCACAGGAGCAAGTTTTCTCATGAGGTTCATGGTCAGCATAAAACCAGAAGGGAAGAAAAACTGGTCAAACACTTTAGACGGCTACAAGGTGGAGGTTTAAGTTTTAAAGAAATATGAGAAATTGATTGTTTGGCTATGCTGTTGCTCATATTTCAGGTGAGAAATTCAGCAAGACTAGGTCCCATTACATTGTCTGTCAAGGTCCATCTAGTCTGCTAATCAGGGTGAACATGGCCTTTCAAAGGAGAAAGCTGCTTTCCTCTGATGCAGTGGCCTCTAACTCTGGCCGAGCTTGGAGAAACACCCTCACTGATTTTCTCCTCTAGCATTTAGTTCTCTTTAGAGCTCATTATATTTCCTGGCCAGTTTTCCATGTATATAGGGCCATCCCCCCTTAAAATCATAAGCACCAAGGAGCACACTTCATTCTGCTTTCAGTAAAAGCTCTCTAAAATAATCACTCTAAGCAGAAGCAGTGAGAAAAGAGGAGCAGCCTAGAGAAAATAGAAAAAGAGCCTAAGAGAAAGGTTGAAATAGGTGGGAATAAGAGAGAGACACCTCACCACAGAGTTCATGAACCATCAGAAATGATGGTGCAATGCTGTTCTGCAGTCCAGCCAAGGAGAAGGATTAAAGTTCTCTTCTTTATAGCAGCAATGGGAGAGCCAAGCTCTCCCAGTTTCCTTTTGCTTTAGGGACAAGTCCTGCTCACCATGAAAGTCTTCTCCAGGAGCTAACCAAGTCAGCACAATCTTGGCAGTTTTTCTGTAGGAGGGATGAAGGGGACAATTCAGGGTGTTCTGTATGTTGTATTCAGCAGGTCCTCTGCCCCCTGAAATGCAAGAGGATGGACAGGAGTAACCAGCTCAACTCTCTCCCTGTGATTTGAGTGTGTGTGTCTGAAACGGCACTTGCACAGATGCCATGTGCTCCTGAATCTTTGCCACCTGTGGGGAGACCAAGTCTCCACCCCTGTGCTAATCCCTCTCCCCTTTGGGCTTGGCAAAGGACATGTATTTCTCTTATAACAAGTCTCCAAGAACTCAGAAAAGCAGCATCTATGGGCAGTGCCATATCTCCCGACTTCCCTAGACCTGCTGCCTAATTAAGCCTGCTTCACTCCTATGCCCCAGGTAGTCTAGGGTCATTAAGCCAGAGCTAGCTGCTGTTCTTGCCAAAAATGCGTTCCTTTGCACCAGGGGCCATAGACAGTAGCAGAAAGTTACACCTCCTGGCTAATACAGTGTTTTATTCAGTATGGACTATTGTTCTAGTTCAGTGGTGTTTAAAGACTTAGCTTTCCTCTCACCAAAACTTGTTTTGCCCTGGATAGATCTGTTACATAAATGATCATATTTGCCCAAAGCACCACAAGAGACAGATATTTTTACTTTTCTCTTCATTCAAACTCACATCATCACTAGAGCTGAGCACTTTTCCAACTGTGCACAAGGATTGTAACGATACTCAGAATCAGGCTAACACAAAATCATCCATGATTTCTTTAAAAACAATGTCTCTAGGGTATTTATATACATTTACTTTGGTCTCTCAAAGGTCCTAGAAATACGAAGCAAGCAAGCACTGCCCTTAATGTTTTCCATCTAGAAGGCAAATCAAAAGGAACTCACCAAGTTACAGATATAAACAGTAGACCTTATCTACTTATATTGTTTGGCTGCCTTCCATGTTCTTAGACTTAATATTCCCAACAGTTAGAAATATTGTTATCTGTAAAGTGCCATGGACATTTATGGTGCTATATAAATGCATATTATTAATTAGTAACTACAATACTTAATGCCAACATTTTAAACATTTACATAAGTGGCCTCATGAACAACTGCGCTCATCATTTTCCCTCAGCTCATAGTAAAACCAGCAAAACCAGTGAACCACAGCCAAAGACCTCTCTGGACATGACACAGTCTGGGGGACAGCTTTCCCTCTCCCGACGTCCCTCCCTATTCTGTACTCCTTCAACCATCCGTCTTTAAATCATTGCTGCTCTTATTGCTCAAAATCTGGCCCCAGTCACAGGCCACAGGAGCCTGGTTACCAGGTGTGCTCAGCCCTGAGATGTGACTCAGTTCCAGCACCCACAGTTTCTCCCTGGAGCAAGTTGTGATCAATGGTGTAGGCAGTGATCAGAAACCTATTTATGCAAACCTTTGTTTATTTAGTACTAAGAACAAAGCATCAGAGACAAAAGGACTTCAGAACAAGTAGGCTTAAAAATCTTTCTGTCCCCCAAGGCTACTGTGCAAAGCAGAACTCTAATTTCTTGAAAGTTGCTCTTCCTCCAGTTAATACTTCTCACAGCAGTCAGTCTCCTAAGAGAGTGTTTACTTTGAGCCATATACTTAGACTCTCATCCTTAGCATTCAGAGTAAAGCACTTCCATCTGAGGCTGTGTCAGTGATAATCAACAATCCGTTGTATTAATGTGTTAATGCACTAGTGGAATTTGATCCTACCTGGTGGAGTCAATTGTGAAATGCTGAATTCATGAGAATGCATTATTGACTGGCTACAAATTTGCAGTGTGAAAAATGTTGCACAGGGCTGCAGAGCACAAATTCATCTGCTAGACTGTGGACTATTTTTCTGCCATTTGCCCTCACTTGAGCTGTACTGTCCCACTGCCTTTATATCTTCATCTATTTTATAAACTGACCAGCAAAAAATCATCCACCAAATTCTCACCCAACACCAAGTTCTAGGTAGGAGATCCTACACTACACAGGACAAAGAGGAAGACCACTCTGAGACATCTTCCTTGCAAACTGAGGTTCAAAATGATCTCTCTTAGCCAAGTGATTCCCTTTTGCCTAGAGGCACAGAGCATAGCTTTGCCCTGAGTACTGGCTCTCCATTTTTCCAGGCTCTTCATCCTGTTCACACCACAGCTTTCCTTATTACGCATATAAAATGCAGCCCCTCACTGAACAGAACTTTTTCACAAAGAGCCCTTTCACACTCTGCAGCAGCCCACGAGGGAGGTCTTCATTATAAGGCAGGTGGTCTAGCAAAGCCTCAGAGAAAAGTGTTAGCTACTATCAAGGAATTTGGCCACAGGATCAATAAATGGCAGAAGAGAAAGAGGGAAACTTGAAAAGATCAGAGATGTGTAATGAAGAAAAGGGAATCCTGAGAGGAGCAGAGGGCTCCAACCCAGGGCTAGGCTCAAAGGTCTTTTCCAGCCTAGTTAATTCTGTGATTCTGTGATTGTGTGATTTTGGCATAGCCTTTGCCTGCTGAGTGTACCAACCCTGCAACATCTCTGTGCAGCATAAGGAGGCTGTGAAGACCCTTTCTTTCTGTTCCCACCAAGCTTTGTGGCCTTTTTGATATCCTTGGTTCCTCTCTACCACCTCCTCCTTGACACCATTCCTCTTGGGCTGTTTCCCCCTTGTGCCTGAGGCCCCAAATTTTCCACATCATTCATGCCCTTTGTATCAGGCCCTTGACAGGCACTCCCTGTTTAAATGGAGAAGAAGTGGGAGGGAAAGAGATGCATAATAAATCACAATGAACTCACAGGATTTCGATTGTGCAGGTAAGAGGAGTGTTCAGTCAACAGAGCCTGTGAAGTTATGATACCACGGCAAATTGAAGAGAGCGGATGTATCTTTTCCTAATCCCAGTGCAACCTAGATTTATCCTGGAACAAAATGTCTCCCTAACATTGTCAGCTCAAGGTAATATTTGTGTAGTCATGAAGTGTCATGCAGATTGCATGATGGAGTTGCATAAGATAACTTCAATGGAGTCAGCTTTTTCTGAGGTGTAATACATATATGTCAGATTAATTTTAGCTAGATGAAAGGTAGATTTTTAAGAGCTCCTTCCTCCTGTGATGGTAAATGTTAACACTTAGCAGACTGATCATTAATGAGATTTAATTATACATAATAATGGGGTTATATAAATACTGCAAATAAGAAGCTGGGGAAACCCAGGGCAATGGCAAGCAGGAGTCCCAGAGATACAGGCTGGTGTAGAGACAAGGACATGGTGATAAGCAAAGTGCAGTGCATGGAGAAGACCTTGGGGCAGAAGGACATTTGTCTGATTTCAAGAGATTCTCTGCAGATATTATTGCTTTTTTTTCTGCCTAAATACATACTTTGTTCCATGTAATAGGATTTGTGAGAAAACAGTAGAAATAGTAGGCAAAATTTTGACAGTAAATCTTGAAGAGAACCATGAAAAAGTAAAAAGGAGCTTCTTCCAGGAGGGAACAGATAAAAATAGGATGCTCAAATAGTCAGAAAAGGTACTGAGTTCTGGACAATTTGTGTCTGTGAGCTGCACAGTGCAACCACAAGACAGAATGGCTTAAGGAGTGGTTTTGCCAGGATCTCTTGGGGCGTGTTTAGATGGCATAATGTGATTCCAACACATTTCTCAGATGCCTGAGCATATTTATCCTGGCCACTGTATGCTAATCACCTACATATTTACTGTAGGCCCTCAGCCCAAACTATAGGTACAGCAGTCCCAGCTTACACTTCTCCTGAAAGCAGACAAAGTCCTTTTAAAACAATATTGACACACATGGTGCCTAAGTCTGACTGTAGTCAGCAAAATGTTCCAGAGTTTAGTCAGCAAATATTCTGGAGACGGTATTCAAAAAATAAAAAACCCTTTGGGTTAGTATTCAAAATTCAGCCTAGGCTTTGGAAAGAAGGCAAAGAAAACAAAGGAAACAAAGGAATAAAGGAAGCAACAAGGAAAGAAGACAAGAAAGGAAAAAAAAGAAAAAAAAGAAAAACAAACAAAAAACCAATAGAAAGACAGGAAAAAAAAAATCTTGAGGTGGAGAAAAGGAAGTGTTCTAGTAGTTTTCTGCCTCCAGGTTAATAATTTCAAAATCAGTCTCAAATGTATGGAAGCTTTGAAAGCTTATTAATTTTTTTGTCAGCCAGTGACCTCCAGTTTTGACTATACTGATCTGAAAAGGGCGTGAAATTCTCTTTCAGAGGTCCCCCAAATTCCTGACATTCAGGGTCATTACGGCAGTAACTCTGGGCTGTATCTTTTTTAATCCCCAGTGCAGTTTAATCTCTTGTGCAGTTTACCCATATACCTCAGAGATATTGTACCTCAAAAATAAATCCTGGAGGATTTGCACCCAGAGATATCTGGCACAAAATTAGATGTGGAGCAGCACAGGAGGAGAGACTGAGAGGAACAAGAACAAAGTAGGAGAAGGGGGTCAGAGGTAGGACACCTACCCAGCGTGGGGGCAGGAGGAGGGAGATTATCTGGTACAGAGCCAGTTCTGGGTAAACTTGTTTTGTTACACTCCTATTATGCATGGGGCTACTGACCTAAAGAGGATCTTTTGGTTTGAATGTTTTTATTTATCTATTAAAGGTAGGCCAAAATTCTAGATGTGGAAATTTCTCCTGTGGCCAATGCTGTAGTAAGTACTTTCAGACTGATGGTTTGAGGAGAGTAGGTGCATCTGTAGATAGGTGTAAAGCTCTATACAGCCTTTCTACCCCTTCTTCACTGGGACAGCCATGTTGGCACTAGTCTGGCTGGCTATAACCCTGTAACCTACCCCTCAATTTCTCCTAAGGAAGTGTTATTCCTACAATGTAGTACTCTTTTTTTGTTAGTTTACTCAGCTCCAGAATTTCGTCCTTGCCTAGAGCCTTTGTCTGTGAACTCTCATTCCTCTGCCCCCAATCAAAATGTCATCTCAATAAATGTTTACACTCCATATACAGAGAAAATTATGTCTTGGTTACTGGTGAAACATTTCAGTATGTAAACAGTGTTCTCAAAACATGTTGTCTTCTAAAAGCATAAATATGTGCTCTTTTCTTCCAACACTGTCTGCTGGAATATCCACCCAGAAAAATACCTTGTTATTGTGTAAAAAATTGTTATCATACAAATAAACACATTTCTTTGTTGGCAATAGCAAATGTTCCTGTCTTACGTGTCTGTAAGGACAAGGAGAGGATTTTAGATTTAATTTCTACCATTTATGTTCTTTTACTCTTTCTACTGTTTAACAGACTGATCTGTCATCCATCTATCTATCTCTCTATCTATCTATCTCTCTATCTATCTATCTATCTGTCTATCATCTATCTATCAATTATCTGTCTATCTGTCTATCTACCTATCTCTGTGTC
The DNA here is from genome assembly GCA_013397055.1 of Pachycephala philippinensis. Taxonomy (NCBI): domain Eukaryota; kingdom Metazoa; phylum Chordata; class Aves; order Passeriformes; genus Pachycephala; species Pachycephala philippinensis. The sequence goes on along the minus strand of VWZT01009448.1, from coordinate 143,914 downwards.
CTCTTTTATCTTTAGAAGAGATCAGGTTTATAGTAAATTTCCTGACACCTGTACCCTCTAGGGAGCTTCTCCATCCCCTGAAATATGTCTTTAGCTATGTCCTAAAGGATTTTAGTCCCTGCTTCTTTCAACAACACACCTTTGGAAAACTAAGTGCTTGACATACGTCTAACCCAGTACTTGTTTTCACACCATGGTTAAAAGTGTTGCAATTTGGAGCTTATTATTTTTCCTACACATGAAATGCAAATATATACTGCAATAAAGATAAACACTTACTTTCCACCACAACACCCCCTGTTTTAATGCCAGTCTTTTCAGAAATGCCACTGGTCATGTACTGGTGCCTAGTGTAAATTTAGTTAATGAATGGACTGCGTTAGGTAGACACTCCTGGAGTGTTCTGCTGCAGTGAAGTCCATGAGGAATGCCTGGGGATAGTTTGCCCTGAGCCAAATTCACACATTTTCCTGCCTCTGAACTATTCAGAGATATATTGCCCTCTCCATCAGGTTCAGGCTACCAAATCACCATCTGCTCACTCTAAAAGTCATAGTGGACTCAGATTTCATTTGGCTGGCAAATTCAAAATAGCCTTGTTGGGTTAATTCTGGGTCTCTCATTAGTCTCTGTCAAAGTTTTATTCTGACTTCAGTGTATCTTGGTTTCTCACAGAGTTCCACTGAAGCTTCCTCCCAGAGAGTTCTTTAGCATTAGATTAAAGTCACAATCTTTTCTACAATTAAATTTTCTCAAATATTAAAAACTCTTTTTCTCTGAGTTCCAGTTTTGAGGTTTGAATTCTACACACTTAAAATTTTTATAGTCCAATTTCATACCTATAGTTCTCCACTTGAATTAACTGAAAGCATTTAAATGTAGCAAGGATACCCTGGTCTGTTTTCATTGACTTCATTGTCTTTGAGCCTTTGCTTGCAGATAGAAAGTTAAGTGTCATCCAAACCTCTCTAATTATCTTCTGTCTTTCCAAAGAGTTTCCATTTTGGTTGCAAAATACTTGGTTTTGCCATTAGGATTATTTCTCTCACTGTACAAACTTGTATGCTTGTTCTTCTTGTAGCATTTGATGTCCAGCCATCTTTGCTTCTTCCTCTGACCCAATTCAAATTGCTTCCTCATAAGAGGTGATTTATTTCTACAGAGTTTCTCCACATGACTCCCTGTGTATGGAATCACAAAGCACTTTAAAGACAAAATTCCTAATATAGCAAAAGTCACTTAAACCTGACATACATGGTTTTGAAGTTTGCTCAGTAATGTTCGCTAATCCCACACTAGCTCATGTCAAGAAAATATCTAGAGAACAAGGGTCAACCTCTGCAATATCACATTGTGATTACTGCATTTGGGACTTGAATGTTTTTTTTAACACCTGAATTGTGACATGGTAGAAGAGGCCACCTTTGGGTAGCAGCTTTAGGAAGTAATTATGAGGCTGGCTGTCAATGAGATAAAAATAGTTGCAGACAGCTTTTTTATATGCAGGCAAAAGTCATTTTACGTGAACAAACAGATTAAACATCACAATCTTGCACAGGCCATGAGCAGGAACGCTGCTGTTTTATCACAACAGAAACAGGGAAGAAGAGGCCTTAGGAGTCAACTGATCCAAACTGCTTTGGGCGATGCATTTGAAGCCAAAGTTACATGATGTCCCATTCCTGAACGGTGGTATTTTTCTGTGTTTGTTTATTTAAACAAATAATTGCCAAATTTGAGCCCTGCCAGAGAACAGCATGCAAAAGAACCCTCCCAAACCTGGCTCCACGGGGTAGGCTAGATTTTGATCTATCACCATATCCCAACAGTCAGTGATGTTCTTGTAACACACTCCCTTCCTTCTAGTCTCTGTTTGATGTTTTCCAAGGTGCTTATAGCATTTGGACCCCTTTTGGAACCACAGGGTGTTTAATGTACCAACCACGGGAATACATTTCGTTATGAATTTCTCTGCCCGTTTATAGAATACATATACTGTCTGTTCTTGTAGTGTTAACAGGCTTCCTCAATAAATTAAAAAATAAATGTAGAAAAACAAAGCATTATCCTTCAATGACTTAATAAGATTTTGCATCATCATCACCATTATTATTATTATTATTAAAGTATCCCGGCAACAGAATAATAAAATTACACTGATGTGAGCAATTCACACAGCTTTGATTAAGAATGTGTCAGCACTTTCCTACACGAATCCTTCTTTTTGGTGGAATGAGAAGGAGTGGGAAAGAGATAAAAATCGCCTGCTGTAATTCTTTGTGGGCTGCTCCATAGCAGATGATGTTTTAACAGAGGAGCCGCTTTTTATTAATCTAGCTTTACAGAATAAATTAACCTGAAACATTTATGATCCTTATTTCCAGGACTGTCTTTACATTTAACTTGCAGGCCCCAGTGACTGCCTGGCAGGTCAGTTAGTTTGGGGGCTGCAAGTCTGAGGGCATGTTTACTGATGGCCCGTATGAAGTCATGGAAACCAGCATGATTTAGAGGTGGGATCAGGGTTCGCCCACAGCCATGTTCACTCATATCCATTCAAATCCACGACAGAATAAATCCTTCAGGGCAAAGTCTGTCAGTTTAAACCACTGGTGCTCTAATGCAGGTATAACAAAAACCTGTATAGGTGGAAGGTAAAGCCTGAAGTGGGTTCTGAGTTACACCATCCATCTTCAGGTGCCTGACTTATCTCCCCTGATGTCTAAGAAGTAGGTAATTGGCTCTAGTAGAATAGCTTAGACACTCACACTTCCCAACATAAGCAAGAACGAGATCAGACATCTCCTGAGGGCAATTCAGGGCTCCTACATGCTAAGCCAGGAGTTTTCATGAGATCCTGGGTAGGAAATGGTTCAAGTGAGGGGAGGAGGAGGCCTTAATGCAGGCCAGAAAAAAAAAAAAGCAGCAAAAGCTCTAGAGCATTGATGCACCTTCTGAGAGTAGTGAAGAATAAAAACCAATTAAAAAAGCCAAAACAAAACAAAAAATCCACAAACCCCCAAAACAATAACAAAACATCCTGCAGAAGAGACTTCATCCACTTTTTGTATGGTAGTCTAATGGTTAAAGTACACTTCTAGGAATGGAGGGTCCAAGACCCTCTTCACCTTGGGGGGCTTCAGGCCTTCTTCTCCCACCTCTCCAAGGCATGGTCTGATCACCAGCCTCCAAAGCAAGCTGATGGCTCGCACATCTCCTGTCCACACGGCGCAGATGGCTCATCCAAAATGGCAACATGAAGCAAATAAACAAGAAACACTGGGACTTTGCAGCCATGTGGGTGAATTGTGGAATCCCTGGAAGTGTTCAAGGTGAGGCTGGATGGGGTTTTGAACAACCTGGTCTAGTGGAAGATGTCCCTGCCCATGGCAGTGGAGTGGGAAGTAGATGATCTTTATGGTTCCTCCCAACCCAAACCATCCTATGATTCTATGAAGTGTGCTACTGGGAGAAGAAAAACCTGATTTGGGCTCATTATGTTCTGACCCTACTTTCTACTGGGTAGTCTGTCTGTCAATAAACCGCATGAATAATCTGGGTTGTGAGTTAGTTAATCTTGTTGATTGACAAACCCAGTTAAATGTTCATGGAATAAAATACATTGCAAGGCAAGTAAGGGTATCAGTGGTTTGTCTGTTAGCATTTAGCATTTATATTAACTCCTAGTGGTAACAGACAGAAAGCCTGTGTCTATGCCAGTAAAATAAACAGTCCCATGGAGCATTGCTGGACACCAGAAGTCCATCATCTCTACCATTTGATTATGGACCAGCCTCTGGCACTTTTCTGGCCTGTGACAAGTAAAACATTCCTAGATTTAGTACAGCCCACTGCCTACTTCCAACAGGCAGCCTGGATGCAACCACCCCCTCTCTTAGAAGGGAAAAGAGTTTAATAACAGGCGATCCATGCCAGAGAATTGTAATAGGCAGGATTTTAGTGCTAGAGGTGTTTCCAGCAGGAGTTTCAGTGTGCAAGACACTGTACAAACAATTAAGAGGTTGTGTCTGAAGAGACAGAGACTCTGTTCTTAAACAGGCTCCAGTTCAGCTGTGTTCTAATAGTTTTTAATGTACAGATGGCTCTTCAAAATAAATTTCACGTGCTGGATTGCAGCAATTTTCTGTGCCTATGAAACAGTCACGCAGTAAAAAAAGCTGATGAAAAAGAGATCACTGCAACGTGTCTTTTTAAACAGAAAAGGGTGGAAATTCAAGATGAACAGATATTGCCTTGGAAGAACACAATTGCAGAAGCTGCCCCACATGCAGTGCTGCCAGTAAGGATGGACAGCTTAAAACCACAGTCTGAATTACTCTTCTGTACTGAGCAGTGTGTTATTATATATGCAACAGAGCTTGTGGGCAACACAGAGGAATCATGGAAGTATTTTAAGCAGTGGTTTTCACAATTTATGGCTGTGACAGATACAAGGCTAATTAACAACACAGGGAAAGTGACCTTGTTAACTCTTTCATAGATACTTATCCAAGACCTTTTTGGCAGAGAGAGGAGTCTTTTCCCTAAGCCTCCATGAGGATTTGAGGTGAAAGATTTCTTAGGGGTAACAACAAAAAAGTACTTATTTTTACCTTGCATATGAGAAGCAAAACATTAACACATATTTAAAGTCCAGGAGTGGAGTCTCAGTAAGGAACAGAAGGCAGTAGTTTAGAAAATCCGGGTACCTACACTTACTTTGGCAGGTAACAACACATCCTGATTCTCAAGAGAGTTTTCACTGGCCTGCAGGGCCCAAATCTGATTTACAGAGCAAATGACTTGGTCCATCACAGCTTCCCAGATAACCCTGGGGATCTCAAGAATCCCAAGGCTCAGAGACTACAGGCAGAATCACTCAGCCTAGCAGTGAAAAGACACAGTACAGCTCCTTCTAAAGAGGGCCACTGAAGACATAAATAATTGGATATACAAGTGGAAGGAGGGATGAGAAGGAGCACAGTGCTTGGGAGCTGGCAAGGAAAGCTTTGTGAGCTATGAAGGGACTGCCAGAGTGTTGGGTTACCTGACCCAGACATCAGAGATGTCTCAAATCCAGTTTCTTGTAAGAACCCAACCACACGTTCCATTTCGAGAGAGTAAAATACACAAGTGCTGTGTTCCTCCGAGCTGCATAAAATGTGAAGCAGGAAACACACAACAATACAGGTGTTTTTTCCATTGGCTTATAGTGTTAGTCTCCGTCGAGTAACTAGCAGGTCAACTTCTCACTTTTAGCATCCATCAGTAGCTTCATTATAGTATTTTCATCTGAAAAGCAATTGTATTCAGCAACAGACATTGGTCTGGTCTCTTTAATATCAGTAGCAAGCATAGAAAGAGTTCATGGATTTAAAACTGCCTCTCTGAATGTGGCAAACTGTGGCCAGGATACCTCCCTAAATAAAAGAGATGAATGTCCTGAAGCATATGATAGACTCATTTCCCATGCTGGGAAGATGCAATCTTCACTCAAAGAGGAAGAGGATTTTGTTTTCTTTGTTATTGTTCCAAGTGACATAGTAACATCTACCTGAAAGCAGACAGTAATTTCGACTGATACGTATCAGGGTAAGTAACATTATACAACAGGATTTGACACAGCACAGAGGGAACTCAGTCATTTTGTTAAGAGCTGGGTGGTTACCAAAAATGCATACAATAATTTAGGGGCAGGATTCTTGTCTGGCCCTATGTCCTTCCAGATAACTGTGTTACAGAACAGTTAGTTGCACCCAGAACTGTGCAGACTGTGAACTTTTTAGTTCTTTTTATTTCAAAGGCTGAACTTTAATGTTTTGCACAGTTGTCTCACATCAACCCCAAATATATTTGCCTGTGTAATTGCTTAATAAAATCAAATAACTAACTATCACTGGGAGGAGGGGTGTTGTACAACTAAGACATCTTGTTCTACTTGAAATAAAACTTTTTACTTCATTTTACTAATATTTTACTTACATTTTATTTCATGATCTTAGTTTTACATTTTTTTCCAATTTTCTATTTTTCGTTTGTTTTAAACTGAAAAATTCAAATGTTTCAATCTTCTCTAAATCTCTTTGTTTTCTTGTTCAGCTGAAGCTAATCTGCAGATTTAATTTTAATTTTAAAATAATTTCTGTAAATCTACATGAAGCTTTTTTTTGGGGACAGATTCACAAGCCATCCTGTCCAGTGCTGTCCATGGCCCTGAGGACTTTGAAGGTGGCACAGCCTTGCAGGGTGTGAGACAGCTGAGGGATGGGAAGGACTTGGAGCAGGTGGTAGCTCCCTCCTGGTGCCCAGTCCATGAAGCAGCAACACCCAGGTCCCACCACGGTGTGCTGCAGCCCTCAGGATTGCTCTCCCCGCAGCAAGAGCAGCTGGCCAGACTCATCCCTGTTGTGGTGTTTGGGCAGATTCCTGTTTCTGAGGAAAGAGCATGATGGTACAAGTCTCTTCCTTCTCCTGACCCTTGCTTTTATAAGTGCCTACATTTCGCAATGAGTTCTGAATTATCTGCTAAAATTATACATGGCATCTCTCAGTTGGCACTGATGCCAGCATAGCACATGTTTACCACAGGAACCTGAAGAACACTCTGAACTCCGACAACGGGAAAATCATCTTATTTCACTGGTAATGTCAAATCTGCAGCAGCAGTGTGGATTCTGCAGGTGGCAGCCAGACGAAACAGCTGCCTCCCTGTCTCCTGCAAGCTTGGATGCAGCTCCCCGAGATTCACCAGGACCTAATCACCTGGGGCCAACCAAGGAGGATCCAAATGTCCCAAGGCTTTCTTTGCAGTCCGTCACTCAGCCCACCTACTGGCTGAAACTCCCTGGGGACAGAGCAGGCAAGCCCAGACCTTTCTGTGCTTCTTCCTCCTGCCACTCTTCCTGAACCAGCAGGAAAATACTGTTTAAAAACTCAAATATGTTTCAATGCTCAGCTACAACAAAATTACCCCTGTTGTCACAAGCCTGGAGCAGGCTTCAAAGGGGACTTCAGTAGTCTCCACACAGAAACAGCATCCTTTGAAATAAAAACATTAAAAGCACCTTAGGTAGTAATTTTGGTATTTTACAACCATTTCAGTCATCTGTTCTGCATTATTTTTTTATGTCAAGTAGCTAGAAGTAGATAGTCCTGACAGGCAGTGATGGTTCCTGAGACAAACTGGTCCCTCGAGTATTTCATGCATTGGTCTGTGGTTCTGTCTGACTTCTGGTACATTCAAAAGACTTAAATGAATGAGGAAAATGCTGTTTTGACATTTGCTTTTAACCTATTTCCTTGAAACAATAAATTTTTTTAAGGGTGGGACAGACCCCTTTGTTCTCTGTTTACGCAGCACCTGTTTCAGTGCTGCTACATACATGAGGTTGCTCCACTTACTACTGGTCTCATTTATTATTTGAGTTTGTGTTTGATGATGATCTTTCAGTGCATTTAACATGCCTTGATATGGACTACACAGTTCTATCATCATTTACTACTCCACCCATGCACTAATAGCACATCATCTCATTTAAATAGGACTTTCTCAACCAAAGGTGCCAAAATTTTAAGGCAGAAATAGGGGATTAGCCACATGAGGGAGAAAACAAGGTTTAAAGCACCAAAAGATCATTATGGATAATTTTAGGACTGCCAGAAGTGAAGAACTTCATAATAATAGTAGGTAGAGACATTCACACCTTCATGTTATGCAGTCACTCATGTAGAAACAAAGAATATGTAACTAAATATAGTAAATAAACCTTGAGTAGGTTCCCAGTCCTGAAAAGCCAACTGTTTGTCAGTCCTGAAAGCTGAAAAACACCTCCAGCTCCTTACATTCACAAGTTACATGTTTTTATTCTTCACCAGAACTGACATGTTATGGTCAAAATCATGAACAAAAAGGAAGAAAATAATGAAACAAAATTCTAGGCTTCATGCTGTGACAAATTTGTAAATTCTAGTTTTTAAGGACACAAGAGTCTATCTGCAATCACCTGAAGAGACCCTTTACACACCACAGGACTTCTCTAAACTAATTTCTGCTTGACGTCCAGTTGTGGAAGCAGAGCTGTTCACAATTGTTTTAAATCTGCTTTACCGTTATTTGCAAATCACTTAAAAGTTCCCAGGAGTATTCCTCTAAATAGAAGAAATTCAGAGCTACTGCTAAATCAGCTTTTTTTGTAATGTTCTTGAAGCAGTCCATGTACGTGCAGCAGTCCTTCAAATAGAGGAGGAAAAAGCTAATAAGCTGTGTCAAAGTGGGTTTACAAGAAGACTGAAGAGGGACTTTTCACGAGGGCTTGCAGTGACAGGACACAGCAAAGTGTCCTTAAGCTGAAGGAGGGTGGGTTTAGATTAGATGTTAAGAAGAAATGCTTTACTATGAGGGTGGTGAGGGACTGGAACAGGTTGTCCAGAGAGGTTGTGGACTCCCCATTCCTGGAAGTGTTCAAGACGAGACTGGATGGGGCTCTGAATAACCTGGTCTAGTGGAAGATTCCCTGCCCATGACAGTGGGGTTAGAACGAGATGATCTTTAAGGTTTCTTCCATTCCAAACCATCCAATGATTTTATGATTCGATATCTCCCATTTTAATTAAAATCTTCCTAATGATGGACAATCCACAACAATCTCAGGAAGCTTTTTCTCTTATTGAATTACCATTACTGTTAGAAATGTGTTCATTATTTTCAGTTTTAAATTTGTCTAGCTTCAACATTCAGGCTTCAAATCCCATCAAACATTTGAACGCTGGATTGAAAAGCCCTTTGTTTTCAAATAACTGCTCCCCGTGTTCATCACCACAGTATGTATGTGATCAATCCATAATGTAACCTTCCATGTATAAACAGATGAAGTGTGCAAGACATAAAATGTGCTCAATATCTACTGATCACCCATTGTTAAAAGGGGTTTTCAAAAAAAAACCAGAACACAAATCCATCAGTACCTTCACTGAGCCCTGTGCTCCATCGCTTGGTAGTTTGCCAAGAATGTGTTAACATACCTGTTTCCATATGAGCGATAACTCCTGTGATGGGAGTGTTTGAAATGTCCTGACAGGAAAGCTTGAACTGCAGCCAAAGGAAGCTTTCACTTCCAAAAGGCTGGGATTTGTGAGCTCCTGTGGTGGATTTAGATACACACAGTGAGCCGCTCAGACTTGTCACCCATCAGATAGTGAAAGCAAATGAGGAGTCCCAATCAGCACTAGGGCCAACCTCCAACATTTGGAAAAACACCTAAACTCCCTCCAAATTTCTGATGGAGGCAGGAGGTAGGTCCACAGCAAGGGTGTCAATTGGAGGCCCATTTCTAAGCTAGACTTTTTGAAGCTACCAGGAAATGCAAATAGGCACGAAGCAGAGTACGTGATTCGTGTTACGGTCAGCATTTGCATAACACAGTTACGCACGTCTGTGTGCATGGGTGTATAGCAAGCACAGCTAATAGTCTGTAATTATGCCTTGGAAAATACACACTCCAAGGAATTTCCAGAGAGTCTGACCTGGCAGAAAAGGCAGTACCAGGAGATCTGCAGCAGTTTGCTGAGCAAATCCCAACATACAGTGGAGCTGCATGGGTAAGAACCAGGTCAGTCAGATAAATCTGATGGGACTCTGCCTTTTCCCTGATTGAACGTGCGTACAATAACCTCTTGGCACACGTACAAATTTTAAGTTTGGGTCCCTCAGATATGCCCATATGCAACACTGACTTTCAAAAATGTCTCTGCCAGTAAAAATCAGCTGCTAAAATATTCCTTGAAAGTAAAGTGACACAATCCTTTAAAAAAAGGGAATTAATTAAAAAAAACCCCTGGACCTGGCGATGGCTACCTTTAAAAAAATGCTGAGATGCTCTCACAAAAAAAAAAAATTCAAATTTTATTTGGTCTCTAGAAATTTTCTCAGATTTACAATGTGAAAACAAAAGCTGATTCTCTGCTTCTATGTATCTACTTTTTACAAGGGTATGTGGTGATAGACAAGGGGTAATGGCTTCAAAGTGAAAGAGAGAGGGTTTAGATCAGATATTAGGAAAAAATTCTTTACCCAGAGGTGTTGAGGCACTGGAACAGGCTGCCCAGAGAAGTTGTGGATACTCCATCCCTGGAAGAGTTCAAGGCCAGTTTGGATGGGGCTTTCAACAACTTGGTCCAGGGGAAGAAGTTGTTGCCCATGGCAGGGAGGTTGGAAATAGATGGTCTTTAAGGTCGCTTCCAACACAAACCTTTCTGTGCTTCTATACTATTTCTTAAAAGCATGATAATACCCATTTAATAAAGCTGTAGTAAAATATTCTGTCACTGATGTGGCTGCTCTGTAAATGCCTGTCACTACTGACTTCAATTTTACCTCTGAGCAAGTCTTTGGGTTATAAAAGAATTTAAAAATATACAGAAATTTCACTTTCTCCTTATAGTGAACTAGGTTCTTTATTAGAATAAGAAAACAATATCACCCTTAGATCTGGAGGGTTTTTTCATTTTTACTCCATTTTAGAGTTTTAATGTAGAATAATTCCCAGACCCTTTCTGTTCCCTAAGTTACTCCCACATTGATGTCTTTCTCCCATGCTTTCCAGACAGACAGGTTTCACTTCCATCAGGACTTATGATTTCTCAAACCTTCTTGATTTTGACAGGATTTTGTTTAAATCTATGGACCTTTTCCTGGATATTTCATCCCAGATACAAGTTAATTTCATGTAATACAATGGACATTTTAATGATTTTTCTATATCTGAGAATAAGTGGCTCTTTTTGTATTTTTCACCTTGGAAATTATAGATATTAAGGTATCTCTAAGGTAGGTAAACCCAGTGACCAGGTAGAGCAAGCAAGGAGCTTGTTTAACTCTTAGATGTGTAGCAAGGTTGCAGCAAACGAGAGAGAAGACACATACACACACAAACCACCCCACAATCCATGATGTGCATGATGTAGGAGGGAGAGCTCAGCTCCCTGAAGGATGGAGTGTTAAGTGGGGGGCTGGAGACCAGGGATCTGATCCATGGATCAGAAGCAGCTGTCTTCATTATCTCTGTGCTCCTGCTTTACTGCAAGTGGCTCCAAGGAAGTCACAACTTCTGCATGCCAAAATGACTGATGAGAGAAGACCCCATCTCCCTTTCCCCCATGCAAATGGGTTGAAGCAATTTGCAGTGTGCCATCAGCTAATGAGGAGAGAATAACTGTCTTGAACCATTAAATGACAATATTATTGCTGACTATGAAATCTGAGTTTTGAGAAAAAAGCTGAAAGCAATCATCATTGGTGTACTGCCCTTGTCTTGGAAATGTCACATTTCTGTTCAGCAGTAATTGTCTCTCTCTTTTTTTTTTTTTTTTTTCCCCAGAACAGGCAGATTAAAAAACATTTTTCCAGTGCTCTAGATGTTACAGGCAGATTTTTCCATATTGTCCTCACAAGAACTACCGAGACCCCCTTCTTTTGTTGTTTAATTCTGTCATCTGTACCATTATTTTCTGCTTTTTGCTCTGCTCCAGATTTACAATGTTGCCAAACTTGTGTATGTCTGCAAAATATTCCTGTCTGACGAAGACTGAGCTACTTACGCTATTTTTATGTTAAAACTCATTCAATTTGCACAGAAAAGTGACTGTGGAAATAGGCATCTTTTTGTTTAATGAGTCAACATTAGGCTTTTATATATTTAGTTGCTCTATGTTTGAAGATAATGAAAGAAAAGTGTATCATGGCAGACGATCTTGACTTCCTTAAGGATAGGGGGCTCTGAAAGATTAATTTGATACAGAGTACAGCATTAATTACAGGATGAACTGCACCTTTACAGACTTTGGCTTGGCAGAGTTGGAGGAATTAATTTATTTTTAATCCTTATTTTATGTCTCAGACATCTAGCACTAAATGCCACTTCCTTCCCATGACAACTGCACAGGAATAATTAAACATACCAGAAAATACACAGAAACATGTACATAAATTCACTGAAAGCAAATGGAGTAACAGTTGTTTTTACTCTTAACATAGTCTCTTACTTTGTAATGTGATAAGGTGACATGCTGCTTCCTCACTGTGTTTCTCTCTTTGTGGAGTTAATTGTTTTTAGTATGGATCTTGTGTATCAACAATACCTTTAGCTGATTATCCTGCAACCAATGGAATTTGTTGTTGTTACTGCAAAGCCTGTTTTTTTAATAGTAGACACCTTCTCTGCAAGCTCAGGTGAGCTTCAGCATGAGGAAGAGTTCCCAGAGTGCAGTGCACAGCACCAGATGAAAATACACAAAGAACTTTGGCATCTCTGGTGCACTTGACACTCAGACAGAACTAGAAGAAGCCATTGCAAAGAATGTAGCCCATTGCCTGGAAAGGTTTGTTAGCACATTTCAAGTTGATGTGAAACTGTGATTCACCTTCATTAGCTTGTGCCCAGAGGGGAACTCAGCATTGCTGAACCACAGTGGTGTTATCCATGTAGGGATACGTGTCTGCATTGCACAAAGGTGTGACTTGCTAGACTAGAAACCACAGGCTATGACAGGCCAAACTCTCAGGTTATATCTCATTCTAATCAAAAGTATGATGGAAGTGCATGCAGACATAACCAACTGAGCTTTCAACACTTTCATTTGCCTTCAGAAAACGATCCAGCCCAAATTTGTGAGATTTGGATAGACCTTCACTCCAAAGTCTCAAGAGCAAGACTTTTCCTGCAAAATTTACAGTGGGAGGTGCAATGCCTCTTTCCTGGAAAATCTCCAGCCAAAATGTGCAGACTCTAAAGATCACAGATAGGCTCATGGATGCAAATATGAACCTCTCAAAAATGTGATACTGCTCCTAATAAGTTCAGACTCACCTCTAATTCAGATGAAAGCTTCACCTTAGGGTGTTTATCCAAATTACATTCCAGTGACAGTTATTCAATGTCATAAGAGTTTTGCATTTACCTTTTATATTAAAAAAGGAGCAAATATCTCTTTTGCATATACCTTTTATGTTAGAAAGGATCTTCAAGATAACACTGCTAACTATTGCAGCACCAGTTCAAAGCCCAGCTGACAGCCTACTACAAACACAGAAAAGCTGTAGCCTTTTGAAAACAAATGGCAACGTAAACAGACAAGGCAAACACAGTTGTGGGAGTAGAGCGTTAGCAAAGATGTGACCTGCAGGGCCATATTGGACAGGAACAGAGAGGATGAGGCTCTAGGAACAAAGTCCATTGAAGTCAATGTGTTTTGACACAGTGTTCCATGATGTCAGGATTTTAGCCCAGCTGGATCTAGAAAAAACAAAGTGTCCAATATTTTCTCCACTCTTTCAAGGCTGAGGAGCATAATGGCTTTAGAATTTTTATGTTCTTCATTTGTTCTGTTTAGGCAAACCAGAAGCTATGTCAGCAGATGACAGTAAAAGGGACAGCAAGCCAGTTGGTGTACACCAGTGGGTGCAAGCCAACGTATTTCTGTTGATTTCTACTTTGTTGCCCAAAACTGAATGTCCCGAGATTCTCTGTCAGCAAGTCCATAACACCAGCAAATCAGGTGTTGTGAACTTTGAGGTTTCAGTATTACCAGCTGAAAATGATAACTCCTTCAACTCTAAGAACATATAAAGGCCTTTTACCTTGCTACTTATATTTGAAGTTTTAGGATTGATTTGAGCTATATTGTCAAGCTCTTTTCCATAAAATCCCCAAACCAACAACCTGAACCATATTTAGAAATGTGAGATTCTTACCTCCTGCGGAATTTCAGCATCCTGGCCTTGAAGAGAAAATTGAAATGTCACAAAGGGGAGAAGTGGCAGCTGCCCTGATGAGGCAGAGGAGTACAGTAAAGCAGTAACAGCAGAGGAAGATTCTACATTGAGTAGAAATAGAGCAGGAAGATCGCAGGTTTGGTTTTGGCACCAGGAGCTGTTTAGAAGTTCTCTGATGTCCTAAGGCTGAATCAGCTGCCCATGTGAGCAACCAAGTCCTTCTTCCCAAACACCTTCCCTAATCCTCTTCCTTTGTTGAAATTTTTGATTTGGTGCAAGTTTGTCAAGAAAACTGGAGAAAACTTCACATAAAATTTAGAGATTTTTGCTTTTCTTGTTTTTTTGCTGGGAAACAAGGCTTATGCTAACTTTTTGAATGCATTTTGTTGACAATTCTATGATTCTATGGTTTTGTCCAACTTCACCCAAATCTGATAGTAGGGTAGAGTTCTTAATAGAAACGACTTTTTACAAGAGACCTGTACAAAACATATACTGAGGTTGCATGTAGCCTGGAAAACCACTTTTTCAGTCCACCACTTTCAGAGGATCATGGCATTTATTTCAGCTTGTTTTTTAAAGTGTTGGCTGCTCAGTCACCCATGCAGATCTTGATTATTTGTAACATCTGTTGTCTTTTCCAGAAAAAGACAAAATGGAGAAAAAAAGTATCATGGCTCAATCAAAGGCCACTTCATTGTTCTGCTACTTGTGGAACTTTGAACTACCATCTTCTACATGTAACAGTCAGCAGAATGCTAAAATATCCAACTATGAGACACACGACTTTTCTCCTAACTGCTTGAGTTCACTTGCAGAATGAAAGGGCAAAATTAGCATCTCCATGAGTCTTCTGAGACCTAAGATACATAGACAATAAAAAAGATCATTACATGGTAACAGAAACGAAGCATTTGTCTACTCAGAGATCACTGTATTCTAGAGTGCAGCAATTTCACTCGGGATCAGGTGCCCCAGGCTATGTGGTTGCTGTGTAAAAAGCAGCTCCACACCTTATGAAAGCATGTAACCTTGTATGACAAATGGGAAATTATTACACAATAATTATATGCTCTTGCAAGACCTGATTGCTGGTACCTATCATTCCAAAGTATATCTTCTAAGATTGCTATCAGGTGGCTCATACTATAACAGTCCCTCCGCTTGTGCCCTCCCTTTAAAACCTGCAGTGTGAGGATTTTCACTAGCCTTCCTCCACAGACTCTCTTTGAAGGATCTCAAAGCACCTGCAGAAGACCTTAATGCCTGCAGAAGACCCTAATGAACTGAGAGCAAAGGACACAACTGAGGTTTCAAAGATCTATCTCCATATCTTCTCTTTCCTCTCTAACATTGAAAAAAATACTTCTGTTTGAGCTTTCTCATCTAGGTCTGTCCTCCAGGGCAGAGAATTATCTTTTATTACACAACATTTCTAGTACCTGGAACAACACTGTCCTAAACTCAATCATACACAAAATTCTTATTGTGCTATGGAAAAGGAATCGTAACAAACTCACTGCTATTTGCAGCTGCAGCTATTTGTGTCAGAGGGGCTCATCATCACTCTCCGATTAAAGTGGGTTGCTGCTAATCAGAGGCAATGAAGTTGTTGAGGGAGTAGTGCTGACGTGGGGAAAGAAAGTGATTAAATATCATTAGCTATTCTGTTATGATATCAGAACAGGTTCTCTGCCCAAGCCAGGTTAACTCCCACTTTCCCATTGATGCACTGGAGGATATTTTCTGATGGATTCAGCCATATGGCTTTCATTCACTGCAACTCTTCCGCCTTGTGTGAGCACTTTTCTTACCAGCCTGATATATCTAGTCAAGACATGCAGAAGCAACTGGCACACTTTCCACATGCACAGTCTATTTCAAAATACTTCAAAGTATTTTGAATTCTTATTAATTTCATAAGGAGGGTTTTGATTTTTTTTTTTTTTTCATTTAATGAGCTGGGCTTAGTCTGATCTTCCAAAGGTCAAGGAAGGAGTGACTTTTGGGGCATTTGCCCTTTTTACATCCTAGCACTTTATTAGAGAGATCCTCTAAGAAACACAGCCTTCAGCTCAAAGGATCCAGCTAGGGTCAGGGCCCTGTTGTGCTAGACACCATATACCCAGAGTAATTACAGTTCCCATCCTTCAGAAATTGCAATGGAGTACCAAAAAAAAAGGTTATGGAAGGGAAGAGGTTCAACACAATAAGGAGTATTGGAGTATTTTGTAGTTACATAGCACCTCAAGGGCCTAATCCAAACCAAGTCAATGTTTTGAATGAAAGAGAACTCACTCAGTTCTCCCCATGTGCCACAATGGGTTGGCTTTTCTCAAACCTAAACCAACTCTGTGCCACTTGTTGGTGGCAGAGCAGGGAACAGCTGGGTGCCAACCAAGTGCACTGTTGGTACTGTGTTTGCCGAGGGCTTGAGGGCAAACCCCTGTCTTCTTTCAGATTGTTGTTTTGATAAAGAACATCACTTACCCATTGCATCTGTGCTTCTTGTTCATGGTAGTTAACAACACATAATCCAATTATTTTATACATAAGCATCTGAGTATGTACATATACTATGTATTTAATGGAATAGGTGTTACATTTGACAGTCACATGTGATCTTTAAGTTCCTATTTGCTCAGTTCCTACATTATTCCTTTCTTTGCAATCTGTATTGGATCTTATTTTAAAAGAGCATGATGGTTGGGAGCAATAAAATCCTCCAAGAAGATCAAGCTGGCAATAAATAAGAAGCCAAGACAGGAGCTGAAGACAGTGATTAATTTTGGCAATGTAATGAAATGGCATTGAATTGAAGGAGCCTGTAAACACATTTTGAGAGTTTTCCAGCCTCCATACTTTGTGATTTCTTTTCTAATTTGTCAGAATATTTTCTAAATGCGGAGGTGTATCCTAACAGTGTTTATGTCCTCTCCTCTCTTGTTGTCTGAGGTCGAACAGGGTTTTTTTACTGCTATTCATCAGATATTGGCATCTAATTTATACTGTGAACACAAATGGACAAATCTTCACTGAAATCAAGTTAACTTTATAGCAAAGCCAGGGAAGTTCTGATTTACATCAGCTGATGGTCAGAGACTTTGAGTTCCCATGTGTTTCATATCATCAAGAAACTGTGACAGCCCCTTCCAGATACTTGCCTGGTCTGGATACCTTCACATCACAGTGTGGTGTGATGCTGTTTTCCTCACACACAGCAAGTGGCTTTACAGAATACAAATGAATTTTCCGTATTCACCATTCAAGAACTGGACAGCATGAGAGATCAAAACATATTAAGCTTTAAAACCCCCATATCTCTCTTTTGTAGGGTAAGAATCCACTCTTACATGAGAATGGGGTGTGTAAAGATACCAAAATTAAATCCAGAACAGCATAATTAATCTCTCACTGCACCCCATTCTGTACCAGGCAGCACCATTTTATTTTTAACATTTTTAGGCAAGAGAGAAATCTAATAATAGACGTTACAAGAAGTGCTGGAATGTGGACTGCCCGTGCAACCTCCACCTTTGTGCTCTGTCTCAGCCATGATGCCTTTAAAACCCTCTGTCCCACTAGGCAGGGATTGACTTATTACTCCTACAAATTGTACACATACGTTAGCATATGTGAAAACATGCCCTTGCCACTATTAATTCATCTGCCCTCCACGTTCCACTCCTGCGTCACCCACTCACTTTTCAGATTAAAAGTGCTTTGGGGGAAGGGAAAATATTATCTCTCAGGGGCAGATTGATGGGGGAAGGAGCCAAAGGATGCTGCAGCCTCACCCCAGACTGCCTGGGGGAAGGACCATGTCTATTCTAGCCTTGTGGCTGAAAACTACTCCCACCTTCCCTGTCTAACCCTTCTGTCTTATATGGCCTGTTCTAATGATGGAGATCTGGCATCAGAATGTTCACACTTATAATTACTCCTTTTTTTTAAAACATCTTCTCTTTCTTTGGGGGGAAGAGTATTTAGTAGCCAGAAATAATTACAGTGCTTCTTCTGAAAATATTTATAGTTCTAGCTATGGCCTATGCTTGTCACAGTGGATTTTTTATGACACTTCCTTGGCTAAGCCAAAGGCTTGTGAGGCAATTATGGCTCTTGACCAAGCAGACAACATCCTGGATTTGTGTTTTTGTTTGTTCCATACTGTTGAGAGTCATCACTTAACAATAGTAAGGGGATACAAAGGTTAGAGCAGTGATGATGATCTTTTTAGGTAAAACAGTTGTCGTTTCAAAGGTGTCACTGTTGGAAGAAAAACACATAATCTCTGAAAAATATTTCATATATTTTCAGCAGCTGGAATTCTTTTAGATCCAGCATGGGCATTTGGGTCTGAATCTTTCATCAGTGGAGCTGTGCCATCAGACATGGGACCCTTCTCACAAGGATCAGGAGGATCATGACCAGCCATCCAGCCAGGGAAAATGCTTGTGGAGAGTATTAAAACAGACTGACCAGATCAGACCAGAGACATTCTGTCAGCAATGACCAGCACCAAAGATGATTTAGGAATTCTTCCACGCCCTGGTCCCATCACTAGCATTTTGGTGCACCAAGAAAATAACTAAAATTTTCTTTGGTAGACAGAGCCAGGATGGCACAGAACTGCTGTGAAATATATGCCACAAAAACAAAATTCCAATAAAATTTCTTATCTCCTAATTCTATAAGAGCTTGACATTCAGACATGGTTTCCCAACAGTTACACTAAAACCTTCACAGCTTTTAAAAGCATTCCTACCTACTGCCCAGCACTATCAATTCTGTTTGTGCTGGAATTTCCATAGATTTGTATTTTTCTTCTCGAGTGAAATTTGGAGCTTTTGGTTTAGTTTGGCAGCACAAAAATGAGTATTTGAGTTAAATAAAGCCCCCAAGATGCAAATTCAAAATCAAGTCAACACAGTATAACAAGCTCCCAAGTGTCAGCTGAACCACAGGGACTGCCCACATATTCAATCACAGCCTTGGGCAAAGGTGCAGCAACTTGTTAAAACAGAAGTTTAACTGCATAGTCTGAGGCCACAAAAAACCTTCAGAGGAACACAACAGTGTGAGACAAGAGTACCAGCACAAACCCCTGAGTGATTACTCAGTGGAGGTAACATGATTTTAACAGAGAAATCACATGCCCTCCAGGCTTTTTCATTATTTTTCTCAGAAGAGGATTATTTTAGGATGGATTGAAAAATGGGACATAGAACCATAAATATGTTATTTTTACCATCAGCTTTGTTATTACCTTATAGTTGTCTACACCTATACCTACTCCTGTGTATGCTGTACATAAACAAGCCAAAAAAAAAAAGCCACAGTCCTTCCTCTGAACCATGCACAGCTTAATGTGAAGAACAGCAACCAACCCCAAAATGCATATTTTCTGACAAGCAGTGGGGAAATACGTTACAGAAAAAGGAAGAGGAAATCAGAAATCATGAACAGAGCTGCCAAATTCCAGTGCCAGGCTCCTTTCTGTATTTGATACCCTGCTGATCAAGGCAGACCAGCTGCAAACAGGCACAGCAGAGATGGCTCTCTGGAAGGTTTGGAGGGGGATATTTACCTCTAGGCTTCTGTAGAGGTGAGGACAGGAAGTCTGTGTTACCACATCTTGTTTACTCAAAACATCTGCTGACACTGGAGGATATTGTGTCCTGTGGGATGCAGAGCAGAGAGAAAGATGAAGGGGCACCTGGGACTGCTGACATTGGAGTTTGGGAAGTAATTTAGAAATAAAGGGTTTTACTTAGTCATGCCTACTTCGTCAATTTTTATCATGCCTCCTCTCCTCCTCTGACCTTCAATGAATTAGGATGACAGCTTGGAGCAACTCCTGGGCACCAAACCTGGAAGAACTGGTCCCTGAGCAAATGAAGCACCTTCAAACAGGATTTGGGACCAAAAATGAGGTTTTACTGATGTTCATGTTGAAACAGAATAATTGGCATGCCTTCAGTGGCTTGTCTGATAGAAACTCAGAACCAGTCCAGGTCCACACTCAGTCTGACAAGAGTTTCCTCAATGCTGTTCTCCACAGATGCTGTGTAGAGTTCAAGGCATTTCAATGTCCACATGCCCTCTTGCCTCAACAGTTACTCAGCTACTCATATCTAATTTTTCCTACTGTCTGAAATGGATTAATAAATCCATCTAAGATATCCATTGTAATTTTAATGTACCCATTACTGGAGGATTTATTCCAGATGATATGGCTTGTCTGTCTATGATAATCTGATCTAACATCTGCAGGCAAAAGTTTTATCAGCCTGAATACAGCCAAGACTGAACCCAGTTTGGTTTCCCTCAACTCACTTTTTTCTTCTGGGATGTATTCATGATGACATTTCCCTTCCGATTATCATCTTCGAGAAAACCCCTATTATTTAAACTACAGCTGTAAAAAAATATTGGAGTATAATAATTGAATGTCACTCCAGGATTATCTGCAGGTGGAAAAAAATACTGTGGCTTTTGAGAAACAAGCTTCCAATACTGACCACCAGCACCCAGTCCCTGCCTCCTCGAACACAGAGAAAGAAAAGATAACTTACTTCAATTTGATTTCTGATTTTGACTTCTAATTTGTGCAAGCTGCTAAAGGGATCTAGATGTCACTCCATGCCCTTGTAAAACAAGTCCCTCTCTGGCTCTCTTGTAGGCCCCCTTTAGGTACTTCAAAGTGCTGGAAGGTCTCCTCAGAGCCTTCTCTTCTCCAGGCTGAACAGCGCAAACTCTTTCAGTCTCTCTTCACAGGAGAGGTGCTTCAGCCCCCTGATCATCTTTGTGGCCCTTTTTCTCATGAACCAACACTCCAAAGTCCTTCTCCTCACAGCTGCTCTCAGTCCATTCTCCACCCAGCCTGTATTTGTGCTCGGGATTGCCCTGACCCAGGGGCAAAACCTTGCACTTGGCCTTGCTGAACTTCATGAGCTTCACGGGTCCCACTTCTCAAGCCTGTCCGGGTCCCTCTGGATGGCATCCTTTTGTCCAGTGAGTTCAGTGCCCCACACGGCTTGGTGTCATCAGCAAACTTGTTGAGAGTGTGCTTGATTCCACTGTCCATGTCACCAACAGAGATGTTAAACAACACCAGTCCCAGTATTGACCCCAGAAGAACACCACTCATCACTGGTCTCCATTTGGGCATTGAGCCATTACCACAACACTCCGACCTCAACCATCCAGACCATTCCTTATCCACTGAGTGGTCCATCTGTCAAATCCATGTCTCTCCAGTTTAGAGACAAGGATGTTGTGCAGGACAGTGTCAAATGCTTTGCACAAGTCCAGTAGATGATATATGTTCCCTCATCCACCACTGCTCTAAACCTGTCATAGAAGGCCACCAAATTCGTCAGGCATGATTTGGCTGTCACCAATCACCTCTTTTTTTCCATGTGCCTTACCATAGTTTCCAGGAGGATCTGCTCCATGATATTTTATAAGCATTCAGGTGAGACTGACTGGCCTGTAATTCCCTGGCTCTTACTTATTTCCTTTTGTAAAACTGGAGTTATAACTTATATACCTACACAACTTCCATAGCTACAAGCACTCACTCATAGAACTTTCCAGTGCTGGCCTTGTACCCACTCAGGTTGTCGAATACCTTTATTGTTCTAAAATCTGTAAGCCAAGGTTGCCTTCTCTTTATCAAACACATGAACCACTTCCACTCCCTGCATACCTACAGCAAAACCAAAAGAATCCTTCTAGAGATAGCAGATGGGATGGTATATGAAGGGTTCACCATAGAGGATTAAGGTGTGGAAACAGAGGCCAAAGTCAGCATTATTTACACAGACGATTCTTTGAGGATATCCGGTATATTGCTCCTTGGGGACATCTGTGTTCAGCTCTCTAATGTCTGAGTGACAACTGGGACATGTTTGCACAAAATTGCAGTATTAACCAAATAAAGTCTCTGCCTCCACTTCTTACTACTTCTGTAAGAAGACAAGCCTAAGCTGGCAAAAATTCCCCCTGGAATTCATAACGAAAACAAAGCAGTTCTGTGGTTCAAATTTTTAGTATTTTTGTGACTCTTTTATTGGAAATCATTAGGCAAAACATGACAGGGCATCAGGGATCATGCTTAGCCTAGCAGGGATTTCTTCTTACATATTCAGTTCCTCTTTCAGGACTTGAGATACTTCCATCAATCCAACCAGGATATTGAAACAGTCCTAAAACTTATTACACACCAATCTTAGATTTTTGTCTTGAGTAGCTGCCAGTTTATCCAAGAGGGAAGTTCAAGGCACTTGTATCTTAAACCACTTATCATGGTATCCTACAAAACCAAGGCATATCATGGTGTCCTACAAAACTAAGGTGTTCTCACCCCCAGATTCTGAGACCTCTTGCTTAGTCTTTTAGCACCGAGTCTAAGCTTCGTCTGTGTTTTGTTTAATTCAAAATCATGGGAGGGAGGTCTCAATGTAATTCTGTTCCAAGGAGTTCAAAAATTTTGCAGAGCTCACATCAAAGTCTTTGGCAAAGCACAGATTGCACAATCAGATTAAATGATGTAAAAGTCCCTTCTGGCTTAAGATCTGCATTTGCCAGAAAATGTCAACTGTAAGTTAAATGTAGTGACAGAATTGTTCAGGTGAAGGCTAAAAGGGAGTTTCTAGGTCATCAAGGTAGACAAGTCAGGGGGTTATAGAAATTAATTCCAAAAGGTGACCAACTTAATGACCTGTGAGACAACACCTCAGGTGATGTGCTGTTCCATTGCTTTTTCTGTCTAAGAGGGAATTTTAACCAAAAACTAGTCCTCCAGTGTGAATATTGTGTAAAATAAACAAGTAGTAGAGTGGTGTTTATGGTTAACAGAAATATACAAACACACAAGGAAGCAGTTCCAGGCTAAAGAATGAAAGGAAGCACATAAAAATTTCTGCCCTGTTACTTTGAGTTGAGCTAAATTTGAAACAACTGGCGACACCATTCATCACCAGGAAGAATCAGGAGATGGGCTAATGGAGGAAATTCATGTCCATAAGGCAAAGGCCAGTGGTTTCCTTTTGCTTAAGCACAGCTGAGAAAATATCATGATAATGTTATCTTTCATACAAGCAAACAGCTCCGAAAGTGGCCAATTCTTTCTTCAGAAACCAGCTGCCTGTGGAAGCTATCTGTCTGCACATTTTCTATGCATGCTTTCACCATAGCACTTAACCACTTCCCGGTGTAAATTAAGGATGCTTGAATCAATAATAATACTGATATTATCACAAACAGTGACTAAACTATGTTTTCCAACTAAATAAATTAAACCTGCACTGAAACAGCGACGCTATTTTATTTGTAGGAGTTAGAACAAACCGCAGCTCTGTGTTGTGCTTTTGCTAAGTCTCACGAGAGGAATGTTTACCCAACCGAGAAAAAGGCAGGTTTCCTTGAGTTAGTCTCACACTCAAAGGATAAAGATGCCAAAATAAGCCCTGCCAAAAGCAGCCACAACTGTCACAAGAGTGAAGGAGACATACAGCAGTTGCTACAAAGGCTCTGTTTTGACTAAAGATTTTAGGCACAGGAGGATAATCTTGGAAGAAAATATCTTTCTTGGAAATAAACAGTCAAAACAAAGATAGCCATGAGAATAAAAATGCCTTTGACTGGGATAATTTGCAAATGCTGAAATGCTGGCAAAGACAAATTTATTTTCAGGAAAGGGAGGTGGCAAAAGAAGGGCATGGAAAACCTTTCATGTGAAAAGAGATTGAAATGAACACGTGCATGAGAAAGGAAAAGAACAAAGGGCACTCAACTAAATTAAAAGGTAGGATATTCAGAACCACCCAGGGAACTACTTCTTTTCATACCATGGGCAATCAAACCGTGGGATCCAAGTTTGCACATCTTCTTTGAGACCTAAAATGCAAAAGCCCCACTTGCTTGAACATTTATATGACTAACAACAATAATTGGAATTACATAAGGCTGAGGAGTAGCAAATTTTGGAAAGACTATTAAATGACCTGGCTTTGAGATGAAACTAATCTCTTTAAGAGCAGAGAAGTTCTTTGTGTCTTCATTTTTGTAACACGGGCTGAGAGTGCAAATTATTTCACATTGGCTTATTGCAAGGGTTTTCCACATCTTCCTTGAGAAAAGAGCATTTTGGTCTGATCGCTACCACTGTGCAAATATCTTTTAGGTCACTAGCATTTCTGAAGCCATAACAGACGTCATTTTTTTTTGCAACCATCTTCCAATCCAAATTCATTCTGGTAGAAAGCAGCTTTTCTAATAAAATTTAAGAACATTTCTTAACGAGAAATCATTACAATTAAAGAGAAATAAGAACATTTGAAAATGTCACCCAAAAGGTGTTATTAAAAAAATCACATTTTCTTAGTTTGTTATCTTCTGCAAGTCAGAAAAGTCGAAGGAAGTTGGGGAATAGTTTGGCACTTCCCAAATCATGTTTTTTTTCCCCCAACTTCTTGATAACTGGAGAAAAAGAAAATCTTGCATGTAATCCCAGATGTGAACAACTGCATCTCAGTCCATATGTACAGAACCTTTGAAGAGCCACATGAGCTCAAAAATATGGGAAAAAACTGCACAAATGAGGAATAACACAGATCTCTGTCCTGTGCCTATACCAAAAAAAATCTGCTGACCAGCAAATTGGGTAATTCATCATCTACTCTCCTACCCTCACTTATCCACTAAAGAACTTTCTTGTGCCATACACAGCCTTTCCAGACTGCCTTGGAGATGACATCTGGGATGGCAAAGCTTAGCTTATTGGGATCCTGTAATGTCAGAGGGAGTCGTTGGTTGGTGGGTTGGTCGGTTGGTTGGTTGTTTTTTTAGCTGAGATCATTGCATGGTTCTGGGAAAAGCAGTCCATGAAGCAGGGATTTGGACTGTGCAAAGTTAGGGCACATTTTTAGAACTAGCATCTTCTATGCCCAATGATATTCACCATGCATTGTTAAGTCCATTAAACTGTAAGGAAGAAAACAGTAGAGTATATCTACAAATATAGCATGTAATCCTACAAGCTTCTTTCTCATTGTTTGAACTTTATTAGCGCAGAAGACAGAGTAGGCTCTCCATGCCTAAATGTTAAGCAGAACACAAAAGCCTTGAGCCTGTGCATCAAAACTGTCTTCACAATTCTTCATTTGCTTTAAGGTCTAGTGATCATTTGCAAGAACGTTTTTAACCAGTTCATTTCATATCAAAGACCTACGACAAAACTAACAGGCCTGTTAGTGCTGCTTCATTTCATCAGTTTTTCGGATCTTTATTGTCTAAACTGAATATATGTGAGTAGAATTCCACTGTAGCTTTTTCTGCTTCATTTTTCACCCTGATTTGGTATTGAGTTTTGGCATTCTGTAGAATACCATCTAACAATATCCACAAAAAATAACATCTGTGAATTACACTATTCAAAAAAACTAAAAAGTTATTATTTCCTTTAATGACATGTTTTTTCCCCCAGATTTACTTTCTTTCTTAAGAACAGATTTGTAAGACTAGTCCTAGGTTTAGTCTCTCTATATGATTCAAGAAAACATACCTCTGGTGATTGCTCCTAGGTAATCATTGTAATTCTCTGAACATTAAATGCCTTGGTTCAACCCAGTAATAAAATTAAATTCAACATGTGTCACCAGAATATACCTATGAAAATAAACAATAGGACTGAAGATTTAATGTGCTCTTAACAGCAGTGAACACTAGTGCTTTAGAGACTTAACTATTAGTTTGGACATCTTAAAAACAGATGTGGCATCCTTGGAGTGAGAAAGGAAAAAACAGCTATTATCTTTTTGGAATCACACCTGAAAATCTATGAAGTTTTGGCTTTCAAGTGTCAAAGATGTTTTTGGAAGTGTCTGATCTCATAGGAGAAATCTCAGTTTTGGAAAAGGCTGGAACTCTTGAAGGTGTGAAAGTCCCATCTGCTCATGACCCCATGTAGTGAGAGCTGTTACCCCACAGCAGAGCCAGCAGAAGCTGTGGGATGAGTGTCACCCTCGGCCAGCAGAATCCCTGAGTCGCTGGCAGCAGTTCCCACTGAACCAACCAAGTGCTCATCAGAGCAAGGAGTGCTCATGAATAGGGTATGGATGCAGAAAGCTGCAGTCGCCTCCAACCACATCAAATAAGGGCCTGCTGGGATGTTTTACTGTGCCCCACATCAGTCACCTGTTTCTGAAAAGGATGTCCTAATGGCTCCTAGAAAATGGATTAAGGTGCTTCTTGATAGCATCACTTCCCCCATTTCAGCTCTGGCCTGGAGGCATGAGTTACAGTTAATTATGTGTGCGATGTTTTTGCTCTATTACCAAAAGCAGTTGTGCAACCAAACTTCTGCTTTGTTGTTTGGAAGAAGCATTTGGCTGCTGTCACTAGGTTACAGCAAGGTTGTGCATGGTGAGGGCAGTAAAAGTGTGATACAGAAGAGGTTTACAAAGGAATTAATGTGGTGGAAAGGCATGATGCACAAAGGAATCTATTTCTTCTGCAGCCTTGTACAGGTGCTAACATCATCTGATTTTAAATATGGCACTCATGCTTTGCCCCCTTTTGCTTCTGTATTTGCTTTAGTTTCACTAAATACATGTCATTAAGGCCACAATTGTGCTGGGTGATGTCAGTTAAAGCATTGGTGTGTCATTGTTTCTAGTCTGTCTTTTTTTAATTAGGTATCAGATGTACTGGGCCAATTTGAGAACTGCCTGTCCTCCTCACAGATCAGAAGCTGGGTATGTGCTGCCAGATGAACCCAATATCACTTTCATTACCAAAATCAAAGGTAGTATTAAGAACAATGCACAAAAGGAGGTGCTTTATCGGGAGATGTGCACATCATGATTCCTAGTAACACTCTTATTGGCAGCTGTTTCTACGAGGCTTAAGCTGAAAGACGGCAGAGCAAGTTTTGTAGGTACAAGAGAGGAAGAGAAAAAATCAAACTAAACCAACATTAGAGGTGTTTGCCAGGCTTGGGAAGACCCTTTGAGAAGTCTGGATGCCTCAAACCAAAGGAATCTGTGTCTGCTTCATGGGACTCACAGCCCTGTTTGACCTGGAGTTACCTCTGGTGGCAGCCAAAACGTAAAACAACTCATCTTGTGTAGCTGGTGGAGGGTCACACTCCCTTCCCATGGATCAGGTACACATGGGCTGGGAAAGACTGATGAGCAGCTGGATGGCTGCCCTACTCTCATCAGGAACAGCCATTTTTCCAAGGGACATCTGACAACGCTGCTTGATAATATCTCTGTACCCCAGTACCTCTGTAATGAGTGTCAGGCACAGCTATCATGAATGGTCATTCCTTGCCCATCACCCTTAAAATGCATAATTTTCTTTAAAAACTGGTTTGAGCTGTTTAGGAAGCACTAGGCATATTTATTTTATATAACTTGTTTGGGGATAGGTATAAGTAGTTTAAGTCATATGCTAGTTTGAATCTGTTTCCTGTAAGAATTTGTGTTATATTTTTACTTGTTTTCTCCATCAATTAGACTTGAGGTGAGGAAAAAATACAAACTGTTAGTAAATTTCTCTGTTACAGAGCTAAGTTCAGTGCTCAGCTCAGCTATGTCTGAACTGTGTGATCAACAAAGGCATCTTTCAGGTCCTCTGGTATTTAGAGGGTATTTTATCTATCAATGAAGGAAAAAAGGGAAAAAGAAATAGTATCTTAATTTTTAAAAGCTGTCTTTTCGTCACTCCACCTGATTCATCACCCAGTATATTGTGCTAAATAATGAGACTATTTTCTTTAGAAAGAAGAAGCAGCATTGCTATATTTTCGTCAAATCACAATGAGTTTTTTATTACTATTACATAGGCTTCAGCTGCCCATTTGAAACATCACTGCAGAGTGCAGATATCTTCTATAATTCACCATAACACCAGGTAATCCCTATTCAGAATATGTGATTTATAGCTAAGAGACCTTACAGCCTGTTGGACTAGGAAGAAGCCAAACCAAACTCAGCAGAGTTTGTGCAAATTGTTAACTTATGGGACTGCATGAGTCCCAGGGATCATTTCCTCCTCTACTTTGCCCTTTTTGGTTATTGCTTTATTGTTGTTGTTGTTGTTGCTGTGACTTTCCCTCTTTTTTATTGTAAGCTCCTTAAATCTCGGATCAAGATTTCCCAGCAGTTAACACAGTGCCTGACCCATCAACACCCAGGCTCCCCATGAGTCTATTCAGTGCTACTGAAATCATGGAGCTGTAATACCACCCCCTGCCATGCCAGTAGTGTATGTTATTAAAAGCTTTCAAAATGCTTTAAAAAGGAACAAACGATGTTACTGAGGGGAGGAATGGGCCACAAGAACCTGCCAAGACTGCCCAGTGGTAGAGCTGGGTTTAGAATATGCTGCTGCTCTGGTGTGCAACAGCCATTGAGCTCTGATTTCCTCTTGGAGGAAGATAAAGGCAGCGATTCATCCTGAAGACAGTGCAAGAATCACTCCCCAGCAAGTCCACAAGCCCTAAAGTGATTTGTTTCAGTTGTCTCCCATGACTGCTTTTGCTAGAACAAGAACATGTTCTCCACTTCTACAAGTACCTCTGACTCATCACAGGCACCANAAAAAAGCCTTCCTTTACATATATTGCACTCACTGAACTGTGCTCACTTATTTGTGCACTGACCAATCTCTTTTTCCTGCAGTAGTCACAGGGCCAGAGGGACCACATAGGAGAGAAGGGCAGATCAGGTCTCTCCAGCAGGGCAGTGCTCCAGCAGATGCTTTGAGTGCAGTGAAAATGAAAACTTTACAAAACTAATTTACCAGAACATTCTGTAAGTAGACTACCAAATAATCCATTCCAAAGACTGTCCTTTTTAAAGAATTTGTATCATGCGGGAAGTTTTTCTTTGTTCTGTTCTGATGCTTTCAATCAGGTTCAGAATGCCTCATTTGGGGGGCAACAAAGCCACACTGAAAGTATTTTAATGGGCCTAAAAGCAAACTTTTGCAAAATTCCACTGAGAAAATTTCAAAATACTCAGTTTTACTCCTATTTGGGATGAAACAAATCCTGTAGATCACTCCTGAAAAAAATCTCCTTTTCTCAGCCGTACTGCCAGGCACAGTGTACATCTCTCCACTTACACAGGAGTCACTTTGTTCAGGACATGAATTCACACTTTGGCTTTCTGCATCTCTTTCAGCCATCAGCAGAATTACAGCCATATGCCCACACAGCGCCAGGCAATTGTTCAGAAGTGGGGAAAAAATACTGGTGCTTAACAGAAGAAATAAAATTGATGGACTATCAGAAGCCAGCTATACTTGCTTTGGATTAATATCTCTGCTTTCTCTCTAATTGCCAATAGCAATGGCACTTGGTCCCAACCTCAGTCCTCCATCTCTTTGTAAGGTGGCATTTCCAGCAAGATGTCAGATTTTCCTCTTCTATAATGCTGGAAAACTGGGATGCAGGCAGTCCTCAGGCTCTCCAATTGAGCAGGAACAAAGCTTGCATCTTTGACCGGATTATGACAGCCAGACAGTGGCTTTTCTTTCTTGTATGTTATTTTTTGATCCTGGCAAATTAGCTACATGCAATAGGGAATAATATTATCAGGAGATAATTTGATTTTGGCTACTGCAAGGTGTGGAAGTCACACAGTATGTTAAAAGCTGAACAGTGAAATGATCATTAGAATTATTTTAAACAGATTAAGCTATTGCCGATCACTCGTTCTCTCTGAATTGAACAAAGCTTTAGTAACTGTTTGAAAGAGCAAAGGACTTCAAAATCCCCCATCTTTTCCTTGAGTAACTTAAATGAAATCTGAGCTGGAAGATAAGGATGTTGCAAAAAAGACACCTCTTCGTATAAGCAGAAAAGACTTGAATGGGTTAAGCCATATCTGGCTGAGTCCCAACAGACATAAAAATCACCTGTGCCTGCTCTGAAATAAATCAGTGTCCTTTTCTGCTGCTGCCGTTGTCTGGAAATAATGCAAATGCAATGGGCCTGCAGTGACATTGTGCCGCACTCGAAGGATACACATAATAAATTGTCCCCTAATACTGTTAAAGAGACATTTTCGTCTTACTCAGTAGCTTTTGAGGTTGAACTGTGCTACTTACTCGTTGAGGATTGTGATATGGTGTCATGTCATTCTGCTTTATTATTTGCTTAGCCTCTTATTGCTTATATGCACATTTGCTTCTTGAGTTTAAAAATGCATTTTGCTACTTATGCTCAATGATAACACGTTTGCTGGCATGGAGGGAAAAAAGCAGGGACTTTTCTTTCCACTTTGTTTCTGTTGTTTTAATCATTTCTCTCCAATAGCAGCTGGAACAGATCGTAGATTCATATGATTTGGTTCTACTGCATTCATCACTTGGAAAAATGCACAGCTGTGTTAAAGGAAGACAGAAAGAATTTGTCTGCCCAGCGGGAAGCTATTGCTGTTCCATAATTGTTTGCTAAAAGGAAGCTGGAATAAAAATGGAGGTAAATGGATATCAGTGTCAATCCAATCCATCAAAATGAGTTTAACTGACTGGGGAGTCACAGTTAAGTAGCTGGATGTGAAAACTGGCAAACCCAAGATGAAAGGAAATAATTAGCTACTTTAAATATTTTGCATCTTTAAAAATATGTCTGATTGCATCACCTTCTACACACACAAAAAATTAGTAGAACTATCAGCAAGACATTTCCTAATATCCAGGGAATAAAGTCAAAGCAGAACAACCATATAAGGACATGGATAAGCAAAAGTTTAAACTACAGCACATAGTTGTATTTGGTTTTGTTTTTGTTGGTTTTGACATTGTTACCCAAATGCCAGTTCTGTCCTAAAACTTCCCTCTATCTTGTACTGAGTTGAGTAGGCAAATATTTGTTTATCCTTACAGAGAAACAGCTCAGGGACTGATCCTGCTAGAAAATTACAGGAAGGAAGGAAGGAAGGAAGAAAGAAAGAAAGAAAAAAAGAAAGAAAGAGAGAGAGAGAAAGAAAGAGAGAGAGAAAGAGAGAAAGAGAGAAAGAGAGAGAGAAAGAGAGAAAAAGAAAGAAAGAAAGAAAGAAAGAGAGAGAGAAAGAAAGAAAGAAAGAAAGAAAGAAAGAAAGAAAGAAAGAAAGAAAAAGAAAGGAAGGAAGGAAGAAAGGAAGAAAGGAAGGAAGAAAGGAAGAAAGGAAGAAAGAAAGAAAAAGAAAGAAAGAGAAAGAAAGAAAGAGAAAGAAATCTCAAATTATTGTCCTCTGGGCTGGCTGCCCAGTTCTCTTCATACTTTTGCCAGAAGAGGATAGCATGGGGCTGAGAACAAGTGCCTGTGCAGAGCAGATCTGTTAATATTGCAGACTCAGCTTTCAGGATTCAGGATATCGTAAATGAATGAAAAGCCTGTCTTGGCATCTTTCTGCCTCATTTTCATGTGTGATCACAACAGAGAAAACAGAGACAATGAAAACCACTGAACCAGAGTAGTGCAGAAGGGATTTGGCTTCAGGCACCAGTGCTGTAAAATTTGTAAGCAATATGGTTAAAGCCATTAGTCATCTTCTGCACATCAGGGTTTCACAGGGTAGGAGCAATAGCTGAGTAAGGGCTAATGCACCAGTGTTCTTTGGAGGGAGCTACGTTTTGGGCTGACATTCCGAGATCACAATGTTAGAGGAAACCCGTGTTTATCGCTTAGCCTGGCCATTGTGCACCACAAACCACAGGACTTGCTTGGTTGATTCCTGCTTCAAGCCCCTGATTTAGGATTGAATGGTAGTTTTACAATCTGTGGGCCATGGACCTTGGAGAATTATGTCCATAGAAAGTACATACATTGCCATTAGAAAAGGCTTTTAAATACACTATACAAAGGTGTATCATGCCCCATCCCCATAAATGTGCAAGGCCTAATTAGATGGGACCTTGAGAATGTGGCATCCCTGTCCATGGCAGTGGGGTTGAAACTAGATGATCTTTAAGGTCCCTTCCATCCCAAGGTGTTTTATGATTCTATGATTCCCCTTGGGAAATCCTCAGGGGTTCACATAGCAAAGATAGCCTGAGACCATGTACTACAGCACAAATATTTTAACATCTCCCAATATTGACCTGAAATTTTGCACTTCTACATCAAGGAGTCACTTAATGCTATCTTGGTTTCAATTTCCATATCTCTAGTCCAATTATACCTTGCTTCAATTGCCAGATATTCAATCTGCTGTATCTTTTTCTGTCAAACTGAAGAACTCTCTGTAATCATGTTCCTGCTCTCCAAGCAGGTACTCATAGACCAGCAAAATCACCCTTAAAGCCCTCAATAAGTTAATCAGACTGCACTCCTTAAAACTTTCTCAATAAGTCATGTTTTGCGGTTCCACAAATTTTCTCAGTTCTCTTCTCCAAATACTTACTAATTTATCGGTCACTCCTGAAATACAGCAGTGGACACAGCTTTGCTGTGGATGATGAGAGGACCATTCAAGTACAGAAGCAAATGACACTCTCCACACTGAAACACTGATAGTCATATTTAAATTTCTAAATTAGCATTTCTGGTAAAGTGGCTGTAGTTCGTGTCAATGGATGATCTTATATGACCCACAAGTCTTTCCAAGACCTACAGTTTCCCAGGACAGTCCTCATGCTACAGAAACTACCTGCATTCATTGCTCTTCCTTGTATGATACCGTACACATTTGTCCAGACCTACCGGAAATGATGCTCTTTGCTTCCACTCTTTTTAC
This sequence comes from Pachycephala philippinensis, assembly GCA_013397055.1. NCBI lineage: Eukaryota > Metazoa > Chordata > Aves > Passeriformes > Pachycephala > Pachycephala philippinensis. The sequence continues at coordinate 111,409 of VWZT01009448.1, read as the reverse complement.
AAAGCTGTTCTCATTAGGTACTCATCCTGACTTTAAGGTATAGTCAGAGGAGCTGTACCAAAGTTAAAGCTTCATGTGCTCTCCAGATACCTCCAACACCATTCACTTCATGCTTTCTTCAGCACTGCAAATGCTTAACACATCCTCAGTCTTTCTGGAAACAATTCATATGTTGTATTTATGAAAAATAGACCACAGGTACTGATCTGCTGTGCATAGGCCTGATGCAATTTTACAAAATCTCCTAATATTTGTTAAATGTACATTCACCTTCTGAATTCCAACCAACCTTGATTTCACCAATAAAATCTGGTAAATAAGAAAAGGAACAATGATATACATGGGTACTGAGGAAAAAAAATATTTTTGCTCATACCTGTCAAGAATACTGACATTTACAGAATAACCAGACTTTGGAAATTCTTGGACATCCCACGTGGCTTTACCTTTATGCTCCTGAGACATGAAAGACAAAAGGAAACCCTCACTCTGCTCCTTGTGTTTTTTCCTGTATAAAGGAAGCAATAATAGCAAGCTGGCTTATTTCTCCCAAGGTCCACAAAGATACAGCCTATGGCCCAGGGCAAGATCTTTTGATAACATTTCATTTTCGTTTTGAGACTGCTGGGACATGACATGTGCCATGCACTTCACAGGTTTGCAAAAACACCTTTCTTATGTATTGCAGTTCTGCAATGCATGATGCTTGCTTTCTTGTTCTCAGAATAAACTGGTTATTTCTGTACCTTTCCCAAGTCACAGCCTTCTATAGGACTTTTTGTCTTCACACAGGACTAGAGGGTTAGTGTTGTCTCATATAGAAAAGAATTACTCCCAGAAGAGCATTTTCCTGGTCAACTTGAAATTTAGTGTCCTGGTATTTTGCCCAAAAGCCAATGAAAATATTTTCGTGCAGTGCTCTGCTGTTTGGGACTTTTCTTTTATTCTCTAGAAATTTCATAAGTGTGGGGGTTTTGTTGTTGGTTTAGTTTTGGGTTGGTTTTTTTACCTTTCTGTTCTGTGCAAAACTACCAAGGAGATTAAAGTTCCCATGGCAAATTAAGTTTCTTAGTCACAAAAATACTTCTAAACATTCTTTGCCGTTGGGATGTTTTCAGAAGATGATAAATTGAAAAGAGTGGATTCAACTAGGAGATGAATCTTTGGTAATTTTAGCAGATTGCAACAAAAGCCCCTGGAATCAAGAAGCTTCTTTAACTCTAAAACTAACTCCTATTAGCATGAACACTGAGAGATTTATATCAAAAATTACCATGAAAACATAGAAACCTCAACTTGAGGTGTATAAAATGAACATATATTGTTCTCCCTGTAGAAGACTTTCCCATCAAGAGCCCTCCCAGGCAGTACAGCATTTGATCCTTCGCCTCAATATATTTGGGCAGGTCTTGCTGCTAACTGTGTGTCCTATGATGAACCTGTGGCTTTCTCTGGGCAAAAGTGTCTCCATCCACCTGACAGCTTTTGCACAACTGAGACCTCCTGGGGTTTGGTGCCTGCCCTGTGAATTAGATTACACTTCACAGAGATAATCCATCTATGATTTCCAGAGAGTAAACGCAGTATTAATGACTTCAATGAACAAGGACTGAAGTGTTAAGAGTGATCCAAAAGGTGACATGTGTGACAACCATACACTTCATAGCCTTGGGCCTGTAAATGACAGGAAATCTCTCACCTGTGGGCCACCTACAGCCCACAATATCACAGAGTTTGCAGACACCTTACTTCTTTCTGCATCATTACGGGGTAACACTACGGCACGGACAAAAGGCAGCAAAGCACATTTCCAAATGCTGGTTTAGCTTTCTCCTGAAATAATCATGAAATCACAGAATTATTTGGGTTGAAAAGGAACTTGAAGATCATCTAGTTCTAGTCTCCAAGTCTCTGCTAATGCCTTACTTTGTGATAGCCCTCTAACATTTAGGGCTAATTATTAGTCCTTTCTGTATGGAACCGTCACATGAAATGCAATCACCAAATAATTATACCAAGGAATAATTTGGCCAACTGGATAAATAATAGATCTTGTTGTACTTCATTAATTTTAAACATGTAAGCTTACAATGTAATTGCCAGCTGCATTTCTGGCTCTACAGCTTTCTGAGGAAGAACAGCAAGGAACCAGTATTTCAGGCTGCAAACCCATGGAGACAGAGCCTGAGGAGACACTATCAAGAAGCAAAAATACCGCAATCACACACACAGATGCACAACAGAGCTGAGGAAGGATCTTTGATCTTCGGTTCAAGCTGGTCCATGGCCAAGAACTTTTTGCTTTTCTAGAGGGGGAGATGACTCTCTCCTCAATTAAAAATAAAACATCGTCACAATCCACCCTCGTATCATAGACATGAAAAAGGCAACACTCCATGTTCATTGCCCTCACTTTAATCCACACTTTGAAAACCCAACACTTGCACTACTGCAGGTGCTTGTTCATTATACCATTTACCTTCTCAGCCTGCATTTCACCAGATTAAGGTCCACACCACTTTCTAGCACTGAGCCCACACTCTGAGTCAAAGTCATATCTGATGTACAGCAACATCCACGTGTACATGCAGAAAGCCTGAGAGAGCTCCCCAAAAGGGGTGAAATACCTCAGGTTATCTCAAATGATGTTGAGCCCTGGACTCTCTTCTCTGGAAGTCCAGTCAACACCATTTTACAAAAAAGTTGTGCCTTGACTAATTATTTCCTAATTTTACTCCTAAATATTCACTCTGTGGAGGAAATATGACATTTCTGCTGCTTTTTCCCAAAAAGCAAATTTCTCCATGTGGCAGAAAGTTCCTCAGGAAAATTATCTTGCTTTATCACCATTTCTGCATATTCTGGAACAGAATAGAAGAGCTAAAAGAGCACTGGGACATGCCAGAAACATCAGGTAACTCTTCCTGATGCTTTGCTAAGTTTGTTGCTGACCCTAAACCTGAAGCTTTGAATCAGAAAATCAATAAGGTCACTGAAACACATGTATAATCTTCATAGTCACTGTTATCAATCAGTGGCAACAGGTGGACTCTCCAAAACTATGCTTTGCCCTCAGCATCATTAAAAAATTTAAATTATTTGCCCAAATTTTAAAAGATTTATTTTCCAACATACTACTCTTTAAAAAAAGTTTCGACTTACAGAGAATGGGTGTAGCGGGTTGGGTTCGCTTTCCCGGCCAATGCACCAATTAATGTGGTGGTTTAGTTTGCATCCTTTACTTTTTGTGAGATAAGAATTAGAAGAAGGGCAAAGCAGGCTCAAAACTTTCAAGAATATAAAGAAGTTTATTACTAACAGAATTAAAGGTAATGAAAGAATGATAATGATAAAAATTAAAGCAAACTCCCCCTTTCCCTCCAGTACCTCTCCCACTTATCTCCCAACTCGCACAAAGGATGACACACGTGATTTTAGGTCAGAATTGCAGTTCTTAAGTCTCTTCCATATTTGAAAGAAAAAGAGGTTTTCTTCTGCTCCAGGGTTACCAAACTGCCACTAGCAAACAGACCGCCCGGAAATCTGCTGCCGTGAAATATAGTTCTCTCATGAATTCTGCAGTCTTCCCACAACTGCTATCATAAGCCACGCATGGGGTATTCTTTTTAAGGATAAACAAATTCCAGCCTGAAAAGCAACAACTCTCTTAAAAGTCTCTTACAGCCCCTAAGTGACCTGGCGTGGCCACACTTCTCCTCTGCAGGCTACACATGGAATTCTCTTCCCCCCACGTCCTTGACTGAGAAATAAAACAGTTTGTGACATTAAAGTCTCTCACCACAGCGTGCCTGAAGCCTTTTTAAGCTGCGCGTGAAAGACACACTGCCGCCCTCTTTTTCAGTCTCCATCTTGGCTCCGTCAACACGTGACTCACTTTCTCT
>VWZT01009448.1:61242-107350 GCA_013397055.1 Pachycephala philippinensis | reverse complement strand
GGCCTGGCCCGGCCCGGCTCAGCAGGGCCCAGCCCAGCAGGGCCCGGCGAGCCCGGCCCCGCCACCCCTCCCGGTGAGGGACCGGAAACCAGAAGAGGGATGACTTCCCCGCACCAGTGCCTTTTATATGCAAAATTGCGAGAAGCGATTGGTCCAAAACCCTGTCCATCAACTGACTTTCTTCAAACCACCACAATGGGGAAAGTGCTGAGCTGAGCAGCATCGGGGCAGGGCAACATATATTAATCTGAAGAACTGCATCAAACAGAATGGAAGGAATGGCCAGAAAGACAAAACAAAATGAAACCCCTAAACTCTGAACAAACTGAACTTTGTAGCAAATACTCAGGATATTTTGCTGAGATGTCACTACTTTCTGCCTCTTTGGAGACAGTAAGTCTTTTTCACATGTCAGAGTCAGGCTAAGACTTCTCTTTACCTGAGCTTTTATACACTTGTTGAAATGATTAGTTTAAAAGCACTGCCTAACATCTTGAGCAGGTTTGTAAAACCCAGTCATCAGCTGTCTTTAAGGTGAGCTCAAACTGGGAACACAAAGTCCCAGACTGTATTCACAGAGCTGGAATTGTTTCATTCTTGAACATGGAGAGACCATTTAGTTTGGGGTTTAGCACTGGCCTAACTTCATTGTTTCTGAAGAGCATCATGGACAGCTTTAAAACGTTGTAGGACACTTCAGGAAAACATTCAAGGGATAGCTCTACAACCTTCTACAGGCAGATATAAACTTACTCTGCCAAGGTACAAGCTGACTCTTGGACAAAATAACTTAGTGCAGAGTCAGTATGTGCAGACTCTCAGACGACTTAGCTCAGTTTCAGAAACATGATGAGGAGACCTACAGGGCTTCCACTTTGCTAACAGTACAGTCAGAGCAAGCTTACACTTGTCTGGAAATACTACAGCAACTGCTTCAAGAGAGGATGCAGTCACACCTGAAAACCTATGTATTTGCACCTGCAAACCTGCAAAACTTTATTCTTTCTCCCCAAAACACAGCTATAGTGGCAGAAACACAATTCTGATTTGTCATGGTAAAGGCACTGATGAACTCACAAGTGATGCAAGAAGATGTCATGAATCAGGTATCAGTCCTGTAAAACGCATGTATTTATGCACCACAAGTGTTCCCAGCAATTCTAATAGCAATTTCAGTGTGTTTGTGGAACATCTCTGCTTCAGAACTGAGGAGAAAAGAGTCTGTCACAACATCATGTACCATTTTACCCCTTTTTTTCCTCTTTTTTCTTTGCTGTCTTCAATAATTTCACCAGAAGACGACAAAGTATTTTTATTATTAGCAAAAAAAACCCAAAAACAAAAACAGAAATAACAACAAAAAAACCCCCCCCACACACAAAAAAAAAACCTAACTAAGACAATAGGGAAATAACAAAACTGAAAGACCACCAAGTACATTTAAGGCTGAATTCCACCAAAAAGCAACACATTTTCTGGTTCAAAAATAAAATATATGTGTGTTAGGTATTTAGGAGTAAGTGGGTCTAAGCAGGATTAAAAGCAGAGAAGACTTAGTAGACAACTTATATGTTTTTGTAAAAAATAGCATGAAAACTAACTCATTTTAACATATTCTTGGTCTGAACTGGGCTCAGGTTCTTTCATCAACAATTCATCCTGAACCCAACACCTGCATGTGAGCCCTTGGTTAAGGTCAAATACCTATATTACACTGCCCTTCAAGCAATATTGAATCAGTAAAGTATCTTTTCAGCTACAGTTATATTAGATATAGCTATTGACTTTCTTCTTTTTTATTGCACTATAAAACACGCTGTAGTGAAAATAAAGGTTTACTTTGCAACAGAGAATTCACAGACATCTATTACTGCTGACTCTTCAAATCCTTGGACGTGTGTCTTGCTGTCTGTGTTGATTGAGATATTCTGAAAACCAATTAACTGTCCTTCAACCAGCGTCTGACTGGTGTAATTAGTGCAATGTGTTTCATGTATTTGTGTAGAGTAAATGCTGAAATGTTTGTCTGCGTCCCTTTGTGTACAACTAAACTATTAATAAAAGGCTAGGTTTCTTTCTTTCCTGTTTTCAGAAAACAGACAGAAAGCTGCCATCCTCACAGAGGCTCCGGGAGTTGGCTGCCTCCTTTTGATTTTAAAGATAATAGTGTCTCATCTTGATTCATCCCTCTCTAACAACTGAAGATCCAAGTGTTCTTTTGCCAAATACTGAGGTAGCTTTGAGACTGATGTAGCATCAGGAACAAGCAATTATATTCACTTTTATAAGCCTCAGGTGGAAGGTTTGACAAAGGAAATGCTCTAAGATCCTCAAGCAAATAATCAGTAGCAAAAACAGATTCAGATTTTTAAATTGCTAAAGTGTTCTACAAAAGAAATCATCTAAGACATTTTAAAGTGTTATTTTTCAGACACCTGAAAGATGTCTGAAGTGCAGAAAGATCCTTTTTACACTCAGTCATCTCATCTCTGGTTTCCCCATTCCAATACTGTAATGCAAACTCCCATGAGAAAATACCTGGCCAAATTAAAAACACCCCTCCCAATTAGTAAAACTACCACTATCACCAAGGAGTTATACAAGAAAGAAAGATGTTCCACAGTATTTAGCTTCTGAAAGCATTCAAACACAGGCAGTTTAGACAAACCCATGTCTTAACCATGGGTATTTTGCTTGCCTGGGTGCTGCAGACCCAGGCAGCATCTCAGATTGCTGGGAAAAGAGAGATTTATGGTATTAGTGTTCCTAGGTCACGAATGGCTTTGACTATCTACCTATCATGAAGGACCCTATAAGTCTGATAACCAAGATGTGTCACAAAAACACATATTGATGATTCCTATCAGAGAACAAAGAATCAAACTTGCTTCTCTACTGAGTCATATCTGCTGAGGTCTGTCCTCAAAGGAGCCTCCCAGTACTCTTACTGTCTCCTAGGGTCACTGAAGTGCCAGGAAGATTTATGCAGAGATCCAGGCCTAATTGCAGAAGACCTCCTAATTACAGTGAAGGAAACAGCATGGGAAGTGGGAAACCTGAAACAAGGAGGGGCAAGGATAAGACACACAAGCAGAGCAAACAGCACAATAACAGCAAATATCTGCTATTAGTTCCACAGCCAGATCCCAAGCTTATTTAATTTTTATCCCTTTCTTTGAGGATTGGAGGATGTCCAGAGAAATAATTGAAAAGGAAGGCAGGAAGATAAGATGAAGGAAGGTTCGGAAGATATTTCATGCTGAAAGCACTAACCCAGAATGTAGGTACCCCTTTGTGATATGGCCAAGCTCATCAGGAATCACAGCAAACACCATTGTGGTTCATAGCAGTCCCAAAAGCTGCAGTGACACTCTGGGAAGGAAGGGAGAAGAGTGTAGCTTTTGAATTAAGAGCTAAAGGAATGCATGTGTCCAAATCTCAACTCTTCGTCAAAACTTGTGAATGAATCAGACAGGTTCACTGATTTCCCTCTGTCCTCCAGACTGTCTGAAATCAGACAGGCACTTCTTTTCCATGTGTGTGTCTGTGCTGGTACACACAGCAGCTCTTCCAGTACTGCAGAAATTATTCAATTTTATCTTGTAACAGGTATTAATTTACATAGTAAACTATCAAAGTTAAGCCAGGCAGAGTAAGTAATCCTTCAAACACTATCACTCATCTACTGAAGTGGTTGGGACCAGACAGGATCCTTGCCCTGGTGAGAGCCAGGTATGAGAGGTACTACTACCTGCTGCCAAGAAATCCCTCCATCCTTACAGTGGGCTGCAGATGCAAACACTTGCCTGATAGATTGTGCTCCAGAGAGGAAATGTTTGTCTGAGAGGGGAATCAACACTGGGAAACTAGACTGCTACTTGTGTTTTGACAAGGTTTTGAGAACCTCTTTGCATGGGGAAATTATAGCCTGGTGAAACAAAAACAGTGAGGAGAGAGGAAGAGAAATGCCAAAGATGACACATATTATGATCCTTCTGCAGGTGAGTTTGCCATTTTAGCCTGTCACCATTTGCATCTACATTTGCATTTTAATTGTTCTGTGTAAACCTTTGCATTCGAACAAATCCAGGAGGAGCACACATGAAACATGCATCCACACACAGATACAGGTCTTGGATGGGTGCCTAATCCTCTCCAACGGGAAGACCTTGCTGTAGGCAGAGTCTCAAAATTGAAACTGTTTCTCCATTCACCTCAGGTGAGTCAAGAGAAGCTTTGTGGTAGGAACTGCAGATGAGCACTCATCTGTTCAGGAAACCAAACAACTTATATCTATCAAAGATATCTAAAGAGGGATTTAGGGGGCCTTATTTTGGTATCCACCTTTAAAAGTACTTAATTACATATTTCCAGTTGAACCATTGGAACGCCAAAAGGCCCCAGTGTAGATCAGCAACCTCTCCTGCCAAGCACTGTGTTAACAGGAGAGTCAGGTCTTGCCTCAAACAGTTTACAAGACAGGGAAAGGAAATAATCACCATCTTGTTTTTCTGGCATGAAACTGAGGCCCAAGGCCAAACAGAAGAGCTGACAATTGAAGCAAGATTGCTTATTAAAAATAAATGCCAGGCCAACAACTTAAATCAAGGCACTCTCCTTCACTGAACATGAACTCACTGATTATCACCTCAAATTCATGCTCAATTTCCATTCCTCAGCCAAAAAAGCTGCTTTCAATGCAGTTTATGCAGGAGATTTATCAGAGTTGAGGCTGGAAGTGAAAACCCTGTCTCTTTTCTCTCAGCATCCTCGTAAGAGCTGGTTCCTTTGCCTCTCTGCCAAGAACCGTTCTCCCCACAAGAAGGGCACCAAACATATGAACCTCTACAATTAAGAGAAGCTTTTGCAAAAGGAAATGCTTTAGTACATGCAGCCTGGTTGCAGTGTTCAGTCCACAGCTGGGCACTTACTATGGGGAGCAGCATCTGGAAATTAGTTTTGCCTCACAAGCCAGACCACAGTGGCAGTAAGTCAGCCTGGATCCACTCTGTTCAATAGAAATTACATCTAGTCTGAGCATGGGAGGATTGAGACCCAGGGAAGATAATGATTTTTGCCTCAGTGAAACGCTGTAGGCTTGCAGTTTCCTTAGTGGGTATCAATTTATTTGCTGTCAAACACAAAGGGATGTTTTACTAAGTCATAAACAGGTAAGAAACTCTGACTTAAAGCTTCCTAATTCTCATATTGCAAAACAGTTTAAGGTAGGGGTGGTGTTTTAACAACAAAAAAAAAGAGGGTAACCTGGTTTATATATATGTCCCTATTCACCAGGATTGACTTTTGCCATAGCAAGAAGTAATTCCTAGGACTTTGCAAGCTTCAGTCAATAACAGAGATCTGTAAAATTTTCTGAATTAAGAGAAATAGTCTTTAAAAAACCCTTCACTTAAAAAAAAAATTAATGTGTCGAAGTGGGGTGGGCTTGCTTTTTAACTCAGGTTCCTTACTGAATTGGGTGAGAAGTAATCAAACAAATGGTTAAACTTGCAAAACCAAATTGGAGACAGCCTTCACAAAGAGCAGGGTGGGAAGGCCCAGCAGGGAGATAGCTTCATTTGGCTCAGCACTTTTCAGAGCAGTTCATCTGATCATGCCCTCAGCAAAAGAAGTGGGAGGATTTTTTTTAAATGCCTGTGGGACCTATTTCTGAGCTTGTATTCTTAACATACTTGAAAAACACTTGAGTCTTTAAAATACCACCCAGACAGAATGAAAAAGTCAAAATCAAGTAACTATGGACAGAGAACTGTATTGCCCCCAATAACAAGTCTCTTACCTTCCTTTAGGAAAAGAAAGAAAGAACAGGGCAGGGGGAGGGAAATTTGTGAAAAAGTCAGTTTTTATAACTCAGGACTGCATTATCAGACAGAAAGAATTGCAGAAATTAAGACACTCAGCATCAACTTGACTCTGCTCCTTTGTGTATCCCTAAATAAGATATCTCTTTCTAGCCTTCTTAATTAGCACCTCCTAATCAGTTACTTGCAGAAAACCCATCTGTGTGTCTATTGCATCTCCCTAACCTCCACAGCAGGAGGCAAAGGGTTAAATGATATAGGACACAGTTTCCTTTTTTATATGATAACTAAGAGCTGCAATATAATTGCCTGATTGCTCTATTTCATTAAGGCTCCTTTTTCTTTCTACTTCAAAAGGTTAATGCCACTCATATTTCCTTTTTTTATTGTCTGGCTTCACATAATGCCATGGGACAAGACAAAATAAGCAGTTGCCTCAACAAACTATAATTCATCCCAGCAGAACAACGACCGGCCGTAATTCAGTCTATTTTTAAATCCAACAAGTAATGAAAATCACTAAAAATAATACATTTCCTAGAGCCAAGACAATAGATCTAAAATGTGTAATAATTAGTGCTCTGGCCCAAGTGCTTCAGGCTCTAAACTGTTTTATGATTGCAAGATCTGTTCTTAGCAATCAGCCCAGTCCATTGGTACCTACTTAACATCTTTATTATTAACAAGTTTTTCTTGTACCATCTATGTTTAACCACAAGCTGAAAGCATCATATGACTGCAAAAAAATCTGTGCCTCCTTACTTGTTCCCCCTAGTTCAGGACACTCAGAGGTAACATAAATTAATTCATTGTCTGAAAAGGGAAAGTCTGGCAAAAAGAGAAAAGATGAGGAAACTGTTTTGACACAGTTTGATACATAGCCATATTTATATGTACCAAAGGAAGTAGGCTGTAGGTCAAAAAATATATAAAAAGCTTCCAACCCAGGCCAGCTGCCTCCCCTCAGAGAAATGAAGTGGCACACAGACACTGATCTCCACTCCCTCTCTTTTACAGTAGCATTCAGTGATCTTCAGCAAGACCCTCTGTGCTGCATCAGTTCAACCATGTGTGTAAGGGAATAATAAATACAGAAAAACCACTCTGAATGATCCCTGACAGCCTGCCAAAAAATGCCTGCTCCTTAAGCAGTGCTTTTTCTTAACCTGCATATGCTTTTTCCTTTAATTATTAGCTCATGCAATGGTGCAATACCTGCCAAATTTTTTTTTACTCACAATTTTGCATCTTCAGAAATGGTACTTTGAGGCTGAATGCATCATTTGGAATAAAACATACTCTGAAATAAAGCAGACATTTTTCTTAGGGCATTTAAGTGACTCTCAGTGCTACTGCAATTGACTGGGTCTAAAAATCACGGAATCATAGAATCGTTTAGGTTGGAAAAGATCTTTTAATATCATCAAGTCCAACCTTTAACATAGCACTCCCAAGTCATCACTAAACCATGTCCCCAAGTGCAACATCTACATGTTTTTTAAACCCTTGCAAGGGTAGTGACTCAGCTGCTTCCCAGGGTAGCTTGTTCCAATGTTTGATAATGCTTTCAGTGAAGAAATTTTTCCTAATATCCAATCTAAACTTTCCCTGGTGCAACTTGAGGTCATTTCCTCTTGTCCTGTCATTTGTTACTTGGGAGAAGAGACTGACCCCCACCTGCTTACATCTTCCTTTCAGGGAGTTGTAGAGAGCAAAAAGGGCCCCCCTGAGCCTCCTTTTCTCCAGGGTAAACAACAGCCACTCCTCACAAGGCTTGTGTCTCAGAGCCTTCATGAGCTCTGTTGCCCTTCTCTGGACATGCTCCAGCACTTCAAAATCTTTCTTGTAGTGAGGGACCCAAAATTGGACACAGTACTCAAGGTGTGGCCTCACCAGTGTTGAGGACAGGGGGAGAGTCACTGCCCTGGTCCTGCTGGCCATGCTATTTCTGATACAAGCCAGGCTTTCGTGGCCACCTGGGCACACTCTGGCTCATGTTCAGCTGGTTGTCTATCAGCATTCACAGGTTCTTTTCTGCTGGGCAGGAAATAGTTGCCCTAATATTGAGCCCTGAGGAACATCACTTGTGGCTGGCCATCAGCTGGATGTAGCACCTTTCACCACCACTCTGGGCCCGACCATCCAGCCAGTGAACAGTGCACCTGTGCAAGCCTCCAGCAGCCAGGTTCTCCAAGACAATGCCATGGGAGACAGTCAAAGGCTTTACTAAAGTCCAGGTAGACAACATCCTTTGCCCCACCCAATGAGCAGGTCACCTTGTCATAGAGGGGGAACATGTTGATCAAGCAGGACCTGCCTTCATGAACCCATGCTGGCTGGGCTGATCCCCTGCTTGTCCTGCATGTGCTGTGTGATGACTCTCAAGATTCTACAACTTTTTCTGGCACCAAGGTCAGGCTGACAGGCCTGTATTTTTCCAGGTATTCCTTCCTACTGTCCAAACCCCAGCCTTCTGGGACCTCCCTGCTTAACCAGGATTGTTGGTAAACAGAGAACAGCTTGTTGAGCTCTTCCAACAACCTCCTGGAGTGTTTCCTCCACACCGTGTTGTATTTCCAGAAGGCACCTAGTAAATTGAAAGCCACCACAAGAGCAAGGGCCAGCAATTGTGAGATTTCTTCCAGCTTAAAGAACATCTTGTCTGCCCCTTCATATTGGTTGGGTGGTCTATAACAGACTCCCACCATGATATCTGCCTGTGTCTCTGATTCTTACCCATAAACATTCCACCTTTTCACCATCATTGTTAAGCTCAGACAGTCAAAACACCCCCAAACAAATAGGGGTATCCCACTGCACCTCTTTTCTTGCCTGTCCCTTCTGAAGAGTTTATTGCCATCCCCTGCAGCACTCCAGCTGTGTGAGTCATCCCAGCATGCTGAGGTCACTTGGCTTGTTCAGCCAAGAGAAAGGGAGATGGGGGAAACCTCATTGTGGTCTGCAGCTTCCTTACCTGATCTCTTCTCTCTGCTGACCAGTGATAGCACCCAAGGGAATGGCATGAAACTGTCAGTGGAGGTTTGGTTTGGTTATTGAACCTCAGGGAAGTGGTCACAGCACTAAGCCTGACAGAGATGAAGTGTTTGGGTGATGATCTCTCACATGGTCTGATTCTTGGGGTGTCCTATGAAAGGGGTGGAGTTGGCTTTGATGATCCTTTCGGGCCCCTTTCAAGTCAGGATATGCTATGGTTCTAAAATTCTATGTTTCTGTGATGGCAGCTATGTCACAATTTTGCAGCTCTGCAACAGCTTCCAGCTCCTCCTGTTTGTTGCCCACGTTGTGTGCATTGGTATAGATGTACTTCAGTTGGGCTGTTGATCCCACCGCTTTTTGGGGTGGAGAAGCCCTAATTCCCACCTGACTGTTCTCAGGTGCTTCTGTGGTTTTTAACGCGTCAATAAACCTTTTATCTTTGCTGCTACATGGGTCTCCATCCCCTACCTCCACTGAGACAGCAGGCTGAAGGACTTTGTTAGCACACTATCCCTCAAATATTGGCATAGTGCCCCCACACTTATCTCTAGTGAGCCTGGTTTTATCCCTTCTCCCCTTCAAATCTGGTTTAATGCACTGTTGACCAGCCCTGCTCTCTCCTGTCCAAAAGTCCTTTGAGGCAGGTGTACCCCATCTGTTGCCAGCAGGCCTGGTGTTGTCTAAACCAACTCACAACCAAAAAACTGTGAATTTTGCCAGTGAAAGCAGGCTCGTAGCCAAATATTGATCTGCTGGGTCCTCCTCTTTCTTCCCTTATCATTCCCTGCAACTGGAACGATGGAGGAGAATCCTACTTGTGCTTCTGATCCTTAATCCAGTCATCCCAAGGCAATGAAGTCTCTTGACTGACCTCGGACTTCTTCTTGCCACTTCATTGCCTACTTAAAAAGAACAGTAATGCTTAATAATTTGAGGGCTGTACCATGGCAGGACTATTGCTGCTTCTCTTCATATCTTTAATCCAGGTTCCAGGGAGGCAGCAGACTTCCCTATGAAGTGGGTCCAGTTTGCATATTGGGCATTCTGTGCCCTTCAGAAAGGAGTCTTCTAGGACAATGACCTGTCTTTTTTCTTTATGGAATCAGTTTTCATTGGGGGTGTGGGGTGAATTAACCTTGGCAATACATCCATGCTAGATGAACCATCATCTCTTTTGTTTGGTACCACAGACCAATTCATGCAAAGCTTTGATTTGTTGAGCAAACAGGATGAATTCTATCCAAACTTCATAGGCTGAGTTAGTTAAGGAGAGAAAGCATTGAAAAGGCCTGACATAGACTTAAAACTCAGCTCATTAACCTGCTTTGTCTCTCTAACCTGGCTACTCTTTATTGCCCAGGGTAGCTGAGAGTCCCCATCCCAAGAACCTCTGTGCTCAAAACTGCACAGAACCAGAGGGAAAGATCCCTGCCCCAGCCTAGCAAACCTCAAGCAGGAATTTCAACTGCATTGAAAAAACCCACACTATTTCATACTTACGGGTTACTTTTGCCTGTCAGAATCTGTCTGAAGGCTGGTGACAGGAGAGCCTTTATGCATGTGAAACACCCGCTGAGGTGGAGCCTTGTCTGTGTGAGAGCAATAACATCAGGTTCATTCAGAGAATAACTTAAGCATGGAAAAAGAGGAGCAGGGCAGAAATCAACGCAGTTCTTTTTCAGTGTGTCATACCTGCAACATTCAGTTCAGCCCACTGGTTTATGCCTCCCATCACCCAGAGTTTCATCAGTCTTATACATGACATGGACACCACCATTGCTGTGACACCATGATGGCACTTCAAACTGGTCAGCTTTAGTCCTCACTTCCCTCACTTCTCCCCAGTGTGGAAGCAAAATACAAATAATGCTTCCTCAAAATACAACCCCTGGCATGCTCAGACCAAAACTAGGACCAAGAGTTCAAAGTTTCTTAAATTCTGGGCTACCGAGTATTAGCACAGTGAGCATCAAAAATCTTAATCTTTATGAGAATCTGGGCTTGCACTACTCACCCAAAGTGTTTCCTCAGCAGGTCTGGACATTGAACCTGTCTCTGCTGAGCCCCAGCCAGCCCTCCAGCTACAACCCAGACACATATTTTGAGGCTTGCATTTGTACAGAGGTGTCTATGCAGCTTAAGAGCAATTTGTATCCAGATTATTACAAAACACCCCTGAAGCTTCATACAAACGAATTAAATGTTCTTCCCTATCTGAGCTCGACTACAGTTGTTGGACTTTAATGTCCAATCTTTGGACACCAGTTGAATTCACAACCCTTTTCAACATACTGTCATAAAGCCCTGCCATTAAGGCTGTGGCCGTGTTTGGACCCCCCAATCACTACATTGGAACTTTGTCATGTCAGCCCTTAGAGGCCACTGAGGAAGCCTGCAAATCCAGAGACTGCTGGCTGAGGAAGGCTGCAAGTAAGCCTGAGACAAGACATTCCCTTCTCCTCACAGCACGTTCTCTGCTGCATCCATGTGAACTGAGAAACATGAGGAATCAGCTCGTGCCATCTTCAGCTCTCCTACTCTTGGTCTCTTCCCACTTGCCTCCCGCATCTTGTTTGTCCTCAGAACCAGCTGTGGAAATACGAGACCAAGCTTGATTCCTAGAGAAGAGACAGGTGAGAGAAGAGATTGTGGGGTCTCCCTCAGTGAAGTTATGCAAGAACAACCTGTACACAATCCTGTGCCTTGTGCTCTAGGAAGACCCTGCTTGAGCAGAGAGGTTGGACCAGATGACTCCACCAGTGGTCCCTTCCAACCTTATCCGTTCTGTGATTCTGGGATTCTGTAAAGCAGCTGCTGCTCTGGGAAGTACAACACGAGTGTCCTTCCTGCAGCTTCACTGGTACAATAGAGAGGACAGGCAGCTCAGGGGCTCTGGTAGGATAAAGATTGCCTTCAGAGGGAAAATAAGTAAGTCAGCATGCCCCCAGAATGCAGTAAAGAGCCCTGAAGGCTTCATTGAATAGTGAGGGTTAAAAGAATCCAAGGATACAGGACAAAGTGCTGAGTAGTTGGTCATTACCTTGATTACCTTGAACACTCAGCAAGGTAGGTCCCAGGAAAGAAATAGTTACAGGCTGTTACTGACATGAAGTGGATGAACTGAAACTATTTAAAGAATTCAAGAGGCTGTTAACCCAAAATGATATTGAAAATGTTACTCTCTTCCCAAAATTCACCTATAGAAATATGACTATGCTTGGTCTGTGTATAAGCTTCCTAGAAAAAGAAAAATTCATAATAAATATTGCATCTGTGATAAAGCCAAACTGAATTATTTCAACAAGTGTAGTACTAAGCAATTCAATATATCAGTCCTCTGCTTGAGATGGACCTCTGGGATTGACAGGAGCCTTGCTGGTTTATGACTTGTAGGCTGAAATTAAAAATGACAAGATAATAGTCTATATTTTTCCAGATGTAAGCAGGGCTACTCAAGCACACAATAAAAGGGTTTTTGCCATTTAGATCAGATTTACAGTCATTAAGGCTTTGTGCTTTGTGTTCTTCCTGCAGCAAACCTCATCTTGACAAAAAGGATTTTTAAACCAGTGAGTGCCAAGCCAATGATTTCCTCTGTGTGGAGCTGCATAAACAAGATGTATGGAATGATGAAACAGAGTTTGGGTACCTTGAGACTGTCTGAGTACTGCTATTTGATTGTTTTTAGCCTTTTGAGCTTTTATGTTTGTCCAGCGACAAATAGTTGCTTTTCAATATTTTTGGCTTTTAGATCAAAACGCCAAGTAAACAACTTTTTTGATAGAATACATTTAGAGATGAACATAGATTGTTCTGCTTTTTCATTATTTGCCTTTGATGATCTGCTGCCTTAAGAAAATAATCCTCTCCACACTTGAATCTCAGACCTGGCTTTTCTCTTGTTTGCAGTTTGGTTAAATAGTTAAGTGAGCACCGAAAAAGGAAAGACAAAGAAGAACAAGGTGGAAAGGGAAAAAGAAGCAATAATCAGAACTCTTCCTTTCTGACATCCCATAACTATTATTTCAACAGCAATGAAAAACAGAAATGATGCAATTTTTAGGAAATCTGTCCAGGAAGCTGGAAAACAAGACTGACTTCCTATATGACCTTGGCCAGTTATTTAGGGCTATGTTCAGGCTATGACCCAGAAGGGCCTAAAATTAAGCATCATGAACCTGTGACGTTCGAGCAGTTCGAGCCACCTGTTGTGTACCAAGGAACGGAAGAAGCAGCCACATCACCTGGGTTAGGCAGCTGTAGCCACAAAGGGGAGCAAATAGGGCAGTGCACCCACCTTGGGTGCTGTGATTTCTCCTGGCCACTCTAGGCAGGAGCTGAGGTGTAGCAATGACAATGTAACACCTTCTTTCCTTCAACACAGACAAAAGGCCTTTTTCCTATCTCACTCAGGCATTATAAAAATTAACGTTCTGGTGGTTTGGTGACTGGGTGCCAGTGACAAAGGTCAGGTAAACACTTGGGCTGTAAGTTGAGGCAGTATCTTACATTAGACCAACCGCAAGAGATAAGGACCTGTACAGAGACCAGGCCACAGGACCATAAAGATCCCAGTGCCTTCCATACTCAGTTTGTCTTCATGCTCGGGAGTGGAATTGCAGAGACTAGTGGATGGTGAGGAAGTGACAAACAAAAAAAAAAGTATGTTTTGCCGCATGATATCCATCTTGTGACCCCAACTCCTTGTGAGAACAATCTAAAAAAGCTAAATTTAAACTAGATTGCTCAAGGGAAGGGGGCACCTATCCATCTCAGTCCTGCCAGTGAGATGCCAACACCTGTAATGGATGCCCAGAACAGTGCAAAGGCATTCCAGATACTGCAGCCAACACACTGGCTTTATCTGGGGCCCAGCTCAGATGCCTGTACAGAAACACACGTAGTATGGGGAACAAACAAGAGGAACTAGAGACATGCACATGCCTGGGTGGATATGATATCACTGGGATCATGGAGACAAGGTGGAATGGCTCCAATGGCTGTAGCATTGGAATGGAAGAGTTTAGGCCTTTTAGGAAAGACAGGTAGGGAGATAAGGAGAGGGTGTAGCCCTCTATGTCAATGACTAGCCAGAGAGTATGGAACTCCACCTGAGGAAGGACAAAATGTCAACAAAGAGCTTGTGGGTCAAGATTAAAGGGAGGGCAGGGACAGGAGGTGTCATAGTGGGGGTCTGCTATAAGACACCCAATCAGGAGGATGGTGTGGATGAAGTCCACTACAGGCAGATAGGAGCAGCCTCAAACTTGAGAACCCTAGCCCTCATTGGGGGTTTCAGCCATGGGGGTATCTGTTGGAGGGACAACACAGCAGGGCATGAGCAGTCTCTTGTCGTGGTCCGCCCTGAGCCCCGGATAGCGAGCGAACCGGACAATTCCTCTCCTGAGGAACCTCCTGTCCTAACCCGACTACCGCACCCGAATGACGTCGCGGGAGAAACGAGGGAGGCTGGATTTGGTGCACAGGACTGGAGCAACTTTCTTGACAATGAACTCCNGGTGGGATTAGGGGAGGAGCGGACTTTCCGCCAACCAGGGGGGGAGAACAGGGAGATAGACAGCGGGGTGCAATCAATGGGCAACCGCGGGGTGGTACAGCATCGGGAGAACCGATCACATACTTAAGGGGGGAGAACAGTCTAGAAGGGAGGGTGGGGGCATCCCTAGGCTCCCCCCAGGAGGCGTGACCTAACCTGAGGGGGCGTGGTCTAGATGGAGGTTTCCTCCTCAGGGGCGTGGCCCTCCTCGGAGGAGGTTGGGCCAGCCTCAGCGTCGGCCTTCTCCTGGGGTGTGATGGTTCCTGAGCCTAATACCTGGGGATGACCCGCATCAGTCTCTGAGGTTCCTTGAATGTGTCAATGACAACTTCCTTATACAAGTGATTGAGGAGCCAACAAGGGGAGGTGCCATGCTGGAGCTTGTGCTCACCAGCAGGGAGCAGCTGATGGGGAATGTGGTGCTCCAAGACAGCCTTGGCTGCAGTGGCCATGAGATGGTGGAGTCTGAGGTCCTCAGGGCAGTGAGCAAGCAGCAAGCTCAATGCCCTGGATCTGGGGAGAGCAGACTTGAGCCTCTACAAGGGCATACTCGGTTGAGTCCTATAGGATAGAGCTCTGGGTGGCACAGGGGCCCAAAAATGCTGGCTGATATTCAAGGATCACCTCCTCCTGTCTCAGACGTGATGCACCCCAAGATGGCAATATCTCCATGGATGGATAAGGAGCTGCTGAGCAATTACAGAGCAAAAAAAAGAAGCTTTCAGAAGGCAGAAAAGATGACAGGTGACATGGGAGGAATACAGGGAAATTGTACAGGAAGTTAGGGAAACCAAGGCCCAGTTAGAATTGTCTGGCCTCCACAGATGTTTCAAGCAAAAGGAAAGCAAGGGATAATGTGGGTTGTCTCCAGATGGAAAAGGGAAACCTAGCTATGCTGGACAAAGAGAAGGCTGATGTTCTCAGTCACTCCTATGCCTCAGTGTAGCCATGGGAAATACAAATGCAGGGACTGGGAGAGTGAAGACCCTAAGCCCGCTGCAGCAGAGGAGCAGGTCTGAGATTCAGGAATCTGAAAGTGCTCCATGGGACCTGATGGAGAGTCCAGAGGGAGATGGCAGATGAAGTTGCCAGTTGAAAAATCCCGGCAGTCAGGTGAAATTCCCAATGCCTGAAAAAATGGAAATATAATATCTTTGTCAGCAACATGGACCATGGAATTGAGCTCACTCTCAGCAGGGTCACTGATGGCACCAAGCTGTGTGGGGCAGTCAACATGCTGGAGGGAAGGGATGCCATCCAAGGTCCATCCAGAGGGACCTTGACAGGCTTGAGAGAGGAACCAGTGCAAACCTCATGAAGTTCAACGAAACAAAGTGCAAGGTCCTAAACCTGGGTCATGGCAATCCCAGGCACATCTATAGGTTGGGCAGAGAATTGATGGAGGGAAGCCCTGCAGAGAAAGACTTGGGAGTGATGGTTGATGAAAAACTCACCCTGAGCCGGCGGTGAGCACTCACAGCCTGGAAAGACAAATGAATCCTAGTCTGCAGCAAAAGGATCATGGGCAGCAGGCTGAGAGGCGTGATTGTTCCCTCCTACTCTGCTGTCATGAGACATCACCTTGGTGTCCTCAACATAAGAAGGACACGGAACTGTTGGACCAAGTCCAGAGGAGGCCACAAAGTTGACGAGGACTGGAGCACCTCCTCTTCAAAGAGAGGCTGAGAAAGCTGAGGCTGTTCACCCTGGAGAAGAGATTATGTGGAGACCTCACAGCAGCCTTTCAGTATCTGAGGGGGGCCTACAGGGAAGCTGGAGAAGGGCTCTTCGTCAAGAGCTGTAGTGATAGGACAAGGAGTAATGGGTACAAACTGAAAGAGGGGAAGTTTAGGCTGAATGTTAGGAAGATGTTCTTTACTGTGAAGGTGGTAAGACACTGGAACAGGTTGCCCAGGAAGATTGTGAATGTCCCAACCCTGGCAATGTTCAGGGTCAGATTGGATAAGGCCTTGAGTAAACTGGTCTACTGGGAGGTGTCCCTGACCATGGCAGGAGGAGTTGGAACTAGATGATCTTTAAGGTCCCTTCCAAACCTTAAGATTCTTTAATTCTGGGATTCTATGATTCTAATCGTCATTGGATGCTTACAAAATTTTTTTAAAATCCCAAGAGAAATTAGAATTGTTACCTTATGCATATAAAAATGTCCCTTTTGCTTTTAGCTTTCCTGTTTGAAGTGTTTCTTAACCTCAGCAGCTCTAGAAAAGGTGACAAGCAGTGAGCCTTCTCCATTAGTTCCAAGTCCAGAACTCTCTGGAGAGCTCACCACGTGGTGTTGGATCATACTGCTTGTTAGGGTCATTTGGTTATTAGCAATTGCTCACACTTTAGTCCTAGGCTGCTTGTTAGCTGTCTGCAGCAGCAATAAAGAGGCCCATTGTACGCTAAATCAACTCTACTACACATTTAAATGTTATTTTTGATGGTGTAGAGCCAGAGTGATTATCCATACAATATTCAGATTTCTCCCAAGCCCTTTACCTTACTCTCCAAGTCACGTGTCAGAGGAGAGCTGCTCAGCCAGATTTCCTTGCATGGCCTCTGAAGACCAGCAGCACATCTGGGATAAAACCCACCCACCAACTGCAGGGGTTTGCTTCAGTTTGTCCATTGTGGCTCTTTCCCACGAAAGCTGTAATAACCAGTTCTGCCTCCTTAAAAATGTAATACTGGCTGGTGTATCCCGTGGAAACATTAGCCAGGAAAAAGCCCCAGGGGAGTCTTAACCCACCCCTCCTCAGACCCAGCCGTGCTGGCTGGTACCTGCAAGCTCCATGCCACACCGTGGGGAGCAGCTACATTCCCCCATCAGCCACACCATTCCTGGTCCTGACCCTGTGCTGCTGAGCATCGGTCTGCAGACATTTTAGTCCTCATGATTTTTCTGTGATAGCAGTTTTCTCTTAAGCTCTCATCTAAAATGCTGTGCCTCTCTCAGGGTCAAAATTATGTCAGCATCATGCAGGATTTTGTCTGGCTGAAAAGTCTGAGAGGTCCAACATCAATCAAATACATGTGCAAGGCACTGTAACAGGAAACGAATTCTTGCCCTGATGAAGAGTCTGTTTGAATGCACAAGATAGGAAAAGGGATAAATGCAACAAGGTAAAATCAATGTTCCCAGATTCCACAGCAAAGCAAGAGCCAAGCCAGCAGCAGAGCCAGTCTCCTTAGACTTAAGCCTGACCCCTGGACCAGCCAACAACAGTTCATAACCTAACATGGGGAAGCTGCTTTGGATCCCAAATTAGTCCTGTAAGAATGACTTGACAAGCACTACAGAATACAGAGAGAAGACATTTTTATGGAGGCATTTGTTTACTTTAATTGAGCAAAGAGTTTAATTAGATTTTTCTCACATACCAGATAAACAGAATTTCACTCTGTCCTGTTCTTTATCTTGTGAATGATTCTTAGATGTGGTTTCCCCAAAGTCATTCTTTAAATTGGAATGATTAACCACAGCCAGCATATTTTTGCTCATACTATATGTCAAACTGAAGGCAAAAATAAAACTAAAATTACAATGTCATTTTGTGCTGGCTCCAAATTCAACCAGTTGGAATAATCTCAACGCCCATGAATGCGACCATTTTACTCTTCAGGCAGTCCAGGCAGATGTCTTCATCTGCTTTCTTTGTAAGCACAGAGGCAGAGGAACCTTGACAGTGCAGTATGCCACAGCTCCTAAAGCCTACAACCTCTTCCATCGTGAGTCGTGGAGCACAGTGCTGCAAGTCCCTCAGGATATAGCACTGATCAGAAAGATCAAATTGTACATAGCAGAACAAAATGAAAGAGATGTAATTCACTTCAAGCGCTGCGTTGGCTCCCTGCACTTCCTCCCTTTGTGCCTCATTGAGCCTTGGGGAGAAAGGAATTAGGAAGCAAGTAGAGCAATTGCTGAGAGATAAAAGCATCGAGGCCAAAAATTAGGGAAAGATTCAGACCTACAGAGATGCCAAGCTTTTTCCCTTCATTGAATCAGCCCCTTCAGGATCACTTAGGAGGACAAGTAATCTCTGTTTGCAGTTGCCACTTCACAGCACCAAAAGGGAGAGGGGACAGTGACTGTTTTCCCTGAGATGCACTCAGCCCTGTGTGGCAATTTCAGATCCCGTGTGTGAGCAGTGGGACTGGGACAGCAGCATGTGCAGATGAACAACAGGAAGTCTCCCTCATGGGGCAGCTTGGGCACCCAGCATTTTAATTTGCCTTCTTTGCTTACAGGATTCAAGGAAGAATGAGTAACCCTTCACTAATCACCCCCTTCCCCCATTCACATGGATTTGGATGCAGTCTTCTGGCAATAATGCAAGTTAAGCAGCAACTCTCCAATGAACCAGAATCCATGGAAAAGGCTACATTAGTGTCAGATTTTCCGGAAGCTAGCTTTTGATATTTCCTATAACCCAAAAATTTAATGACAAATTACTTCTTTTAAGTCAGCCTCATGTTCAGTGGTGCTAGCTGGCTGTGCAAGGCAGAGACAGATGTTTTTTATCATCTTGCCAGTACAAATTCACTCCCAGTCAGGCATTAAGAAAGTTGGGCTGAAGTTTTTAGCCATCAAATCAGTTCTCAGAGACTGGATATGGCAGCAGTATGCAAACAGTGCATGTAAAATCCTTGGAAATAAACCATTTTTATGAATGGTTAAGTTGCAAGATTCAGAGAAGAACTTCTGACCTCCTCTAAGTCTTATGTTATAATAATATTGTAAGATTATAAATAACTTGCAATATTTGTTTGGGGCTGTTTATCACATTTAGAAAGGGGGGTGGGGGACAAAATTGTATCTCAACAAAAAGGTGCACAGTAATCCTGACTTAGTTGTTCTTGAAAGCCACTGTCATTTTAGCTGCACCAAGATGTATTCCAAGATATATGTTTGCTTCTAATATTTAGCAAAGATTATGGAGAACCAAATTATGGGGAACCAAAATGCAGCACAGACAGTCTGGGACACAAACCCTCTTTTTATGTTTCTTGCAGCTGGTACTTAGTGTGTGTTGAAACTAAAAAGAATAATATTGGAATAACCACCTACTCAATACAAAAGAATCTGACAATGAATTTGTATACCTGGAAGTTTGTTTGAGATTTGATTTCACAAATGTATGTGTTGGTGTAAGGACAGCACTTCCACTTAAAGGCTTTCTCTCAGATACTTGGCCCATCATAACTGCAACCGTCATTTCTATTTCAATAAGAGAGGTCACTCTGATCATTAGAACATTTCACATTTTGCATGCTGGTAGGGTTTTTAGCCAGCAAAAGTCACACTTTTCTTTGTAACTCTTTCAAATATGTGTTCTTTTATTTTAAACAAATTTATTCTTCCTATCAGCTCCTTGATATTCAGAGACAGTTTAAGGCAGGACACTTCAAGACAGGCCAGAATTTGAACTTTTCCGGTGACATTTAAATCTTAACTATGAAATTATTTCCATTTTTCAGACGCTCTCAGCAATTCAACTCACATTCAACTCATATTTCTCTCAGTACCTACTATATCATTGCATTATTTAAAGTACAAGTGGTTCCCCATGTTATGAATCAGTAGCCCAGCAACACACCTTGCTTCACTGACGAAATGAGAATTTTTTGGCACCACACACTGATTGACAGCTGGCATACAGTAATCTATCATGGAAGCTGCAGCAAAAAGAACTCAGCCCAAAATGCATGTGTGTGTAACCATCATCTTGTGTCAGTAAAACAAGGCAGTTTTACTCCATGGGAAAGCACAGAGTCCCTACAGTATCCCCTATCCTTCAGGCAGAATTGTCAGCATCTCACTCTCCTGAAAGTTCCCATCACTATATCATTTAAACACCAGGAACAACATCAGTGCTAGGGAGCAAGGGACCTACATACAAAACACGGCACATTGCTTGAAAAGATATCAAATAGTCATCCACCACAAAGGTTTCAAAATTGTTTGTTTCAATGAAATAAAGATCCCTTTCTTTGAAGACAACCTGATGAAGACTTCAGCTCAATATGCAGCTACAGGAAAGAAAAAAAGAAGGATTAAAAGAAACATTGACTAGACATTGCAAGCTTGTGGAATAGCATAAAGAGTACTGCAAGACACACAATGCATAATAAACCAATTGCTTAGCCATTCCTGGAACTGGGTATGCAGCATTTGTTACAGCACTTCAAAAGAGAACTCTGGAATTGTAGGGATCAAAGGAGGATAACAAAATACAGATTTGATAAAGACAGGGATTGCTTATCTTTAGGAGGGTAAATCAGAGGAGGACACGAGAAAAGTACAGAGCAATGAATAGTGTGGGAAAAGTAGACAAAGGATTTCAGCTTTTTACCAGGGCTTCATTCATGCCAGAACAGTTCACAAAGGTGGTCCAGTATCTGCTCCAGCCCTAAAATGAGCTATGGCCCTCTACTTCATATGTTTTTGGCCTATGAATATGGGTAGATACCCATCTACCTCAGAGATGAAAGCAAACTCAAAGCCAGGACATATTCTTTCATGAATAAGAACACTCTAATGACAAAAAACAGCTTCAAATTAATCTGGGAGTATGTAGCAACCTCTGCTCCAAGCTTCAGGCCAACCTCTATTTGTGAGGCATCAGAGTGAAGAATGAAATGATGCAAGATTATTCTGTGCCCTGCACCATTGTTAGATATCACGTACAAGCATCAGCCCTTTTTTCATTAAAGAAGGCAGAACTGCAAGGTGCAGCTCCATGGCCACTGAGGTGTGCAGGCTCCTCTCCTTGCTCAAGAGCATCCTTCCTCAGAGCTGGGTATTCCACCACAAAAGTGAGCACGAGTTCCTCTTTCCAGGAACTGATTTCATGGTTCAAAAAAATCACATCACCTCTGAGCAGGGGAAAGTCTCTCCAAGTTTCCCATTTTATTGGACAGAAAGGAGAGGTCTCTCAGAGGCCAATGCAGAGCAAAAACCCAAATCCAGAGCTTTGAATTGCTTCCTGAAGGTGGTTCTTTTAGCTCCAGAGGCATCTTAAAGAGATTTATCTGGGAGGCTGGATGCTACAAGGGCGGTGAGAATCCACTCAGTCTCTGTACACTACAACCATACCCAAGGCAAATATTTATTTAATAACTTTCTTAAAACCTCCATAACAAGTTCTAGTCACCTTTGTACCTGAAATTAGGAATTTGAATCTGTAATTTGATAACAACTTTAAAAGCAGTACAATAAAGCTTTTGCTTCAAAAAAGAACTTTGGGCAATGATTAACAGGATTAATCCCACCAACGTAAAACTAAACAGCAGCATGCTGTAAAGACCTGCAGATGAACCCTCTTGAACAGAAATAAATAAACTGAAAATAAACTTCCATGTTTTAATTCTTCCCTTTTTTTACAAATGTATAATACAGAAGTAACTCAAATTAGGCCTGCAGAATAAAGGTGTTGAACAACCAGAAATCAAACCACAGACCACAACAATGTATGCAAAATTAAAACTGAAACTAACATAATGGCAAAGTCACAAAACCAAAAGTGGACAAGTGATGGATAAATCTTTTGCATATATTTTTAGTAAGCAAATACTAATGGAGCAGAGGAATACCACTTACCGAACTTCAGACTTCTGTCTTTCCACAAAATACTATGGATTCATATGTGTTTAATGGATTTCCCCCATAACATGTACATTCATTTATTCTTTCTCTATTAAAAATCTCCAATAAACAATATCCCCTGAGCTGATGAGAACAACCTAAAAGAAGCATATTGTCACAGGTGACAGTGAGGCAGAATTGACCTAGACAGATTTATTCCCAGGTTTAGCAAGAAATTCACAATTGCTGCAAAAAGAAAGGAGAGAAAAATTACTTTTGCTTGGGGCAGTTAATGGCTCCTGCACTATCCCTTGCCTCTTAATCACTTGCTGCGGTGAAGCAACAATCAATACAGTGTAAAAGAGATCACAAGAGGACCCGAACCAGGTCTCACTAAAATCAGTGGTAGGGAAAAAAAGCCTTCCCCAGGGGAAGTTCTCTGAGAGCCACAGTACAGGACCTGCAGCTCAAGAGCTGAGACCAAGGTGACTTTGAGCCACAGTCGTACTCTCCAATTAAGGCTGCTTCAGAGGGCTGAGACAGATCCTCAGGGAATGCATCCCAGTCAGGACAACATCCCCAGGCCACTGCAGCAGCCGATACTGCAAGCCTTGGCCCCACTGCACCATTCCTGACTGTTCTCCCTGCACCAGCTCCCATAGAGAGTGCTCAGAGGACAACAGTGGGTGTGCTTCCATGGGGCTTCCACAGAAGGGAAGAGACCAAAGCTGAGGTATCTGGCACTCTGTGCTGCTGGGTCTCAGGCCCAGAATAGCAGAGGTGGAGCAGACACAGAAGGCTTCACACTCTCCAGAGACAGTAAAGAGTTAAAGGATGGAAGAGAGCTGATCCAGGACCACAGCATTACTCCAGGGCACCTTCAGTCATTATTTCTTTGCCATGGGATCTCTGTATAACCTAGTCACAATAATTTTGCACCTGTGACTCATTTCTACAGCAAGTACACCACTACATCACTGACTTCGGAGTGGAGGAATGGGAGAGGGGACGACCACTAACTGTCTTAAACTGTGAGCTCCTAGGATTGCAATATGAGAAGAGTCTCAGGTTCTATGAAAATTGCGGGTCAGACACATTTGAAATTTTTTCTTTATTATTTTATTTCAAATAAAATTTTTCAAAAAAGAAGATTTTTTCCTAAAATTGTGTCACTACACAAAACTAAAGTATGTACTCTGGCTTCTCTCCAAGGCTGATTACAAACCTGGATTTGCAATATAATTAAAAAATGAAATAATTACAAGGCTAAGACATGAAGAAAGGATTTTTAATGTTCCACACCCAGCTTTGCTCCTGATCCGTCAGTGACCTCAGGCAACAAACCAAAACCAGCTTAAACTCCATCAAAGTTTCACATCTGGAGTCATCAAATCAGCAGAGACGTTCTTGTAAAGTCAGACTAAAGGTCCATCCAATCCAGTATTGTTCTTGAAAGCATGGTCAGATGCCCAGGTGAAAGATGTAAGAACCCAGCAAGAATGTAAATTACATTTTGTTCTACACAGCTCAGTCTCTGCCTGTCTATGGTTCATGAACTTGCTCAGCAATGGAAATATCTTTGCATGTAATAGCCCTCTGTGCATCTTTCTTTCATAAATGTAGCTAATGATTCTTTAAGCCTATGTAAGTATTTGGCTTATAAACTCTTCTACCATTAGGCTTTTTAGGTGCTGCTATAACAGAAGCCAATTCATAGTTTTGATCACCCCCATTGTCCAATCCCTGCTTATTTTCCCATTCTATTCTAATGTTTTAGTGATTGGAATACCAAAAATGCATTTTGCCCCCATGAAGCTGCCTACACCACACAGAATGTTTTATTCTCTATTCCCCTCCCAAAAATTTATAATATGCATCTTTGGTTTCTAGTCAACATTGAGTTGATTTTTTCATAGAGTTCTTGGAGGTTTTTTCTTTCAAGTTCTTGGTTATAATTCCAATATTTCACTCCTGATGAGCAATGACTACTCCACAGCCTGTTCTTCATAAGTTTTTCTCCATACATGTTACTTTATATTTGTTCTTTCTTGTTCAGTATCATGGGAGTTTTCCTTAATTCTTTAAAAGGAGTTTTCATTTTACAACTTTAAATAGTTATCATGAACAAACTGTCATCTTACTATTTACATCCTTTCCTAAATCAGCTATGAAGATACTGAACTGTGCATGCTGACTGAGAATGTCTATGGGACACCAGTGGGGCTTTCCACCATTGACAAAACTGACAGCTTAATCCTGCCTTTTTTTCTTGTGCCTTTTAACCACTCTTTCATCTATGCAAGAACCTTTCCTTTTATCCTCTTGCAGCTCAGTTGCTTTAAAAGTCTTTGATGAGAAACCTTGTCAAGGGCCTTCTAGAAACCCAAGTATCGCCTGGATCTCCCTCGTCTATGTGGTTATTGACTCCTTCAAAGGGTAGATTTATGATGCACAACTCTATAAATGCCACAGGGACTCTTCCTCAATATATCATATTTACCCACATGCCTGCTAATGTTACACTTTATTATAGTTTCTATCATCTTACCCAGCGTGGATGTTTGCTTTAATGACCTGTAGTTTCCCGGGTTTTCCCTTACTCTTCCACTTTCCATTCCACTGACACCACAATAGTTTTATGCCCAAGGTTCAGCTAATAACCAGTCACAGGATGTCAGACAGAGTCACAGAATCACGGAGTATCTCCAGTTGGAAGGGATCCATAAAGATCATCAAGTTCAACTCCCTGCTCTTTGTAGTACTTAGAGCAGAGCAGATATATCTGGACCACTTATTTCAGGTACCAAATTTGATCTTAGCTTGGAAAAATCTTTAAAACCTCAAAATTCTATTGAGACTAAGGAATATCTAAAGAATAAAGTTGTTCCTCACATTCAACCCATTTTATTTTACCCATCTCAGTAAGACAAAAACCAAGCCATTTTATGAAGAAAATCAAAACCACAAGGGAAGGAAACATCCTCTTTTGAGGAGCAAAATTTGCATTGATTAATGCAAACCCATTTTTTCAATGTGTTGGGCTCATGCAAGAGACTTCAAGCCATAGCAGCCAGAGCATGGCAGGCTCCTCTTGCTGTCATGGGGTCAATGACATACAGAGAAGGTGCAGATGTTGTAGGGAGGGTAATAATTTCTTAAAATGATTACAGGACTCTTTTCCAGAAACCATCTTTCAGGTGGCCTCTGTACTGAAACAATCAGTCTTCCTTGACTTTGCTGCTCCAAGAAAGATCTTGGTGCCTGTCCTAGTAGTGCATTTCTAAATCCTGTCAGCACAGTATGGCCAGGGAGAGGTTGTCATTGTATTGCACATATTGCATTTCCTAGAAATGTAACAGCACCTGCAGCAGGGTAAAGTCTGTCAGGTTTGGGAAAAGCAGGAGAAAGAAGCACCTATATGATGAACTCCATTCCCTGTGATTGTCCCTGGATTTGAAAGGGATGAGAGTGCTCTACCTGCACTGTAAAGGCAGAAAAGACATTTCACTCCACTTCTCCGAGGTGATTTGTATGTACTATTCACTGTGCTATTGCTGTTTAC
The DNA here is from genome assembly GCA_013397055.1 of Pachycephala philippinensis. NCBI lineage: Eukaryota > Metazoa > Chordata > Aves > Passeriformes > Pachycephala > Pachycephala philippinensis. The sequence continues at coordinate 81,824 of VWZT01009448.1, read as the reverse complement.
TTTTACTAAAATGCCACTGATGGATACCCAGGGAAAGAAGCAGTTACAGTAACAGCTTTGCCTTCCAGCAGCATTTCAGCATCGTTTATAAACCATCAAAGCTCAACATAAACCAGCTATTTTTGCACTTGATTTTCAGTCTCTCCATACATTGCAGGAACAGAATAGTTACTACAACTCTACAAGCTGAGACCAGTAAAGCCAATACATCCACAGAAAATAAAATATTTTTTTCATAACAGTGGCTTTTGGGTTTCTTTGCAATGAAATACCATTCTGCAAATTTTCAGGAAAGTTCTGATATTCAGAAAAAAAACAAAAAAAGGGTGAAGAGTTATTTCCAAATGTGATTCACAGAACAATTGAGAATTATGAAAACTATTTTCTAAATGGGTCTGCTTACAGGTACTGATGAGAAGAGAACTACAAATCCAGTGCTAGCTTACTCTGTTGAAAATTAGACTAGGAGTATATGTCTACAAGATTGTTTCCTAGTGTGTTTAATGCATTTTGCTGCTTTCTGCTAAGACAGATAGCATACTAAACAGATCTGAGGCGTTCTTCACTGCAGCTCTGGAGCATTCTTTTTAATGGAGGGTATAATCTCATTACAAGCTCTGGTAATCATCTAGATTACAATCTTAATTGCCAAAGTAGGTAAAATAGATAAAACATATTTCATCTGTCCCCTCCACCTCCTTTTTTTTTTCTTTTTAAAGGTTCAACAAACGAAGAGTGGATTTTTTTTTTTTCTCTCTCATGAGCTTTTAAACACCAGAAAGGTTTCTTTGTCTTTGTTATCCTCTGCACAGATCCTCTCTGAGATTACATTTCAAATTTCAAATTTATGATTATAAAGCCAGGTTCCTGCGACAATCTTCCATCAGGCACTAAGAGCTCTCAGCATCTCACAGGAGGTGTTCAACAGCTTGTAGGATTCACATCTCATTACACTGAGTCCTGGAGCACACCTCTTGGTGGTTCAAAAGGTACAGTCTCCTGAATAGAAATCTCATTAACTCCACCATCCCCCTAAGCCTGTAGTAACCTACACCATGGGCTGTCTACATTTGCAAATAGCTGTATAAACACCCCTAAATCAGCCTCAAATCACTCTGGGAAGGAACATGATGTCTTCTTGCTAAACTTAGTTTATGTATGAGTAAATGTGGGCAGCGAGATGAGAGATGAGAAAGCCTTAATGTGAAGGGAGGAGGAAATCTTGGTGTCCTTGCAGTTTGTTGCTGCCATAACCCTGCTGATGTCCTTGAGAGGCCATGCATTTAAACAAGCATCCCAGGTCTCTATCTCACCACAGCTGAGCTTCCAGCTGTGACCAGATCTGAAGCTGTGCTACATCAGCACTGAAATGAAGTGTTCACTCAGAAAGAGGAGCTGCTGAGAAAATACAGGTTCACAAACCTATCAAACAGCAGGAGGAGAGGGTCTCTCTCCAGACAAGCACTGCAGTTCTGCACAGTTTCTTCAAGACAGTTCTTCCCAAGCAACTCAAATCCCAAGTGGAGCAAATGCTGCCACTGAAGATCAGCACTAAAATCTGATTTCCAAAATAGGTTCTTGGGAGACATTTCATGTCTTGGTGTTAGAGTTGCTCACTGCTGAGCTACTCCATCAGAAGAAAGACCATCTGACAAGTTTTCTAAATCCTGTCACCAAACTGCTAAAAAATGCACTTCAAATGGCATTAGCCCAGAATATGGTTTGCAGAGGATCTGGAAAGCAGTTACCTCTTACAGTCACATGGATGGAAATTGACCCTTTGACACATTCTGGCTGAAGAGTTGCTCGGACTGAGAGATCTTAGGATGACATTTATTCCAGAGAAAAAGGACACCGGAGTCAGCCACAATGAGTCCTCAACTTCCTTAATTTCCCTTGTCTTAGCTCTGTTTTCCAAACATAAGGTCCAGCCATGGCCAGTGTTAAGAAACAGATCTGGGCAAAGACCCTCTTTGCTGGGTCCCATTCCCTAGAAGAACTGAGCTTCCAGAGCATCCTGTTTGGGGAAAGGGAAGTGTAGGGTAACCCATCTCTCCATTACAGAGACATAAAAAATTTGTATTCCTTCTCCACATTTATGATAAAACACAAGTGGCTCAGCTCCATTCTCAGCCTAACCCAACTCGTGAACATCACCACCTACTTTCTGTCTGTAACCAGCTCATGCTGAAATGTCTGTGCCCCTGATGTCCTGCTTCAGAATCTCATACAAAATCTGAACTCTTCATATTCACATTTGTGTTCCTTCTGGATTCATGGGTGTATTAGCTGAAATGCTGGTGTCAGCATAGTTAAGAGATCAGAGCAAACTTGATACACTTAAATACCGCTCACCAAAAATTACATGATATATGAGAACCATTTACAGCTTTTTCACTTGTTTCTTCTTGCTGCAGCTAAAGCTGGGATTTGCACATGTAAATGACAAGCTATTCTGCTCGGAAGGTGTACCTTTAGAATTATGTTTCAAAATTAAAAGGAAAAAAAAACCCAGTGAAATGCCTTTCAGCAGACAGGAACAATATCTCCCTTTGTAATTAAAATTTAAACAAAAGTGCTTCTAAAATGTATTTATTAAAGGGAACACAATATTTTTCATTGGCTTAAACATCAGCATAGAAACATATTTAAAGTCTTAATAATGAATTGTATCTCACAATTAAAGCTTGCATCACAACATCATCACAACTTTGACAATACTCCTGTACAACTTCAAAAGCATATATTGTGGGTATATTTGAAGGGGAAAGACATATGCATGTTTTTCATAGACAATAATTCCATTAAATTTCCAAACTACAGTGGCAAGAGTTACAGAGCCAGACATTTGGCTGATTCTCACTATTCTTTTAAGCCACTATGTGTGTAAGTCATTGTCTCTGTGGGACATTTATTGTTCATACTCTCCCATTTAGCAACTGGACAGGAACGTTTGTATATTTTACAAGTCTGGACTTAAAGCAATTTTTTTTTTTGCCAGACTACAGATAAACCAAAACACAGAAAATTATTTCCATTTGTGATTTTTCTTTTTCACTCTGTGCTGGTTAGCCTGTCCTTCATGCAGCATGTAAAGGTCATAAGAAGGTACAGGTTTGCAGTGCTGCAGGCTCTACAATCACGTTGTGAGTGAGAGCTCTGTCACTCCAAAGGGCTTTCAGGGCTGAGGAGCCTATGCAGATCTGCTGTACCATCTGCCACTTTTCTTCTTGCAGATAACTAGGTACCATGTGACTTCTTATTCTCAGGGACCTGACATAGCTGAGATCCCCAAGGATTGTCTGAGAACTTTCCATGTGAAGGACAGTATCTTCTTAGTTTTGAGTCCCTCAACCAAGACTGGAAAATGTGCCTTAAGTTGAAATATTGTTATCCACATCTATTTATTTAGCTGTTCATAATGGTCTATTTCACCCTTGAACATATTCTACTAAAGTTCACTTTCAGTCTGAGGTCAAACTGTGCCTGTAGGTGACACTCCCACAAACAGGGGACAAAATTGTCTTACTCTAACAAGAACCGCAGAACTCCAGCTGCAGATTTTCAGGAGACCACACTGTGCTCCGGTGCCAGGAAACCTGTACAGAATGTATTCTCCACTGAGGAATCACATGGAAATGTTGCAGACCTGCCTTGCTCCTTTGTCTGGAGCACTGGCATGAGGTTTACCCTCACACTGAGCCCACAGGATGGCTTGGACAGCAGTTCTGCATCCAGGCTGGATGGAACACAATGTCACAATAGCCTGCTCTTGGAGCTGTGGATTCAAAGAATATGCAAAGCTGGAACAGTTCTGTGAGGTGACTCACTGAACTTCATAAGCTTTACAAAATGACTGGAGCAGCAACAGATGCTTATAATGGAGACTGTGCCACCTATACACTAAAAAAATTGCATTTCTGTCCCTTTAAATAATTATAAGTCACCAGTCACTTAGCTTATCTACACTTTCACTAGGAAGGGATTAGGAGCAAGCAGGAATATATTTGTTGTGTATAACATAAAAAACCTGCACATCCACCCAAATGCATGCATATATAAATATAAATATATATATATGTGTGTGTGTGTGTGTGTGTGTATGTGTGTGCGCACCTGTGAATGAAGGGGGGAAAAAAATTCAGCAAGAAATCTGCTTCATTTCTCATTCTGACATGATCCTCCTGGATTCAGATGCAATGCAAACAGGACTTACTGGGAAGCAGTCTCTAATAAAATGCTTGGATTAGTTTGTCAGTCAGAAGCTGCAAATCTCAGTCAGCACTAAAGATCAGTTCCTGCCAAAGGGTTTTTTTTCATACAGTAAATTCCAAAGAGATACAGCAGTCCTAAATAGATCTATTGCTTTCTAAGAATATAGTGCAGTGTGCCTGCTAGGCAACTTGCCTAGAAATTCTTTTCCAATGAAGTACTGGAAGAGACAATTTCATTTGCTCTGATCTCTGTTCCTTGAGTGGCCACAGCTCCAGTGCACTGCTTCAGTTTCCCATGTGAAGGCATCGTGTATTTAGAAATCATTTCATCTGAAGGAGACACAGAGTCCAAAGGCTGACCTTTGCCATCCATAATCCACCATAAACCATTGAAGGTGGTCTTGTTAAAGACAAAATTACACTATTATTTTTGATTTAATTCAAACCCTACAGGTATCAATGGGAAACACTAGCAGTGATACACTTTTTTGGGGACTGGTCTGCAATGTGGAGAGGAGAGGCTGTGGACCATCTCGTGCTCTTCTGAAGAGAAAGTCAGGAAGGAGAGCACATATATCTAGATATGTCTGAGTTAACTCCCCAAGGTTTTTTTCCCAAACCATGAGGAAAAAGAGCAGAAACAAAACTTTCTTGGCATGGCACCCCATGGTAGCGCAAGTCAGCATTGCATGTGAGACACTCTCTGCAGGACCTCCTGTGGACTGGCTTGGGACCTTCCACCCCCAGTCTCAGATCTGGGCCCCAGTTTTACAGAACCCCAGACACAGATGGTTCTGTACATCAGGAAAAGCAGAGGTTACTTATCACATGTGTCAGTCCTATCATGCTTTGCCATGTCTCTCCATAGCTGCATCAAGCCCGAAGGACTCACAGTACTCATCAGTCCCCTTCTTTATAGCAGCAGGCTACAAGACCCTGGTGATATCTGAAACCAGCCAAATTCAAGGCTTAAGCCCAGAGACAACCATTATGACAATTATAGATTTCAAAGCAAGGCAGCCAACAGAAGTACGTCACACTGGATGCTGCTAGAGGGGAGAAATCACTCTCTGGAGAAGCACCAGTTGCTCATAGGTAAGGCTGTCTGACACATGCACAGTGCTTAGAGAAAAATAAATCACAAGAAAGTGCTACTGTTGGTACCTCAGTCCTACCCTGCTGCCAAGACTGCTTCCTACCAGGATTGCAGTCACTTTAAAAGACTGAGAAACAAAAAATAGAACCATGAGTCCAACTTAGGTTTTAGCAGCTTTCACACCATCTCTTTCACAAGTTTTCTCCTTTCCATTTCCCGCTAATAGGATACACCCAGGACAACAGCTCCTAGTTTGTTGAGTGGAAAATATCAAGAAAGATGAAATCACAGATTGCAAAACCAATTCCAACAGCCCAAAGTGTCTGAGAAAAGCTCCCTGGAATGCCTGCTTAGGAATTCCCCTTCCACTCCTGGGTGGCATGGTGCCAAGTAGTGCTGGAAGCTACAGCTTCTCATCAGCCACGAGAAGGGGCTTCAGATCCCACTCAGATATCTTTGCCCACAGGCAGACAGGTAAAAAGTAGAGCTTAGTTCTCAGTCTCTTAATTTATTCCGGGGAATTGCCCGGGTACTTTTGTTTTTTGTCCTGAGCTACAGCCAGGACAGATGTGACTCTTTGCCGTGACCTTTCTCCTCCAAATAAAATTTGTGTAGTGGCGATGACTAATGGGAGGAAAGAATTGTAATTCCACTGTGGTAGCTCATAAGAATAAAGACATACCAGCTGACAAATGACAATAATTCATACAGAACATCCCATCTGGATACCACCCAGCTTACACTTTTTTGATTTCAGTGCTAGAACCGTCTTCATTCTATGCATTACCCTGACTTGGTGGAGTGTCCAGCCAAATCACTGTAATGTGATCTTGGGGAATTATTCAATGCTGTTTAAAGTTCAAAACTCAGTGCCAGAAAGTAACGCCCCGTAATATGTTAAACACACCACAAGCAATGTAAAAATACTTCTCTCACTTCAAGGAGGGCTGAGCCCCACAGACTTCTGAGGATCAAAACCACAGTCGTCAACTGCAAGAATCAGTCTACAATAGCAAGCAAAGATCCTTACATGTTCCCAACTGCTGACATTAGCACTGCTCAGCTGGCAGGAGGTTCATGGCAGTGGTACAGCTCCAGGGGAGCAGACTTGTAGTGAAAACTCTGATTAAAACGGCAGGTTAATCAGAGGTTTTAGGTTTTAGTGTTGCCAATCATTAGCTACCATTTCATGAGATGTTGATCTTTTTATATGCAGTCCACAGCCATGCCACTTCCTAGTGGCTTATCTTACCTGGTGGAGAACACCAGGACAAAATATCAGCTTGCTCTTCATTACTGTCTCCTTTTGTTGGTGGTTTGGTTTGGTTTGGTTTGGTTTGGTTTGGTTTGGTTTGGTTTGGTTTGGTTTGGTTTGGTTTGGTTTGGTTTGGTTTGGTTTGGTTTGGTTTGGTTTTTTTAAGGCTCAGAAAATTCCTCACAAGTTTGCAGGAATTCAAAATGCATGAGCCAGGCAGGATCAGATGGCTGCTCAGTTCATAAGGAGGTGGTAAGAAAGTGGTGCTACAAAGAGGACAGTAGGCTTGTGGTCAAAGTGCTGGCCTGAGAATAGAGACATCTGGATCCAGCTCCTCGTCAGTGACTTCAGGCAAGTCCAGTGGGATAAGCTGACCCATAAAAATTCATACCCACACTGAATCTGCCCGTGTCCTGGACTCTTGCTGCACCTCTCAGCTGGGCTTGTTCACTCAGCTGACACACGGTGCCCATTCAGCCACTCTCCCTTTGAAATGAAGCTGCCACATGTCCGTGCATGAAGCACCTGTTCACACCCAGGTTAGTCATAACCTCCATCTCCATGTCTTTTCAATGTCTCCACACAATCCAATTTCCCTTCCTTTCTCTGCTTTGTAGTAAGATGGAAAGCTGGGAAGATGGACAGTTTTTCAGCACTTACCTGTCCCTTTAGGGGCCCATGATATCCCTAATATGGAATCCTATTTACTTGTGAGAATCTGCCATCAGCAGCACATCTGATTAACTTTCCAAAATCAGGGTGGGATTTTTTTTCATTAGTCCCAGCAGTTGAGACTAGCCTGGAATCTCTCTAGCTGTTTTAACTCTGTAACCTTTCACAGCAGCTTGTTCCATTGCCTAATTGTTTGAGTAGCTGAAACACATCTCTCATATATGTAGCCGGAATTTTCCTTTCTGCAGCTTAAATCAGTTTCTGTGCCTCTTTCCTCTCTGCCTAATGAGAATAACTGGCCCCTGTTCCCTTTATCACATCATTTCATGTATTTGTAGACAGCTATTTTGCCTTCATTTAGTCTTTGTAGATGGAACATGCCTGTCTCAGCTGCTTCTCATAAGTCTGATTTTTAAATCTTTTATAATTTTTGTTATTTTCCTTTGAGATTTCTTCAATTTGTTAGTGTCTTTTCTTAAAAAGCAGCGTCCAAAACTGAACTGACTATGCCAGCTGAGACTTTCACCAGTGCCAAGTGGAGCAGAAAAATGACTCTTCTTGTTTTATATGATGTGGTCCTTTTTTATACAGTCCAGAATATTTCATTGTAAAGCATCAATGGTCTAAGTATGAGAACATATAGATGTGGGACAGAGGAAAATAAATGTCTGTGAGACTTCAGAAGGTGTAAACATCAAAAAGAAGATTGTTTGGGCATACTTGAGAGGAAGGAGGAGGCTAAGAATAATGGGATGAAATGAAATGGTAGGCTAGATATCAAGAAAATTATCGTAACAGCTCAAACTGTGGAAAACTCTCTCCCTGGAGCAGTGGTGCAGACTCCATAAGTTGAGTCACTGAGAACTAGACTAGACAAAGCAATGCAAACTATACAGCAAGATGACTTAATATATTATTGGGATAGGGGCTAGATGGGCTGATAAACTTGGAATTTCTAAATTTCTTGTTCTACAGCACTCTCAAATAACATAACTAACCTTTTCTTATGCTAATATTCACTTTTTGTCCCCAGTAACACCTTCATGTGTTTCTATTTGACACATAAGTGTCAGCAAAGCTAATTTAGAAAGGCTTTGAGAATTTCTGGAAAAGTTTGAGGGAATTTAACATTTTTCCTGTCTCTGTGTCCATGGGCCCTATATACTTGCCAGGTTCCAGTCACAGTCAACTAAACATTAACAGATCTCACATGGTGTAAATGGAGAAAGCCAACACACCCAGCAGAGAATGTTATCCATGCCTAAACTGACAAAACTCTACCACCACCATTAACACCATGACCTGCCAATGCAAGGAATCACAGTGGTGCAGAAACACCAGTGGCTGGTAGCCAGTGGCAGTAATCAGGGCAAATCCCCAGTCTAGACAAAGCTTTAGTTATCGTGAGCAAAACTCTCCAATCTCTGGTTCTAGTTTTCCTTTCAGTAACACAATTTTAATATTGGTGGAACTCCACAAACTTCAAGAGAGTTGTTCCTGACTCACAGACAAGCAGAATTTCCCTTTGCTGAGAAGTGCAAAGCTAAGTGATATTTCTTTAATTATCTGATGATCAGAGAACAATATAAAGTCAAACAAATTCTAAATATGGCCTTTGCTCTTTTGTCTCTGGAGATCACAAGTGTAAGGTTCAGTGACTTGGGGAAGACCAGAGTTGGAAGGTTGTGTGTCCACTGCTGGATGTTCAGCATCTCTTTTCTCCCAGTGTCAGAGATGCTTAGCTCTAATCTTGTTAGCTAGGTTAGACAGTTTCAGGCTCAGATATTTTACCAAACTCAGAATAAAGGCTATAATAAATGTAAATTTCAGGTGAAGAAATGCAAGTTGAAAGGGAGAAAGTTATTGCTCCACTGTATGCTATATCTTAGAAGACAACAGCTATGTACAGCTGTTCTTCATGGCTAAACAGCCAGATCATTCCTAGCAGAAGTCTAGAACATAGATTCACTTAACAAAAAAAATTGTATTAATTTTGAATATTGCTGTATCCATATGGCTGATGCCATAGGAGTTTTCAGACCAGGTCTTTTACAACAGGGTGGTCCAATCTTTTATAAAAGAATGGTCCCTGCTCCAGAGAGTCTACAGTCTAGGACTGTCAGCCTAGTAAAAGGAAAACAAAGAACTGTGTTAGACATTAAGATGAGCAGAATTATTGTAACATGGGGAATGTTTTTCCACCATCAAGTGCTTCATAGCTGCCAGAGTAAAGGAGAATCTCAGGGGTGTGAACAAAGCATGACCTTGAAGAACTCTGAAAAGCCAGCCTGAGGTTAAATGACAAATTATCACCTAAAGAAGAGAGGTCTGGTGTGCTTAGTTGTGTTAGGTGGTAAGTGCTGGAACCACTGGCTTAAAATGCCAAGGAGTGGCTATTACATTTTTGAGACTATAGTAATTTAGTTGGGGCTGTTGCGTAACAAGCTAAGATGCCTAAATTCAGCAAAAGTCTCTTGTCTGGCAGGAAATTTTCTTCTAGTAATAGCTGACCAGCTCAGTAGCAGGAGCCCTGAATGCATTTGCTGATCTAGTGCCAGCACATCACTGCCAAAGCTCTCTAGGAAGGAGATGCCTGTCCTTTCCCTCTTCTCTGCCACAGTACTTGGCATCATTACTGGCAGGGTGCAGAGACCTGTCAATGAGAGGAAAGCCAGTGAAGTGAGAACTTTAGGTTATTGTGAGGACCAAAGAAGCATTGTCCCACCATCAGCTGAGCCACCACAGCACCAAACCCCCTGAGTCAGATAGAGGACCCCCTGGTTCATGGTTGGGTGTCCTGAAACTTCTACACAAGTGGGTCTTCACTAGAATTGGCATAGACTTGGATCATTCAGAGTCTTCCAGCATTGTAAAGAGCCAGCCAAAATAAAAGTCAATCTAAAAAGAAGTTTCAAGGGTTGCTTCATTTTTTTTTTGTGTTTGTGTCCTATACAATGTGTCATTCTGCCAGTATGTTTTTGAAAGTCAAATCTACCTTAAACATTAGGGATGTATTAAACAGCCAGGATAAAAGTGCAGCATTTTGTTCCTTAGTTTAAATACTCATAATGACACTTTTCAAAGTGTGAAGCATCTCATTTGTCATTACTCTTTGTACTCTACATGTAGTGTTTTCCTGTTCACTACGACATACACCTATGGAGTGAAGCATTCCTCAGAAACCTGAACAGCCCAAGTCTAGCAGTAAAGTAGTAACACACGCATTGTTTATTCAGAGGCGTGCACAGATTCAGAGAAATACAATGAAAGAGCTAACTTTAGACTCTGGTCTTTTCTACTCACTGCCTGTAGTTTATCATAGAGCCCAAAACTGTTTTGAACTTGAATAGCTCTGACTTTTGAATTAAAGACAAACAACTCAGCATTGCCTCCAGGTGCAGAAGTTTGAACTTGATAACCCCAGGTGTCCTTTATTTTAAGTCTAAAACACTCTGCTCTCACATTGAGTTAGGCAAAAGTCTTGGAGATGCTCTCTGAATCCCTAAGACGTCCTACATCTCATAATGGTATTTTACACCACCAGCTATGCAAAGCACAGAGTACTTGTAGCGAAATGTGTGAGACCCATTGCTTCTTTTAACACTAAGAATCTTTCATATCTATGCCTTAATCTTGTAACCTGTGCTGTAGGTACTCATGGTCTAAAAAAAGACAGGGTCATGAGTTACAGTCTTTTCCATCACTCAAGGCGAGGACAAGGGGATATTCTCTGACCATAACCCATGAAACACAAGGAAAATACACAGCGTTTAAAGCTTCAAGCATTCATTATTCAAAGCGTGAAGAAAATTATCGTTTCCTAGGCTTTTTGCTTCTAGCAAATGCTTCATCTGTGCATTCACTGCCAACATGCTGCCATCACCATCCTTCAGGTTACTCTGTTAAGATGGCTCTTGGCTCAAGAAGCAGCTTTGCTTTCATCGAAGCATTGCAAAAATCCTTGTCTTTTCTTGGTGTGGAAGTCACAAATTTTGTCAGCTTGAAGGATCTGCATCAGTCCTTTATTCCATTTGAAACCATAACAAGCAAAACTGTTTAACACACACTGACAAGTTCTTATTATGTCTGCCTAAAAGATTTCAATTGAAATTCAGTAACAGAAGTCTTTGTGCACTTGAATTCCATGGCCATTAATACTAGCTGATCGAGTGAAAACAAACAGGATACATCAAGCATACCACTAAACAGAGAAAACAGCAGCACAAATTAATGAGTTTGGAGTTCTATTTTATCAAATAAAAATGGAAAAAATTAAGAAAAATAATCAGATTTGCTGCAATCAAGCAACTTGTAGCGTAACTACAAAGTGCTGCAAAGTTTGTCAGAGCTTCTGCCCTGAAACTCCTCAGGAATTTTAGAAGATTTCAAAGTGGTTTAGCTCAGATTTTCTTCAAAGGTATTACCTGCTTATTAATAAATAAGGACCAGTAGTTTTGCCTGAGGTGGTGGGCATGGCAGTGGTTCTGCCTGTCACTTCTGGAGATGCCTCCTGCCCTCTTGAGCTGTCAGCCCCTAGTGGGGCTTGGGGCTGCTCTTGCACCTCTGCTTGGTGCCTCCACCTGTGTCCTGGGGAAAGGCAGGCTGGTAGATGGCCCACAGGAATTTCTGACATGCATTTGTTCCTGCACACGAGGGTGGCATTTTACTGGCTTAGAGGGATTTTCTGTCAGGGTTATTTTGCTTGTTGAGGTCAGGGTCTTCTGCATCTACTTTCAGGTCTTTCACATCTACAGCTATGGCTGGAAACTTGATTCTCAGCAGGTTATATATTTAGGAAATGACTATTCCTACAATGTCTGGCCATAGTTATTTAAAGTTTCCAAAGATCATGTCCAGTATGCACTCTTAGGACATTAGCTTACTTGCCAAGAAAGGAACATCAAGAGAAAAATAATTGTGTGTTGGTGTACAGAAAACCTGTTCCTAACACTGTATCTTCAACACCCTGAAGCCAAGCATATTAGTCTCAGCTTAAAAGAACACTGAGACCTGCTGCCCTTAAAGCTTGCAGAGCATATACCCCCTAATCAACAGAGAGCTCTCCTGAAGGCCAGATGGAAATCAGTCACAAATCAAGGGATGCAGGTAATGAATAAACAGCTCATTATCAGTTAACACTTGTTTATTCAATGGCCTAATGTCATATGCAACTGGGAAAGCATCAGAAATTAAAGCAATTCTACTCCTCCTTAAGATATCCAGAAGGAAAATCATACCTATGGTATAAGCCAGTAAATTTCCTGGTGTAAATCTTTATTCACAGAGACCTAAGGACTCCTCAACAAATTCTTTAGGCCTGGAAAAAGGATTCTGCTCTGCCAGACATGGGGATTTAATGTGTGGAAAGATAGCCTGGCTGGCCATAAACCCTGAATATGGGGCTTGCCCCAGTTGTCATTGGCACCCACCTCACCTCCTACCAACAGCCAGGATTTATTTGACCTTTCTCACTCACTCTTCGCTTCATCTCCTTTTTATTTTGGAGCCTCATATGACATTCCTGATTCCCCATGTACATTCACACAGTTGTGACTTGTCTTCCCGCTTCCTGCTCCATCAGACAAATTCATTAGCAATTAAGCAGTGCATCCTGGAATGTAAACCATTCACCAGCCTTAAACACAAGTCTGACAGTAGTGAAAGGGTGAGTCTGGGCTCCTTCAATCCCTGCAATATCTTCTCCATCAATTAAGCACCATAAGTGCTACCAGGTCCCTCTCCCCACAAGGGGAGCTCAGTGCAGGATAACCCCATAGATGGGAAGGTTGGTGGGTCACCATCCCAACTAGGAGGGCTCCAGCTGTTCCTCAGGGAGCTGTGATCACCTTCCAGTTTGAGGACAGCTTTAAGCATAACAGAACTAATAATGGCTTTAACTAAGGCACAGATGGACCCTCACAGTGCCACGCAGTGAGGGGGTCACGGTGACATCTCCCACCATGCTGCTGGGGCGAGAGACCCTCAGTGGGATGCTGGAATGATGGCAAAGAGCAAAGAGACTGCCTTCTCCTGGATTAATGGGATGTCTCTATTTCTTCATTCCCAGCAAAGTAGAGGGGAGGGGTGTAGAAAGCTGTCTTGCTCAAACATAGGGTCAGACAGAGAAGGGACAGCAGGCACAACTGCTCTGAGCCCCTACCTCAAGTGGCAGAGACAGTCCCTCATCCACTCCTGGAAAAGCATCTGCTTGCTATCCATCTCGTGACATCTCACAGCCCATTCACAGAGCCCTGTCACTCAGCACAACATCTCAGAGGCCTTGTCCTGTGTTGCAGTAACTCTCATCAGGAAACCTTTGCTGCCTACCAGCTACAGCCTCAAGTCCTCCACCCATAAGGGCCATGCCCAGTGTCTGAATGGATATATGGGCTTCTTCCATGGAAAACCTTCAGTGACCTTCCTCCCACACCAGCAGTGACCCCGTGGTTCTTCCTGGGAAGAGACAGCTGCAGAACTACTGTGGCTTCTGTGTCACTACAGGGATGGGCTACAGGGATAAATGTCCTTGGATTGTCCCAGTGTGCAGCACTGCACACTCGGTTCTTCCTCCAAAATGCTGAGATTTCAATTAGATAGAGTCTGAAAATCAGTCTCCTACTGATCCAGCTTGTAACTGCAGCAAACATGGGAAATCACCTTCCTATTTCAAATCCACTTTGAGGTCTTTTAGTATATTGGCCACTCGAAGGGCAACAGCTGGGGCACAAAGGACAAAGGGGAAATCAAAGTTCATTGTCGTACTAGACGGCCAAAGCCACAGTGCTCTGCCAGTCTCACAAGGTTCTTGTTATGGTCTCTGGATGCTGCATCACCACTTCACCCTCAGGTTGTTCATGCCTCCTTTGGCCCTGTGCCACACTCATGCATGAGCTCACCGAGGCATGGCTCATGCAGTGCACTCACATAAAACACACAGCACCCCATGGCAGCCCCCTCTGATGAATACTCAGCCAGGGCTCTTCAAAGCCAGTCTCTGGACTGTTCCCTTTTTAGCTTCATCTTATGGTAGGGAAAGTAATCCAGGGGAAACTCTGCTTGGGGTCTCTGCATTCTCCATTTGTCAAGTCTTTTCCATTTTCAGGTCTTTGAAGAGCTCCAGAGGCAATTATACAGGTCTCTCACTCTGTTTCCAATCTGTCTTCTGCATCAGAGGAATTTGCCTTTAAAATAGGCTTAGTAACTGCCAGCTTTCCTGCGTTCCTTTATCCCTGAGATTATTTTCCTCAGAGACCTTACTTACCAGTTCCCCAAGTTTGCTGAAGTCTACTTTTTTTGGAGTCATTATCCACATTCAGCTGGTCTAGCTTTTTCCCTTGGAATAATGAACTTTATCATTTCATGCTTGCCTTCATCCAAATTACCACCCAATCTTTAGATTGTCAGGCTGTTCTTCTCTGCTAGTCAGGTTTAAGGCAGATGCTCCCTTGCCCATTTCTTCCCACTTTCTGAAACAGCATCATCTTGACCACATCCAGGAACATAACAGCTCATCTATATCTCGCTCTGTTGCTCTTGGTGGAGATATCAAAGCAATTATCACATCTTACTGCTGAAAGAGTTGTCCTACTGATGTCTCTTCCTGTGGCTCGGGGAAAAAAGTCCCAATGTGTTGATCAGTAATCAAAATCCCTGATAATTGTCCCTGTTTTTCTTCCTTCACTGGAAACGTTCAACTGATCTCTCTCCTGTTCTTTCCCAAGCAGCAGTGCTTGGTACCCAGTGTCTCCCTTGTCCTCCTTTGTCTTCCATACCATTTCTCAGCTCCCATGGTGTGCCCCACAAGACTGTCATTAAGGTTATAGTTCTGCCTCCATGTGTTATTTTCTTTTAGGAATTAAATGAACAAAGTTTAATAGATTAAATTATATAAAAAATTTTGGTAAGACAGAATCACAGAATATTCTGCGCTGGAAGGGACCCACAAAGATCATCGAGTTCAGCTCCTGAAAGGATGTAGGAAGGGCTTGTTCTCCAAAAAGTTGCATGTGGGGATAAATGGAAGACACACAGTGTAAAAAAAAAAAACCAACAAAAAACCACCAAACAAAACAAACAAAAACCAACACCCTTAGTTTTGGCATGCAGGTTGCTGAAAAGCTGGAAATCCTGCACTGCAACAGATAAACAAAGACACTACATAATTTCTTGGATGGACCCCCACATACAGGTTTCCCTTGGGTTAACAACAACTGATTTAACATCAACATGACTGTGGAATCCCCTTGTATATTAGAGAGAAGGAGTAAGATAAAGGGCTGCAGCTTCTCATTGACCATATGAGGAAAAACTCATTTTTTCATAACACATATTTTCCCATGAAAGGGAAGAATGAAAGCTAACAGATGCTTTCTTCATGAAAACTCTATTTCCTTAGTGTTTCTTTTCAGAAGTCAAGCGTGCAATTCCTTCTGGCCAGACAGACTTTCACGTGCAGTATAAATCTCCTGCATCTCTTGGAAGAGGATTTGGAAGCCTTCCTGGCAGGGAAAATATCTACAGCAGTTCCCACTGAATTAAAATCACTTCTATTCTCCATTTCAACAGATCAAGGTGATCTGCACAGTACCTTCTATAGGTTTTCTAGGTGCCATTGCTTTCACGGACTTTTAGAAATGCTCACTTTTCCTGTGAGTATTTTTGGCCCTGTCTTTAGACATATTTGATCTTCCTCTCCTGTGCTCCACCCCAGAAATGGCTGCATTGAGAAGGGTGCTGATTGTAGTTATGTGTGAAGTACTTGATCTCTTAGGATAAAAGGTGCAATTTGAATGCAAAACACTCTCAAAGCTTCCCACTTCTAATGGTTTTGCTTTCCCACGCTGGAAAATATCTCGGATGTTCATTTCAATTTTTATTTTGTTTCCACTTTTGTGGTTCTTACTAAACTGAGGAACACATATCATCTGGGTGAGGGGAAGGGCTATCTGAGCCTCAATCCAGACTCCCATGTGCCAGATAACTTCTGGTCTGAGTAATGGTACCAACCAAATTCTGAATAAACCTGGCCTTAGAGGGCCATCCAAAGATTGCCACCCAAACTCTGTAGTGTGTAGGGCTAGAAGGAATATCTGCAAGTTGACTAGTCCAACCTCTTAACCTCAGGAAAAATTAACGCTCTCTTTGACTATTGTTTCCATCTGTTTTCTACCCATCAGTATTCTTTAACTGGGCTTTTAGACCACTAGCAGATGATAACCAAGATAGCCAAGTCCATATTCACAGCACTCTGGCCTTTGCACACACTACTTGAGTTTGCTGCAAACATTTGGTACTCTGGGATGACTTAGCAAATACCCAGACAAACCACTTAGAGTGCAGCAAGAACCACACCATCTTGAAATTTGAGAATGGTATTCTCCAGTTTAGTGTTCCCACTGAAATCACTCCAAACCACTCACCTCTCCCTCACTCTCCCCCTTCACTTGTGGCAGGCTTGAGAGGAGACTTGGAGACACAAAAGGTAAAGATCATGGGTTAAGATGAGAACAATTTACTGGAAACAGCAATGAGATAAGAAAACAAACAGTAACAGCAACAATGCTGTTGTGCACAAGAAATGAATTATTCACACCTAGGTTGTCACCCCCAACAACACCCAACCACTCACACTACCACAAACACAAAGGGAGCCATTCCCCCATTCCTGGAAAATGAGTTAATGTGGTACAGAATAATCCAGGTCCCTGAGTTCTCCTCGCCCCTGGCTACTGCAAAAATTAACCCTGTCCTGACTGGAACCAGGACAGGCTGGCATTGCAGCCCTCAAGGAGACATGGGAGCACACACCACTGTCATTTGGAAAGGAGCTTTGCAGATGCCCAGCAATTCAAACAGCCTGCATGAAACAGGTCTGCTACCTCAGGGGCACTGATAGGATCACCCTGTGCAGCCCCAAACCATATTGGTCTGCCAGCAGAGACACGCACGCCAGCTTCTCACCAAGCATGGCAATGCCCAGCAGCCACTGCCCCCGTGCCTGTGTGGGGCTCATCCAGCTCCCTCTACCCAGGAGCATTCTCAGCAGCCAGGCTTGGGATTCTGTCTCAGATTGCTTGGCGCGTAATGATCTTTAATCACAACCAGCCAAAGCCACTCTCAGATTATTTCATTTGCCTGCCTGTAGCTCCACAGTAAAATACATATGTTATCATCGTTGTTTTCTCATTTTGTTCCATTGCAAGAGTCTCAGATGGGGCTGGGTTCTCTGGGCTTTGATGTGTGTTTTTTTAAACTGCATGAGAACTATATTTAGTTTCAGTTCACTTGCAGTGTCAGGCTTCCCTGTCATGGCCCTCTGCCTTTACCTTGGCAGTGTTACAAGATCCAATTATGGCTTAAAAATCTGGCTGTGGAGAAGCAAAACTGCTGGCTTTTTCTTCATTACTAAACAAGGACCTTCTGTTGTCCACAACACGTGCCTGACGTGAAACCATTTAGGGGGCCCTTGAAGAGGCAGTTCTGCTGCTGTCCTGCCTTCGTGATCTCTTGAAGTCCTCAAAGTCTTAAAGACTTTCCTGCTATAAAAGCCCACAAAGCCTTTGGTGTAAAAACAGAGCTCAGTCCCCCTTTGCTGTTCTCTTCTTTCACTTCCAGTCTGACCTGTTGGACAGAAATCCTACCTTACTAAAAAAAAANNNNAAAAAAAAAAAAAAGGATGGAAGTGGGAACACTCATTTGAAGCCAAATGACTTATTACAGACACATCCACTTACCCTATGGGCTGGATTGTAGTACTCTGCCTTAAAGCCAACACAATGAACCAACATTTCTCAGGGAATATGAAAGGAGGGTTTTTTTCCCCTTGGTTTTCCAGTACCATTTACAGTAGCTTTTATGTTACCCTGGTTAACAGTCAGCTTCTGGCTAACACATATTAGATTCATCCGCAAAGCAAAACATTTGCTTTTCTGACACTGGATGTGAAGAATATGTTTGTTTTAAAGTGACTGTCTCGTTAATATGTTTCATTGAATTATACACCCTATAAAGAAATATTGTCCCATTATTAATGTATACTAAAGCAATATCCAAGAAAAACTTCTGGAGGAAATAATACAGTGAAAAGCCAGCTCTGTCTGCGCTTTACATCTTTTTTTTTTTTTTTTGAGCAATGCTTTATGTTTCCCTGAACATAAAGGAGATATTGTCAGCCCATGATTTTAAGAGTTTTGCTTTCCAGGTCAAAAGAAAAACAAGGGAAATTGTGCTACTGTCTCCTCAAAAATGGGTCTGAAGTACTTTAAGTTGTGACTATATTTCTCTGGTTGAAATCCACTACCAATATCTTGCAATAAAACCTTTTGTTGTTTACTTGACACATAATTGTCATGGAAGAAGCTCTCAAGTCACACTGACCTCTAATGATATTACAAAGTCACCCATTAAGAGTCCTGTTTAGCACCAAGAACAAGTCAAGATCCTGATGTCATCTTCCTCAAGGTGGCTGTTCCCAAGTGACCTCCACCAAGCAGGCAGAGCAGCACCCCCTGGTCACTTCACCATCAGAGGATACAGGGACACTGGGGATATCAGAATATCCCCCCAGCTCACCCAGGCCTGGCTTCCATGCAGAAATTGCCAGCCTTTAATGCTCAAATTGGTTGATGAGTGCTTTATGCTGATTTAGCTTAATTTGGGAACAAACTCAATTAAGCTGAATCAATGTTAGCTACTAAAGGGGTTGTACTGACTTAACTAAATTAATTTAGAAAACTATTTAGTTAAATTGTAACAATTTGTGTATGCAGACAAACCTCCATTTAACACACACTCTCTCATTGACTTCATTTGAAAGGATAAAACCCCTTGCAGAAGACACCTCTTTCTACCTTTGCATAAAGCACTGCATTTCAAAGACAGATATTTGTACACATATGGGCTTATATGTGCACACATACACATATAATTTCTTACATGCTTATCCCTCAGTCAAATCTTCCCACATTTTGCCTAATATCTGGCAAAGGTGACTCAGCCCAGGTCCTTGACATTTAAAAAAAAATGTATGTGGTTAAATTTACGTTTATGCTCATGAACGCTGAGTGGTTTTATTTTGAGTTGCACTTCACAGGTAAGGCATCAGCAGCCTGGAGAAGGGGAGACTGAGGGAAGATCTCAGCTGTCTACAGCTTCCTCATGGGGGAAAGTGGAGTGGCAGACACTGATCTCTTCTCTATGGTAACCAGTGACAGGACCCCAGGGAACGGCATGAAGATGTTTCAGGGGAAGTTTAGGTTGGATATTAAGAAAAGCATTGGACAACACTCTCAGGCACATGGTGTGATTCTTGGGGCTGTCGTGAGCAGGGCCAGAAGTTGGACTTGATCATCCTTGTGGTTCCCTTCAAATTCAGGATATTCTATAACTCTATGCTTCTATGATCTGCAGAAGAACTATTTTCCCTTCTTTTCACATCTCTTTTCCTCCAGCACAGCTGAAGGGACGTGCACACCATAACGGGCCTGTGGAGGCTGTGATCCCCCAGCTGCTCTGCTCTGTGACGGAGGATGCCCCAGCAGGCACAGGGCAGGACAGGGACCTCAGCACTCTCAGCTCCTCAGGAGGAGGAGGAACAGCCAAAGGCAAATGTGCTTAGATTAGTCCTTGCTGTACTGGCTTGCACTGCCACTTTATGCCCCTCATCTATTTGAGATGAGGTCAGGATCTACTCATCGCCTCTTCCCAGCATCTGGTTACAGGTGAGGATAGGGAACAACAGTGTGCTCCCCTCCATCAGGTGGGGCTGATGGGGAAGAGGAGGAGCAGACCTTGTGTCAGCCCAAGCAGCATTTCAAGGGCAGATCTGGGCGCTGACAAGATCAGCAAGTGCATTTCAATTGTCATGAAACCACAGGAAGTCCAACTCTCTTTCTGCATTTGCCATTTACACAAAAGCAGCAGATCTCAAGTCCCCTTTAAATGGATTAATTTCTTCCTCCCTGCCATGCTATCCCAGTTTGAGACAAATTTGGAGGAAAAAGTCCGAAATGAACACATCCTCTAATAGAAGGCAGATTTCAGCAGCCCCTTCCCCACCAGGTTTGGAAAGAAATTCCTCGGAGGAAAGTGAAAAAAACTATTTATTTAACAAGCAGGGTGCACGCAGGCACCAAAAAGAATGAATATGTTAAATAATAAAACCTCTCACTGTGTAGAAAACCTGAGTCCTTTCTGTAGGTGTGACTTTGCTCTCTCTGGAGCTGGGGTGCGGCTTGGGCCCCCCACCCAGGCTGTGGTGTAAGGCCTCCTGGTGATGTTCTGGTGTTGCTGAACAGTCCAGAAGAAAAGAAGAAGAAGCCAGAAGTCCCAGGGGAAAACAATTTTC
>VWZT01009448.1:8662-61188 GCA_013397055.1 Pachycephala philippinensis | reverse complement strand
AATAGGGGATACAGCATCATAAAGTCACCCCAAGACATTCCACCCCTTATCCCATGTCATTGACTCAATGCCCAAACTAGTATATTCTAACTCTACACACACACATTGATACATGCATATATATATACATATATACAGCTGTGCACAAACAGTGACAGTGACATTCAGCAAGCAGTGGTATACAGGCATTCCAACATTACAGGTGGTTTTCACCCAACATCAAATCTCCCTGAGGTACACAAAGTGTTCCATCTCTCTGCATTACCCACCATGTGCAACCTGGTCTTTGAGCAAATACAACCCCACGGATGGCTTTGTCTGTACTCAAGGCAGAATTAACCCAAACAGGCTTCCCTAACAGTCCTCTGACGTACTGCTGGAACCCTGTCTCTGTCTGGTGTATGCAGGGGCTCAGAGTGAGCAGGGCCAGCTCTGTTGGTGGAGTCTTGGGTGTTAACTAACCAGGTGGCCTTTGCTAAATGCTGCTCCTAATTTTTGAAAAATCCCACACCCAGTGCCTTCAAAGTGGTTTTTAACAATCCATTGCACCATTCCACTTTGCCACGGTACACCCACTCAAAGCCATGTTCCCTAGNGTCCTCTGACGTACTGCTGGAACCCTGTCTCTGTCTGGTGTATGCAGGGGCTCAGAGTGAGCAGGGCCAGCTCTGTTGGTGGAGTCTTGGGTGTTAACTAACCAGGTGGCCTTTGCTAAATGCTGCTCCTAATTTTTGAAAAATCCCACACCCAGTGCCTTCAAAGTGGTTTTTAACAATCCATTGCACCATTCCACTTTGCCACGGTACACCCACTCAAAGCCATGTTCCCTAGCCAGGTGTTTATAAGGCTGTTTTTGAAGTGAGTCCTGTTGTCAGACTCAGTTCTCTCGGGGATACCATGCCTCCAAAGGACCTGCTTTTCAAGACTCAAGATGGTGCTCCTGGCAGTTGCATGAGGCACAGGGTAGGTCTCCAGCCATCCAGTGGTGGCCTCTACCATTGTGAGCACATAGCGCTTGCCTTGGCGTGTTTGAGGCAGTGTGATGTAATCAATCTGCCAGGCCTCCCCATACTTGTATTTGGACCACCGCCCACCATACCACAGGGGTTTCACTCGCTTGGCCTGCTTGATCGCAGCGCACGTCTCACAGTGATGGATAACCTGGGTGATACTGTCCATGGTTAGATCCACCCCTCGGTCTCGTGCCCACTTATAGGTGGCATCTCTGCCTTGATGGCCTGAGGCATCATGGGCCCATCGAGCTAGAAACAACTCTCCCTTGTGTTTCCAATCTAAGTCTATCTGTGACACCTCTATCTTTGCAGCCTGATCTACCTGTTCATTGTTTCGGTGCTCCTCATTAGCCCTACTCTTGGGGACATGGGCATCTACATGGCAGACTTTCACACGTAGCTTTTCTACCCGGGCAGTAACGTCTTTCCACTCATCAGCAGCCCAGATTGGTTGTCCCCTACGCTGCCAATTAGCCTTTTTCCACCTTTCTAGCCATCCCCACAGGGTATTGGCTACCATCCATGGATCACTGTAGAGGTAGAGCTTTGGCCACTTCTCTCTTTCAGCAATGTCCAGGGCCAGTTGAACGGCTTTGAGTTCAGCAAGTTGGCTTGATCCACCTTCTCCTTCAGTAGCTTCTGCAACCTGTTGTGTGGGACTCCATACAGCTGCCTTCCACTTTCATTTCATCTGCAATGCAACAGGAACCATCAGTGAAAAGAGCGTAGCGTGTGTCTTCTGCTGGCAATTGGTTGTATGGTGGAGCTTCCTCAGCACGTGTTACTTGTTCTTGTTCCTCTTCATCAGTGAGACCTAAGTTTTCACCATCAGGCCAATTTGTGATTATTTCCAAGATCCCAGGGTGGTTCAGGTTTCCAATACAGGCACGCTGTGCGATGAGAACAATTCACTTGCTCATGTGGCATCGGTGGCGTGGTGGGTAGAGGGAGCCTTTGCTTTGAGCATCCACCCCAGCACCGGTAGTCGGGGTGCCAGGAGGAGTTGTGCTTCAGTGCCAATGACCTCTGAGGCGGCTTGGACTCCCTTATAGGCTGCCAAGATTTCCATTTCTGTTGGGATGTAGTTGGCTTCGGATCCTCTGTAGCTTTGGCTCCAAAATCCCAGTGGCCGGCCTCGAGTCTCAGCAGGCACCTTCTGCCAAAGGCTCCAGGAGAGACCATTGTTCCCGGCTGCAGAGTAGAGCACGTTCTTCACCTCTGGTCCTGTCCTGACTGGGCCAAGGGCTACCGAGTGAGCGATTTCCTGCTTGATCTGGGTGAAGGCTTGTTGTTGTTCAGGACCCCAGTGGAAATTGTTCTTGTTGCGGGTAACCAGGTAAAGAGGGCTCACAATCTGGCTGTACTCAGGAATATGCATTCTCCAAAAGTCTATGGCACCTAAGAAAGCTTGTGTTTCCTTCTTGTTGGTTGGTGGAGACATTGCTGGGATCTTATTGATGTCCTTGGTGGGAATCTGACACTGTCCGTCTTGCCACTTCAATCCCAGGAGCTGGACCTCCTGGGCAGATCCTTTGACTTTCCTCTTCTTGATGGTGAAACCAGCTTTCAAGAGAATCTGGGTGATTTTCTCTCTTTCTCAAACGTTTCTGCTGCCACGTTCCCCCACACAATGATGTCATTGATGTACTGCAGATGTTCTGGAGCCTCACCCTTTTCCAGGGCAGTCTGGATCAGTCCATGGCAG
Source organism: Pachycephala philippinensis (assembly GCA_013397055.1). Taxonomy (NCBI): domain Eukaryota; kingdom Metazoa; phylum Chordata; class Aves; order Passeriformes; genus Pachycephala; species Pachycephala philippinensis. The sequence continues at coordinate 58,470 of VWZT01009448.1, read as the reverse complement.
ATGGTGGGACTGTGCTTCCACCCCTGGGGCAGTCGGTTCCAGGTGTACTGCACGCCCCTCCAGGTGAAGGCAAACTGAGGCCTGCACTCTGGTGCCAAAGGAATGGAGAAAAATGCATTGGCAATGTCAACAGCGGTGTACCGCTTCACTACTTTGGACTCCAGCTCATACTGGAGCTCCAACATGTCCGGCACGGAGTGGAGTCACTTATTCAAGCCACGATAGTCCACAGTCAATCTCCATTCTCCTACAGATTTGTGCACAGGCCAAATGGAACTGTTGAAGGGTGAGTGGGTTTCACTGATCACCCCTTGGGTCTCCAGCTCATGGATCATCATACTGCTGGCAATGCACTGTCGAGGTGGCAATTGGTACTCATTGCTCTTGCCCCTTCAGAAGGCCTACTGCAGATGGGTTCTCTGATAGTCCAGGCACTGCATTCAATTGCTTAATGCCCTCTGTCTCCACAGCAGCTATCCCAAATGCCCACCTGAGTCCCTTCAGGTCTTTGAAATACCCTCTTTGGAGGAAGTCTATGCCCAAAATGCACAGAGCCTCTGGGCTAGTCACAATGAGATGTTTCTTCCATTCATTTCCAGTCAGGCTCACCTCAGCTTCCACCACGGTCAAATCCTGTGATCCCCCTGTCACACCAGCAATAGAAACAGGTTCTGCCCCCATGTTGTGATGGGATTATTGTGCACTGCGCACCAGTGTCGACAAAGGCATTATATTTTTGTGGTTCTGATGTGCCAGGCCAACGAATCCACACAGTCCAAAAGATGCGGTTTTCCCAGCCCTCTACCTGGCTAGAGGCAGGGCCCCTCTAGTTCTGGTTATCATTCGCTCCCTGCCGAAAACATTCCACCGGCTTCCCCCACCTCTCTTAAAGGTACAGAATGGCACAGGATTCATGTCTGGGCATAGAGCAGGTGATAGGGAATACAGCATCATAAAGTCACCCCAAGATACATGCCTATGCCAAATACATAGGGCATTGCAGAACCCATCTACCTGTACTACAAAGTCACAGCAGTTTCCTAAGGCAGAAAATTGTTCTGGTGGCATAGTGGTATGCATCGTCCCTTCATCTTCCTCAAAAGATCTCTCCCTAAAAGAAGTTCTAACCAAATAGGTTTAAAGATAAGTCCCAGTCTTTCTTTTTGTTTCCTGTTTTATAGCACTGGAAACTAAAATGTAACACTGGAAACATGGTCCAGGCTCTCCTTTTATTTTGCTGAAGCAGAAGTCTAGGTAAGCATCCCTCCATAGCTTGTGCCACCTCCCATGTCACACCCACATGCTTTGACACAGCTGGGTGCTCATAAAATTGCAGTTAGCAGAAGCAATATCCCTGTCCCTTTCTCTGTGATTTTGGCTTCCCAAGGATTAAAGTGGTTTCTCTGAAGGAACCTCCGTACATATCGCAACACCAAAGTTCAGCAAGGACAGAAACTTCCTTTGTTGTGCAAAGTTATGACAGGAAATAACACTGGGTTGGACTGATAAGCCTTTCACATTCACCTGCTGCGTATCAAATGTTTGGGAAAGGTGTGTAGCAGGACATTCAAAGTCAGCTATTCACTGCCAAGGCTTTATAGCAGCTTTGTAGATGGCAGGCTTCTGGATGCAAATAAACTTATATCTCTTCCACAAAGAAAGTTTGAAAAGTGTATTGATAATGCCTCTGTAACACGACTGCCTGACTGGCATTAGTATTACAACTGCTTCCATTGCTGCCAAAAACAAGCTTATGATGAAACAAACACCACTTTATTTTTAATACCATGGCAGTTCTGTGTTGAAATATTTTTTTGGATTGCCAGACACCAGCTCTTGTGATCAAGATCCTGTTGGATCACAGAGGTTTCTAAGCTGCCCGTCAGTGTTTACATAGTGTGAGCGTCTGTTGTATTTCATATGGGATTAAGTATAATCAAAATTCATGTTACCCTTTGCAAGCTAGCATCAGAGGAAGGCATGCATATTTCAGCTAATTAATTAACAGGATGAATGTGTTAACGTGAGCCTCTTGAGACTCAGGTTAATAACCCACTAAGGGTCATATTTGCAAGCGGCAAAGCTTCTGTGGCTATATAGTGAGCCATAAATTATGGGTGAGGCCATTTTCTTTTCCAGTCCTGACTATCTAGATTCACGGGGTTGTTGTGACTCTGCTTTCACAAAACAGTGACGTTTGGGGTTTTTTTTCCTTGTTTTGCTGCTAACTCTTTCTGTGTAACTCATTAAAACCCTCTGAATGGCTCTGGTTCTCTTTCTCACCCACCCACAGGAGGCATGGAGGCTGTGTCGCCTTCATTATCTGATGCTTCCCTGGTGTTTTTAAGACAGAGAATTAAATTAATTTGCAACCATCACACCACCCATGGCCATGTCACTGCAAGGAAACAGCAAAATGATGCACTGTGTAGAGCCATTCCCTTTGCACAGGCCTGTTGCCAGCTGAAGACCAACCCTGTTGGAGGTCACCTTCCCACCTCTGCTGCAGTGAGTCTGTGAGCACATTAACCCACAGAGACGGGAACAGTCTGGCCTTTTGCTTGATGAAGGTCTCTTCTCATATCTCCTACAAGACAAGCTGCGGAAATGGGAACACTCTGAGCTGAAGGAACTCACCTTAGCACTCCTGGACCCACTTCCCAGATGGGCACACTGGACCTAAAGCCAAAAATTAGGTTCAGCTACAAAATTCAGATGAGAAGCTGAGAACCACTGTATTACTTCTCCACACTCTCTTTTCTGTAGAATATTTCACAGATCTTCAAGATTTTGTAAAGCCCCTGCTAGCCAAAATTTTGTGTGTCTCTAGAGAGAAGCTGGTGAAAGCCAAGCATGAGATCACAGCAGACTCCACTCTGCTTTCCTTCACACAGCCCACAGCATGAACACATGGAAAAAAGCCAAGCCTTTCTGCAAAAAAGCAAGGAGCCTGCACATCCTTTCTAACACATTTTAATTACAAAAGTGGTGCAAAATAAATCCTGAAAGGGCAACAGGCAGCTGACAGAGATGGGGAACTGGCTTTCCTTGGCAATGCGAGGTTAGCAGTTGGACTCGATGACCTTGGAGGTCTTTTCCAACCTTGATGATTCCATGACTTTATTATCCTGCCCCTGTGTTCTTGGGGGTGTCTGCCACAGGTGAGGTGCACAAGGTACCCACAGGGCCATGGGCCCCACGCAAGGGCAGAGGGTGAGGGGAGGCCAGAGCAGCTGGGAGAAGGGTGTCAGGAACTTTCTAGGGAATCTGGCCCATCAGTTGTCTTCAAGGAAGAGAAAGTCTGAAAAATTGAAGAAATAGAAAATCTTGGGTGGGGACTGCAGTGCTGCCCTCCTCTCCCCAAAGAGCACAGTAGGCACAGAGCTGAGCCATGAGCTCGAGTCACATCCCTCTCTGGACTGTTGGGTTTGGGGTTACAGCTGCACTGGCAGCTTGTCCTGCAGTGGGGTTGGAAAGGCCAGGCATGTTCCCCACTGAGCTGGCCCATGGGCAGTGATCTCAGGCAGGGATCAGTGAAAGCCTCTGCTGAAGGAATCTCTCAGCTCCACGCCAGCTGGGCTGTGGAACAGGACTGCCTTATCACCACCTCCCTCTGCGGAAACACTCCAGGCTCGCACACACCCTGGATGTGTGGGAGATGGGGTGTTTGGGATGTCGAGTTTCTCAGGCTTCTCACTCCTCCAGCCCAGCTCTTTCCACCAGAAAGTCCTCATTATTTGGGGAAGTTGCAAATCCATGGTGTAACCTCTTCAATGACAACACAGGGGGAGGGAACAGCCTCTAGTAAAACAGGAAGCTCCAACATATAATCTGAGGTGTTCATTTCAATTAGGGATGAGCTTCATTACTCCTCAAGTTTTATAGCTAATGTAGTTCTCAGCTCTTATGAAGGGTGAGGCTATACAGATGTCTGAAAAGTCTGATGGAAAGAGTGGGTGAAATTGCACAATGCTTTCACCAATGAAGTGCCCAGGGTCAGGGTTTATTTAACAGGTCTCTGGCTACAACCAAGCAGCTTATGGATCTTGCCCTGAGGAACACAGCAAGTTAAAATGCCACTGAATACATCTTTCCCACAGCATTTAATGCCTTCTTAGTCCTGTTTGGAGTTGGTGAGTTAATGGCCTAATCACTTGTAACAAAATGTCCCAGCTTAAGCACCAGGGAGAGTGGGAAATCATACTGCTCATCACTGCTGAGCTGGCATTTATCTGTATAAATAGGAGCATGCTGGGTTACAAAGACATGCCTAAGTTGAAAATTGAGGAAAATCACAGCTTAGTCCTCTCATTTACCCACGCTTTTGAGCTGGAAGAGCAAAGATGTTTATCTGCCACTCAGTGGCACACAGATGCACAACTGCCCTGAGACGTGTGTTGCACGGGTCACAGACAACTCCCCACCATTCTTCTCTAGGAGACCAAGGAGTCTCAAGTTGCAGGGCATAGGTAAGCAAACGAATTCAAATATTGTAATTAAATCCCATGGTTACTATTCCTCCCTTTCATGCTCATCATCACTTGTGGAGCAGTTCATATTTGCAGCTCACTGGATCAGCTGTCCGCCAAGCCACTCTGACCCAGCGTGGGGAGAGGACCCAGGCAGGACCCAGCAGCAGCTGCATTTCCTCATCCCACCAGAATCCCATCAGAAATCAAAGAAACAGTCACTCTTGAGGCACCCCTCCAATGAAGCATGCTCAAGAGCTTTAACCAAACAACTTCACCTGCTTCCAAATGCAGATTGTATTTCCAGCTGCAGCCTGGAGAAGCTACAAACTCCCGACTAGTTTCTCAAAAGGCTGCATTTAGTGGTCTCTACCTCACTGAACACTTTAACAAGATGCTGGGCATCCAGAAGCCTTAGCAGGGGGGTCATTAACTCATCATCAGCCTCTTCCCATATCCTGAAGCTGCCACCCCTTCAGATCCAGCAGTGGAACTGTACAAGAGTTGCTCCCTAGAGCTCCCAGGGTTGCCTCATGTGCTCACATCTGTAGGCATGTGCTGTCAGCATATGGTTCTACTCCTTTGTCTCTGCCCCAGCCGCACAGTCCAGTCCTTTCCTTCACCAGTTCTAGTCCTCACCTAACCCTTCTGGAGAGCTGAGATGGCTCATTCAATTAGCAAAAGGTTCATGCATGGATATGATCAGCTCCTGATCCTAGCACAAGAGAAACAGCAGGAGTGTCTGGCCATGTTAGTGGTAAAAGTGGGTCTGTCTTCACTTGGGAGTGGTAAATTGGTCACCCTCTCACCAACCCACTGGTATAGACCAACCTTAAACTACCCCTTCCAAAAACACACCGTTCAGAAAATCAATCAGTCAATCAATAGGTAAATAAATAAATAACTAAATGTTGCATACATTATTAAGTTTAAATGCCCTCCCCATTTGGTGGGGAGGGAAGCTCAGGGTAGGAAGGGACCATAAAAGCAGTTATTTCAGGAGGTATAAGGATGGGAGTACCTGGAGTAGTAAGGAGAATCATAACAAGCAGACAGGGACAATAACCTCTTACCCTGGCTCAATTCTATCTGGAATAACATGTCCGATCACAGCCTGAGACCACAAATGAAGAGCTAGAGGTATGAGTTTACCTACCCCACACACCAGTCATCACACCCAGCCACACTCTGCTGCAAGAAGACCTCTCAGAAACCATTCTAACCATGCTGCAGCTGTGGTTTTGTAGGCTTGAATCTGTAATTGCAGGCTCAGCATTCACTCTGAAAGTGGCCTGTTGTATCTAATTTCAAACAGTGCCCTGCCTAAGAGTCCCGAGCGAGGTGCCAGCCAAAGCTACGCAGTGAGGTTATTGTTAGAGTGGAGAACAAGGGGCATTGCAAAGAGAAGACCTTGGCAGCCCCAACGGAGGGCTACAGAGGCACACATGGGCATACACAGGCTGCAAATAATCACACTTACTACAACAGCCCCGCTTCACTGAGCTGCCACTGCAGAGGCAGAGGCTTTACAAGCGAGTCAGACCTTTGCCACACTTGCAAGTTGGCACAGAAACTGCGCTGTTTCTGCTATATTTTTCCACTTGTTGCCATGATGAGGAAAAATCTCAGATTTCCACCACCAACTGATTAAAGGAGGGTACAAGGACAGCTCCCACCTCCTCTGCCTGTCTGTTAATTAGCACGCAGGAGTGTGCTGTCAGTAAAGGGTTTTCTTCCCTTTGATTGGGCTCTCAAAAGCAGGTTCTGAATGCAGATTTCTTACCTTACACAAATTAGAAAGTACAGCCACAGATGCCCCGTGTCACAGAGTACCTGTTTTCATGGGACTGGGGAATAATCTCTGCCTCACTTGAACTTCCAGACACATGGATGATAAAGAAGGCCAGAAAAAAGGAACCTTCATCTATTTCATAGTTGGCTGTGAAAAGCGAGCACCATGTTAATGGCCAGTACAGCTTTAATGGTACAAGATTCCAAAGATCCCAACTGCTTTTAGAAAGAACCAAGCATGTGATTCAGTAGTTCTGGCAAAACTCCAGGCACATAATTTCCATCTGACCCTCCACTATCTTAGTGTCATCGACTTGATAAGACACTCAGAGCTGTCTTGAAGTGCCACAGCACAATGTGTGAAAGCCTCTTTCTTTCAACCTGGAAATAAAACATTTTTGCAACTAATGATGGCATTTTATTTATAAATAAATCAATCAATAAGTAAATGCACCACTACCCTTTACCTAGACACCTGTGTGTCCTGCTGCCTGGATGGGCCCTTGCTGTCATTAATGGAATTCTGTGCACCCATGAAAGACTTCCCACACAGATTGGTTTCCTTGACAAGAGCCTAAATGTAAAACTCCGTGCAGATATAGGACTCACCATTTGTAAAGCTGTCTGAAAGGGCAATGCATCACACTACACAGTCTGATTCTGGTTGTTCTCTCCATCAGTGACCTTTCATTAATGTCACTGGAGTTAAATCACTGTGAATAAGTTCAGCTTTTTTTTTTACCTAGTTGAACATAATCAACAGATTTGGGTGTCCATCAACTTAATGGGCATTTTTGTGCTTCCAAAATATGCAAGAATACCCAGTTATAGATGTGTATACATGTTGTTGAGCTCTAACCCCAGCCAGCAACTAAGTACCACAGAGACACTCACTTACTCCTACCTCCTCCTCCCACCCCCAGTGGAATAGGGAGGAGAATCAGAAAGAGGTAAAATCCATGGGTTGAGATAAGAACAGTTTAATAAGTGAAATAAAGTTGTCAATAACAATGATGATGATGATAATAATAAGAAGAATTTTAAATAAAAGTAAAAGAGAGAGGAATAAACCCAAGAAAGATAAGTGATGCACGATAAAATTGCTCATTACCCACCGACTGATGTTCAGCCTATCCCTGAGCAGTGATCCACCCCTCCTGACCAATTCTCCCCATTTTATACATGGAGCTTGACATTCTAGGGTGTGGAATATCCCTTTGGCCAGTTCAGGTCACCTGTCCTGGCCATTCTCCCTCCAGGCTTCTGGTGCACCTCCTCCCTGGCAGAGCACTGGACACTGAGAAGTCCTTGACTCAGGGTAAGCACTGCCTAGCAACAACCAAAACATCAGTGTGTTATCAACTTTATTTTCATACAGAACCCAAAACACACCAGCTACTAAGAATAAAATTAACTCTATCCCAGCTGAAACCAGGACACATGCCATGAAATGCAAGCTTGGTTATTATCAAGGTAACATCTGTGGGTTTTGTGCCCCAGAATCCTCTTAAGCTATGTAAGGCACAACCGAGAATCAGTTCCCACACTGAACAGCTAATGCAATATAAATTTTAAATGGATAGAGGACAGATTCATCAGATATAGAAAACACCAAGAGACAATTAAACAAATAGTGGTCTGAGGGACAGGAGACCTAGCTCACCGGCTGCTTAATACTCCCATGATGCACAAACCCAAAAAAATGAATGTCTTCAGAGGGATAGCTGTCCCCCCCTACACACAGTGTGTACATCCACAAGTAAGTAAAGTCATCCCTAAGTAAGTCAAACATAGGAGCAATGGTGCTTAATGGCAGGTGCCACCTGCTAAGTCAGAGAAAATCCAGATGGGCATGGCCACAGCTCCAAGAAGAGCTACAGCTGCACAAACAGTTGGCCAGGTGGAGCCTGCAGATCACTGCAGAAGGATTATGCAATATTGCTGCAAATGTTTTGGAAACACTGTTCATTCTTTTTTCTGTTCTCTCAGCAGGGATTACAGGCATAGTAACTTCATCTATCATTTGCACAAGGAGATAAGAGCAAGGAAGGTGTAGGGCAGATCAAGCATCTCTCGTTTCCCTGTTTCTCACACTTCCTCCACTGCAGATTTAAAAGGTGTACAGTACAGCTAATGTGAGCACCTCTTATCTAGTTAATATGAGGTAGGAGAATGTTGAACTAGTTTATTGCTTCCTGCAGCTGTACCACCTGAGGCTCTGATCTATCTCATCAAATATCATAAATGGCTGTAACGATGGACAGACATGGTCCTGCCTTGCAGAAAGGGACCTCTAGAGAACATAAAACAAGCATGGGGGTCTCTATACTTGGGGGGTCTCTGTAGATGGAGGCATTTTGTTGCCACCTGTCAGATGTCACAAGATCAAACATCCGACAAGGACATTGGGCTCATAACCTGGGTTTCATCAAAAGAAGTGTGTCCAGCAGCTTGAGGGAGGTGTTTGTCCCCTGCTACTTTGTGCTTGTGAGACCCCATCCTGAGTACTGTGGCCAGCTCTGGGGCCTCCAACGTGAGAAGAACATGGAGCAGTTGGAGCGAACCCAGAGGAGGCCACACAGGTGATCAGAGCCCTGGAACACCTCTCCTAAGGAGTCTGGGAGAGCTGGGGCTGTTCAGCCTGGAGAAGAGAAGGTTACGGGGAATCCCCATTGTGGCCTTCCAGTACCTAAAGGGGGCTACAAGAGTACTGGGGAGGGTGTGTAATGATAAGACAAGGGGGAATGGCTTCACACTGAGAGAGGGAAGATTTAGATGAGATATAAGGAAGAATTTCCTTCCTGTGGGGGTGGTGAGGTGTTGGAACAGGCTGCCCAGAGAAGCTGTGGATGCTTCATCCCTGGAAGTGTTCAAGGCCAGGTTGGACGAGGCTTTGAGGAAACTGGTTTAGTGGAAAGTGTCCCTGCCCATGGCAGGGGAGTTGGAATGGGATGATCTTTAAGGTCCCTTCCAACCCAAACCATTCTTTGATTCTATGCCATAAGCAGACTGCTCATTACAAAAATGTTTTTGTGAGTTTGGCCCATATATCGCCAACCAAGGTACGGAAGATTTTCACATATATTCAAGAAAATTTTTGCAGAAACACTTATAAGGCCTTTGAGCGTCTTCACCTGGCCTGATAAATATTTAATTCTTCTTAGCTGGATAGAGAAAAGTGGAGACCTGCAATGTACATTAGGATCCTAACTTAACCTAATTTTCAATTACCTAATTAAGCAATTCCTAAATTCACTGTATAGTCAAGGAAGAGAAGGGCTCTAGAGGGAGATGCTGCTAACCAAAGTTTTCCACTTGGCTTTTTGCCCTGATGTAATTTGATTAAACTAACATCTTCCCCAGTCTCTGAGATGTGAGGGGCCTTTGCCTTGGAGAAGGTGACTTTTTGCATCTCAAATTTCTGTTTGTGATGTTACATGCCATACAAGTGTAAATTATTATAAATGCAAAGTGTGATTAGTTCTCTAATTGCTTATTGGAAAACCTCTAAACCTTCCACAGTGATGATAAAAAGCATATGGTGAACAGCATTTTCAAAAAACCCAGCTATATTTCCTTGAACAGCACTTTGTTTACACATGATTTTGTTGACTCCCTCCCCCATCCCCAGAGGCTCTTCTTTGAGGGTGTTGAGGAACCCATAGTGTACGAACCACTGACAATATTTACTGAGAGTCTGGTAGCAATCAAGCAACCTATATGTCTGATTCTCGTTATTAAATATTCCAAACTTTTATTGAGATTATTAGAACCTATTTAATGGCTCATTGAACTTAGAAACCATACAATTTTCCTATTAGCCATTTCCATCTAAATATTTATGATACCAGTTCATACGAGAAATAACAAAAGACACAAAAAATGAGGAAGAGGGAGGCATTTCCTCAGATGCCTGGGAGCAAGATCTCTCCACAACTCTAGCATAAACCAGTGGTGCAACTTAAAGGAAGCTAACTGAGAGACACAAAGCAAATCTGACGATGATGAAAGGAGAACCTGGTCATGTCTTTAAGGGAGTCTGCATAAATTTGGATACAAGGCTCTTTTCCATGATTAAAGAGAATATTCATAATTACTCATTTCATTTCTTTTGGGTGTGGTAAGGAGTTTTCCAGTCGAATCACTGCCTGGTATAAACTGATCTATCTATTTCAAACTAAAATATAAGTCAAAAGTCCAACACATTTTCCATCAGCATACTAAAAGCATAGCTGTGACAGAGGAAAAATCATTATGATTTCTTCTTTGGATGGAGTATTGATGGAATTTTGAGGAGTACATAAGTTGTGATAGCTTGGGAACAAATCGATGCAACCTGTATCTTCAGATCCTCTAAACCCCATATTTCCACATACTCTGGGGTCTGAGTTATCAACAGAGCAGAAATGATGAAGACAGGACTGTTCTTTTTATCTAACAATCAGAAAGGACAATCCTACTGCCAGAATTCTTCAATCCAGGTTGTTTGGGTGCAATTCTGTACCAGTCAGAGAGCACAAGCAAAGTCAATGAGGGGCAGAACACTCAGAAGAAATTGAAGCAGACACAGGCAGCCGGGGCAGACACCACCATCCTGCTGCTGCCCTGTGCGTGTTCCGTGCAAACAGACGTCTTTGAGTCCAGTTGCAACAACGTGGCACTGAGCCTGAGTTAGATGCCTTGTCACTAGAGAGGAATTTTTGGCCCAGGCTAATACTACGATGCACAGCTTCTAGACAGGATCTGGCTTGCATCCAGATGGCTTGCAGTACTGCGAAAAAGGACATGAAAACTTTGTGACCCATCCAAAAAGAAGCACTGATGTTCAAGGGCATAATCTTCAAAATTGCTGCCTCATTGTACAAACACCTCTGGTTTTCAGCTTAAGGTTGTGTAGGCTTCTAATGTTCTGCTTGAGGGCTCTGTAGGAGTGTTGCATAATACCAAGAAGAGCGAAACTTGGCACCTAGCTGACTCCTAAACCTGATCAGGAATGTCAAAAGCCAGCTGGTTTTCATTTTGGAAGAGAGAGAAGGTGGCAGTGTGCATAACCTACCACTATCAGAAAGGTGCATCAACAACAAATAGAAATAATGTGAGTTTCAGTGTTCCCTTGTCTTTTTTTTTTCCTTCAAGGATAAAAGGCTTGAGCAGAATAGAGAGTAATTCCACCCAGACTGCTGTGAAAGCTGATGTGGGACTGGTTTTGTGCAATATACATAAGTATGACTGGGAATCTAAATATAGGAGTGACAAATCACTAGGCCTGGGAATTCTCCACTGACGTAGCCACTGTAATGCTAAAGAAAAGCATGGCTCCAGCTAAATTAGGTCATGAGATATTAGCACCTTTCTCTTTATGTTCCTTTTTCATAAGGAAATAAAATAACACAGGACCCACAGATAATAAGATTATAAAGCCCATAATTCGAAACACAAATAATGGAAGAACTGAAGTCACATAAGTGCCTCCTCATACCATCCACATATATATATTAAGGGACACTCCTTTTCCAGGAAGTTTGATCTCCAAAATTGTTTCTGAGGAATCCTGTCATGGCAATGCAAGAAATAAAAAATATCCAACTGTCTTCTCCTCCCTTCTGATGGAATTTTCTGCTCCCAGAGTAAAACCACTGGAAAATGCACCTGTTCACATGTAAAACATAGCAGCCTTGGTGGGAGCTGTTCTAAGCCAAAATGCCAAGTCTTGCAGAATAATGGCAAGATATGAGCACTTATTTACTGTTGCTAATTCTCACTAAGCTGGGGAGGTGCAGAGGTGTCTAGTGGCAGTCTGCAGGATAAGTGACTCTGGGGTATACGTGGGTGACTCGTGCAGTTGTCTGAGTGCCCCAAGTGAGTGAGATAATGTGCATGAGGAAACCTGAACTTTTCAGAGAGGAGCCTCAGGCAGGGGAAGGTGGACTAGCAATCAACCTAAGGTACAGTGTGTTCCTTGCCCTACAATCCGCATTAATATTGCCAGCTAAAGAACATCAGCAATTAGCTGCCTAAAAGCTCCGAAATGATTTGCAGCAGTGGAAGAAAGAAGCTCATCCCACTTCCCCACTTGGTGTAAGCTCTCTGATATCACAGGACAGCACTCTGGTAGCTCAGCTGAGCCAGCACCACCCCAGCTATTCCTACTGTGGGCAAGTGTCCTAGAGTCTGCACTGTGGCAGGGTAGTGGCTTCAAGCTTGAGTGTGGAACTCGATCTGTGCCCAAAAGGAAGCATATAGATCCTGCACTGACCTCAGAAGAAAGATTGCTATGTCAGAAAACAAAGCCTCTCTCTTTGAAACAAGTTATTCCCTTTTACACCCAGAAATCTCTATTCCATCATCAGGATGACATCACACAAACTCAGGACAGGCCCTGCTTCTGTAAGGCTCCCCTCTGTTCATCATGTGCTGCCTAATTGCCCTTTTTCTCAGTCAACTCAATAATGAAGAGTTTGTCATCATCTGCTTTATTTTTAAAATACACTGAAGCTGAAGCAAGAACTTTATCTTTCCTTTTTTGTCTGTGACAAATTACAAACTTGAGGGATAAGCTATAGTATAAATAAAAGCAGGGAGTCATAAGCAGCATACTGAGTAACTACTGGTTTTCAGGCTATCCCTTTATCAGATAGTAAATTAGATATAAAGCCATTTAGTTGAAAGATAATAAGGTTTATGCAACTAATAAGTAAGTCTTGTAAGGAATATTGCTGACTTCATTGTCTGTGTTAAGTCAATCTCTACTTGTTAAACCTCTGACCCTCCCCTGGGTCTCCTTCTGTTACCTAGGAAGAATGACTGGACTTTAAAGTACTTCCTCCTCTCCAGTACATTCTGCAAATAGAGGGAGTTAACATAACAAAACACAAGAACATAAGAACAGCTACACTAGGTCTGACCAGAAGTCCATGAAGTCCTAGACCCAGTTCCTGGCTGGGGCTAAGAAAAGGTAGAAGAAAAAAGAGAGGACAAGCTGGGCATATGGGAATGCCTTCCCAGAGCAGCCCTGCTGCCTAGAGATTTTTACCTCAGGAACTTCCAGACTGAAAATAATGACATATTGTTCAGAACTGGCCTTCTCGAGCACTTCTGGTCCTCATATTTTTGTTATGGTGGTACTGCCCTGCCATGCTACAGACAATCTCTGCTCAGTCTTGTACATACATATGACAAGACCATAGAAAACTGAGCACCTAGCCAGATGAGAGATTAGAGATGAGGAGGTAACCAGGATGATCTGGACACCTGGAAGGAGAACATCTCCTGACTCCCATGACAGCACAGTCCTTCCCAGCACCCTCACTCTCTCCATGCTTTTGCAGGAGCTGCTCAGCCAGCACACGTGCTCATTTTCTCTTCTAAAGCCTCTCTGCTACTTGACACCTTCAAGACAAACGCAATGAATCTCTACTGACAGATACAGTGAGCAGTGCTTATTCCTTGCACAGTTCCACTGAAATCTAGGCAAAGCATTACCGACATTGAAGGAATTTCCCCTTCTGCTTGCTGAGTGCAGGAACATACAGAGACCAGCTTTGCTACAATAGGTTGATTTCTCAACACCTAACTCTCACTGCTTTCTGAGGATAGAAAGACAAGAGGAAAACACATCTGTCACAAGAAAGGAAAGACACAGAGATAATTTGCAGCACTCTTGTATGAACACCAGTGCAGTAGCAGAAAAGCAGGGGACAGCAGGAGATATGGATGCCTGAAGCCCTCCAAATACCACATTCCATGACATACACCTGCACAGGGTTGTATATGTTTGTGTCAAAATCCAAACAGTGACCACAGCTTAAACTATTAAATTTTTTCCCCCATCACAGATTGATATTCAAGTCATGGTTGTTCCAGCCCTTTTCCCTCTCTGACAGATTTGGAAACTGCCAGAGTTTACGTTGTGCCACAGTAGTGCTCCTTGGTGGGTCAGAGCAAACAGCACTCTGATTTCAAATGTTGTTAGGCTTTCAAATGAGATATAGACTTTGAGAATTTGGGGGCTATACATTACAACTGGAAACCAGAAAGTACCTTCTGTACCTTCTCTACCTCTTTTCCAGTTCTTCCTCCCGAAGTAAGTTTTTTCCAGGCATTTTATGATCAGATTGGAAGTACAATGGTCAGTGAAATTTCTGCTATTTTCATCTTTCCTTTTTCTTTCTTTTCTAGGACATGCTATATACACTACTATTAATATAGACTACTACTAATAGACTACTAATAGACCACTAATATAGACTACTGCTATATAGACCACTACTAATAATAGAATTTATAGCATAACACAGCATCTTATGAGACAAAACTCTAAAAATCATGGGAAGCATGAACACACAGCAGTGATAGTCATTGCATGACGTTTCAGTGTACAGCAGAGAGCACTGTTTGTATCTCTGTTAGATTCAGTTTCCTTTCTGACATTGAGGAGTTTGCTTAATAGTATCAGTTAAGACCCCTACCTTCAAAATCTCTGTTTGCATTTGCAGAAGAAGAACAGTAGGAAGATCAGCACAAAGCTTAAGTGAGAGGCACATGTATAAGTTCTCTGGGATGTAATATTTCGTGGTGTCAAAACTGCCAGAAAGATAAAGGAACTTAAAGGGAAACTCCATACATCTGCAAATGAGTTCCATCTTTTCAATTGACAAGCATCAGAATTAAGAAGGAATGCAGGAAAGCAAAACAGACAATGGGACGCTCACCCATCTTTTCCTACCTTTTCAGAAAACAAACCATGTGAGAAAAAATTGTCACACACAGGAGACAGCTTCTCTCTCAGAGCAGGCTGTCTGTGATGAGATGAGCCATGGTGCCACTCGCCTGAGTGTACAAGTCTGCCCAGAGCCCTCTCACAGGGATCCTTGCTGGTAAATCAGGACCTCGCAGCACATTCTGCACCCTGGGATGTCATTATGTTATTACTAACACTTATTTGTATTGGGGTAGGTTCCCAAAGGTCTGCCTTTCCAGGTCAAGGACCTCATTGTGTTTGGCATAGTAGAGAGAGAAAATCTGTTCCTCAAGAGCTGACACTTTAAACAGAAAGTGCTAGCAGCAGTGAAAACCCAAACCGAAATTCAGGGGATATTTCATTTCTTCATCAAATCATTTAACAATGAGAAAAACAGAACTAAAAAAAAAAAAAAAAATGCTCAGAGATATACTATAACTAATTTAATTAATAATTAAATGTGTCAGCTCTTCTTAGATGTGGGTTTTTCAGCAACCACTGAAAACAGGAGTCTACTTTAAAAACAAATCTGTTAACACCTGAAGGCTGTAATCTGCACTAATGCAATCACTTAAATTGGTAACATTTTTCATTTCATTGTGTTGGTTTATATTCATTTTTGGAGCTAAATTGGCCATGAATGATGAAGATATTGTAATTTGATTTCATACCAGAGGTAATTGGGCCAACAGGGCATCATTCTGTTTGTCACTGTAAACAGTACTGCAGAAATGAAATAATAGGAGGGTACTGGGATTTTTAAGCTTGAGAAAATGCTGAGCTGAGAAGTGCATGTCTGTGTCAATCCTGGAGCTCAAGAGAGGCTTTTGTCCAGTGTGACATTTCATGTGCACCCCTTATACAGGCTCCTTACTACTCACTGGATAAAATCTATTCAAATGCATCAACTTCACAAATGTTTTTATTAAAGCTCAGGCATGGACAAACTCAAAGGTTAACTCTGTCCTCTGGGCATAGGGGGAAAGGGAATAGCATCATCTAATCAGGCTGCAGTTCCTGGGGATCAGGCAGTTCAGCTGTTTCAGAAAATGTAGCATCTCTACTGAAAATTCAGAGATGCTTAAAGGGACACACTTAAAGGTGTAGAGTGCCGTATTTCATGTTGAAATATAAGTTGGTCCAGCCTGAATAGAGCTGCATTACATATACTTCTTCCCTTTCTGTACAAGTTCCTGACCAGAGCAATCCCTAACTTGTGGTATCCATGCCGTGAAGGTTACCAGAGTGAACAAAAGCCTACCATGGTAGTAAGAGTCTCCAGCTCAAATGCATCTACCAGAACTAGACCCACTTTTTTTATTTTTAAGATGTGCAATGTGTCACTGACATGCTAAGAGCTACTGTGCCACAATGTTTCCAATATGTTTCAAAACTAATTTTGAATAAGAATACTCTGGATGTTGTGAGAAGGACTTTCGAGGTCTCAGTATCTCCAAGCACTGCTAAATCCACTAAAGGATGTGGAATTACCAAGGAAGGATAATGGTGCTTCCCTCTTCAGTCAGTGGCGTTGAGATCTTGTGCTGAAAAGCACTAGATAAGTGAGGCACTATCTGTGCCACCAGTCAAATCAGACAGCCTTGTGCACAATCTGTTTATTTTTATAGTGAAGTATATTATACTGTCAAAAGGACACTTCATCATCTATAATAAATATTCATGTACATGTATCGTGCATTGAGCTGCATGAAAGTTGAGTTCAGAGTACAGAAATGAATGAGAAACTTGTAAGATAAATGTCACCTTTCAGTGCTGTTCTTGTGGATAAATTGCAAATGGATATAAACAAAGTCAATTATTTCATACAAGTGTTCCTTGACTCAACATAAGTGTTCCTTATGCCTAGGCTAAAATCCTAAACCTCATCATTTACCTTTTGTCAGAGAATGGCAAGAAGAAACAGTATGAAGTTCCACTAACTGAGGATAATTAAGTACAGTAACACACAACCATAATCAGATATATTTTCCCAGAAACAAAGGTCACATGCTATGGTGTTAAACAAATCCTCACCTGAGCTTACTAAACAACTCCATTAACTACTAAAGAAATATTTTTATTAACACTAGCAGAGAAGGTAGCATATAAATTGAATTTCCACATGCAGTTATCACACAGCAATGACTCTGAAGCATAGCAAAACATCATTTCCATGACCTCAATCACAGAAGGGAAAGCAAATTTAAAATAATCTTTGACTTTGCTGTGCTGTGAGTTTGGACTTTTTAATATACGAACATATGTTCTAATTACTTCACTGTTATCCTTCATTTTCTTAGGAAATAAAATATTTTTCCTGGAATAGTCTTTTATTTGGTTTTAAACTGTAAAACTCGTCCATGACTATGCAACAACTGCCTTCCATGAGTAACACGAAGAACAGTAAATGCAAGAACTGTATTTTGTAATATATTCAAAGAAGCAAAGTTACACAGTGGGAAAAGCCCTGTTTCCTATGTTCTATCATCTGCAGATAAAACAAATCAAAACAAAATTGTCCTGAAGAAGTAGTTTTACGATTCAAAAACTTCAGTGTTAATTCAGAAAATGTGTTTTATGCTAATAGGAAGCTATGGATGGTGGTGTTATGGCACTGTCACCTAAATTACAAGACATTACATTTATAAGTTATGTATAACTATTCAGGACATAATTTGGATTTTTTTTCTTCCTATTAGAAGTTTGATGTCATTCTAACATTGAGGCCTGGACAGCATCCGAAGGCTCAGTCTTATGGCTGAATGCAATCATATTGTGGCTGCTCAGCAAGCTGTGAGTGCCCTCCTGTCCAGCCAGAGATAACCACCTATGCATCACACTCGGTCCCCACGGCCCTGGTCACGAGGCTACACACATTAATGCACCTCAGGTAGGGCAGCTCAGTTTACTTCATCTCACAGCCAAGGCAGCATTAAAACAGGGCAGGGTCACTCTTTGACCATCTCCAGCTCCACACTTGCCCATCTGCCCAAAGATTTCTTTTTTCATTCTGTGTCTGACAGCATAAACCAAAAATCCAACAAACCCAGCTATATCACAGGGGATTGAGCTTTAAATGTTCCTTGCTTTCCAAGTATGCAAGGAGCCTGTTCCGCCAACACTTACTGACTCCAGTGGTAAATGTTTTGCTTGTTCTGCCTTGGGGGCTGCAGGTTGCTGCTCCATGAGTGTTTGCAAAGAGATCTGACCCTCGGCCGTCTGACTCGTGCCTCCGCACCAAAGCCAGCCAGCTCCACCTGCACTTTCAGTGAATTGTGCCTTAATGAAATATAGGAGAATAAACAGAGGTGCTGTTCCCTTGAAAGCCTCTACATCTGAAAATTGGCAGGCTGCAGTACATTATACCACCAACCACAGGGTCATAATATCTAAATACATTGTATATAGAAAATAGTTACCAAAAAGTAAGTATAGTCAGCATTTGTAATAAATAATAGCTAATAAATAGTGAAAGAATTACATTCTAGGATGTAGGATCCTATGTCTTCCACTATTCAGTAATTTATCATGTGAAATCCACTGACCTTTCCACGCTTTCCTTTTTCCCTTTCTTTTTTGGTGAAGCAGGAGTGTTAATTATGCTTTTGCTTTTTTTATTGAGCAACATTAGCATACAAATAGGCCATCAATAAGCAATTACAATCTCCATCTCAGAAAGAAGAGAGCTACAATCTAAAGTGTGGCTACTCACACAAACACACAAGTCCTTTTTTAAAAAGAGCAACTCACAATTGAATAAAACAGGAATGCACAGGAAAAACAGACAATGATAGATGGATAAATATCAGGCTAGCTCTCAGGCAAAGAATTCAAAAACGTCCTTCTTATTCATCAGGCAAACACAAGACTTAAAATAGCCCTAGTTTTCCCCAGACTGCCCTGCCACTGACTCCAGAGATTAAAAATCTGTTCAGCTCTCATGCTGGTAACATTTATGAATTTTACTCAAGTGGAAACTATCAGTTGTGTCAAATGGCACTGACTTATGTCTTAAGCAACATTTGACTTATTGCCAGTGAAACACTAAATCTGCTTGCTTCTTTTTTATAGTGGGGGACCTATATGGGAGAAAGGATTCATTTCTTATTTTTGACACTCTGAGAGTAGGTTTGTGCTAAAGATGAATAATAAAACAATCACCACAATATTTTTTTCTGTAAGTACAACACATTGCTGCTGTGTCTTTCATCCAAGACCTGGCTTAAACCTGAACCTACACTGATTTAAGTATATATGTTATTTTGAACCTTTTTAGTTGAATTAGTTTCACTTCATACTAATGGCCTAAAATTTACTTCAAATGCAAATAGAGGGTAAATTAATTTTTAAGTGTCCACACAAGATATTTCCACATTTTTACCTAACATTTAAGATTATTTGATCTTAAAATCAGTTATGTCTAATGTCAATCAGCCAATGCAGTTATAGATGTCACTGACCTTCAGCTGAGATGCTGTAAATAAATAGATTTTGATCCACAGACCATTGGGGAAAATGTAAATAGCTTACTTTAAAACCATCTTTGACTGAAGGATGACCTCTAACACCACCATGTCTTGATCTGCGGCAAGCTCTACGTCTGAAGCAGTTTGTGCATATTCTCTTTGGGGAGTACATGCTCTATGGCAAAATGTAAACACCTTGATTTAATGAAACCAAAGCCTACTGAAGAAAAAGCTGCTTACAGCTTTATGCACGTGACCTTGACCTCCTGCCCTATGTTTTTTTTCCATTAAAATTGTAAATAAATCTTTGAAAACTACATAAACATTGGTTGTCTAGGAGGTCTTCTTTTGTTTAGGACTTCAGCAGACAAGTTCAGCCAAATCCTGCCTTGCCAGCTGTGGAGATGATTCCCTTGGCTTCCCACCTTTCCTGCCAGCAGCAAATACCATCTCCAGCGTGGACACAGAACCACTCCGCAGACACCACAGTTTGCAACTTATTGTCTTAGTTTAACCACATACAGATTAAGTTGTGAATTTCAGCTGTCAACATCCCTGATGCTCACTCCAATTTTCCATCTCCCCTGTGAGGGTGTTATCTTCTCAGTTGCCCAGGAGGATTCAAAGATATTCATTAACAACAGCATTCCCTTAACACAGTTTAACAATCTCCCTCTTCTCCACGTTTCCTCCAGTGCAGGCAAGATATGAGCTGCTAAAACCCAAGCTGTTGTTGGATGATTTTTCTGGTTTTAAAATACGACTAGAGAGTGACAAATACATTTTAACTCCACTATTCTCTTCAGTTCTCGTAAAATCTCAATTTTTTTTCTCTGGCAGTTTAGCGCTTTATCATTGAAACTTCGCATGCCATTTCCTGATGTGTTTTTCTGGTGGTGCTAGTACATGGGATTATGACACTGTCGAGGACCACACAGAAAAAAAAATCGATACTTTGATATGAGCACTGAAAAGAGCAAGGAAAAGACTTGAAGGCAAACGTTCAGAGGAGCAGGTTTTAGGGTGCAGTCCTATGAGTTGGGGTGAGCCAACCTAACAACTCACAGTCAACACCTTGGCATGACACTGTGGTTCTCCCCATCTTCCCTCCCCTCCCTGTGCCACTCGTCCTCCTCCTGTTCTTATCTTAGGTTGGCTCTGGTGTCTTTGAGCCACTCCTTTCACCAATTCACTTCACTAACCCAGCACAAACTGTGCTGTAGGTTGGGAGGAAAAGATCAGATAGCAGTTTCTGTAGGCTTAGTGAGCTCGGAGGAAGGAGACTCAAGGACCAAAGTCAGTGAGACGGAGGAGACGCAGAATCTTAGGTTGAAGAGGATCTTTGAGATCATCAAGTCCAAACATTAATCTTGAGGCTGTTATAACCAAGAGAAGGGGAGTGACACCCGCCCTTCATGGAAATGACAAGATATCTGAAACCAAAGTTTAATCCAATTTCATCTAACATGGTAGGACATTTCTAACCATTCTCAAGGAGTTTGCAGACCTGTTCACAGGATCCTTGCTCTTGATTCAATTGTCCAAGTGGTTCTGTCCATGGAATGGGACAGAATGTGCCATTGGAAAGGAACGTTTCATACAAACACTTCCCTGATGGTTACCTTCATGATTTCAGAAAGTACCCAGAGAATAAAGCTGTAAAAAGAAAAAAGGGTTCCAAATTCTCAACAAGGCAGCAATCTATTCCATTAGTTGATTATCAATGTGCTAAAAGATTCTTTCTCCATAATTAATACCACAAGACTAGTATTACTAAAAGGAAGGACGCTTTTCAAGCCCAAGTCTCCAATGTCTTATTTTGGATTTCTGAACACTAAACATGTTGTAACCCGAAATGTGAAATTTCACTTTTATGTGTTGTGATTTTGTCCATTTAAAAATAAGTATATTTCTTTGAATCTTTTCTATATTTAAAATAGAAAATATAATCAAAATAACATTTTTCTGAAAAATAAATTGGCAGAAAATCTTTTCCAAGAAAATGTGGAATCTCCCTCTATTTAGATAAATTTTAATGCTGTTGTTATAACTCTCTTTATAACACTGCACAGGCATATGCCAAGACAAAACTTTTAAACGATAATTTTGCAAGGTAATATTGCAACTCATTTTCAAGACATTTCAAATCAGCAGCCCAGCCCAAAGACACCCATTCCAATTGTTCTCTGATTCTAGAATTGCTGAACATTCACACTTAATCATAAACACAGACTGTAGAACCACAGCTGTTATTAAAATGGAGATAAGATAAATCTTAATTAACTGGTTGTACATCTGTAAATAAATAAACTAATCCTATCTCCCTGAATTACAAGTGACAGCTTTGCGTCAACCTGAGATTTCTTTTCTTTTTTTTTTTTTTAATTTCTTACTGGTTACAAATTACAGTAATAGAAAATATGCAGTTTGAAAACAATAGATTTAACAGTTCTTTTATATTTATGTCCATGATTTAATCTGAGAATGAGGGGAGTTAATGCACATTCTCATGCCTGTCTTCCTAAAACTGAGACATAAGTTGGACTAATCAGTGACAATGCATTCAGCTCTTGTACTCTGTGTGGCAAATCCATCACTGGGGCAGGTCCACTAACTTTAACGTTCCTGCCATTCCTCTGAGAAATAAAGTAAAATGGAAAAGTTAAGATCACAGCTCTGATGCTGTCTTGGCTTTGCTGATGACCACTTTCAGATATCTGCCTCAAGCATCATTATTTTGTCGCAGCTGGATATTCTGACATGATCTATGTCCGTGGTTCAAAATCTTCCCTGCCTTAAATAAATGTCTACATATTACACCTCTATAAATACAGAATTCCACATCAATATTGCTATCAGGCTATCCTAGGGTTATTTCAATGACATTTTTATGCCTCTTATTGCTAAGTCAGTAGGGGGAAAAATATTCCTTTAATTTACTTTTAAGTTGATTAAAACTTACCGGTTCTGTGGTGTCTCAGCAACTTCACTAAAATCATCAATTCATTTTACACAAGCCTCTTAAGAAACAGCTGATGATGTCAACTTTGTGGTCTTGTGTTTGGTCCAGATGCAGTTGACCATGTTAAGTCAAGAGGTTATGACTTGATATTGCTCATTCTCATACAAGTCAAGAACGGGAAGTGTGGATTCTATCTGATTAATTCCCTGGTCCTTCTGAGATGACTAATAGTTACTCACCAAACAAAAAAATTGTATTACCAGATCATTTTTGTTGCTGTTATCTACAACGGGGGAAGAAATGGGGCCATTTCTAGACGCAATGGAATTTCATTCAGCCTAGAAGTGAGGCTCACCAGTCTGTAGCTAAGATAAAAGAGAGGAAAGAAGAGAGGAAGACTTTCAGGAAAAACTTAACATTTCAACCGCAATTTTACTGTTTTTATTTCACCAAAATTTTGCAACAGAAAAACCTATCATTCCCCATGCTATGTCTTTGAATGTGAAGTAGAAATTTACACAAAGGTAATCTGATATTCCTTAAAATACCAAAATGTTGATATAAATAGATTTTTCCAGGAAAGATAAAAGTACTGGCCAAATGTTAACCACAATATTGAAACAAGATTAGACAGCAGTGAATATTTGTATTTTTTTAGATACGAGGTTCTAATCTTACACAGATAATTTTACTCAGGATTTTTTAATTGCTAAAGTGAAAGGCTGAGGTGTAATTTTGGCTTTTTAACTCACTGGCTGCTTAATGACAAGAAGGAAAGAAAAGTTGCCAAGATTTCCAGTGAGATGCAGTTAAAAGTATTTGTCTTTTTTATACACTTAATCATAATCTTTAGAGTTTCTATAAAATAGTTGATTGATTCCACAAATTAACAAAATGATAACATGATGGGGGGGAGAAGGGAGAGGGTGTACATTAGTAGGAAATTCTTACTAATGTGATATTCAGCCACCTATGTTTGTCAGATATACATGTACAGGGGAAAAATTTTCCTAGATTAAGTCTGAAAAAGTTACTACAATAATCCCAGGGATACAATTAGCCTGTTCAGCCTTAATCAAGAAAAATAATCCTGAGCTGAACGTCTCTCCCTCTCTTCCACTAGCAAAAGAGATACTAGAATAAAACTGAGATGGGAAAAAAAAGTGAAGTATCAAATAAAACCAAAGGAGATATATTGTTAAAGAAAAAAAAAAGAAATCCAAGTGTATATTTTAAAGAGCTACTTGGATGAAAGACTTGAGATAAAGCTACTTATTCCTTCTCAGTTTCTCCCCCTTTCCTGTTTGGCTCCACTATAAAGCAATAAACACCATCTGGTTTTGGAATTTTCTGCTGCTTTGCCCATGGTGCTTCTTCTACGAAATTTCCCTTGGGCCAGAATTTGCTGAGCAACCTTATCTTCCCAGAAGTTAGTGGTTTGAGGAGGGATTCAGCACCTCAAAATCTCAAATTCCTATCTAGTCTTTCTGCCTGTTGACGTGTGCCTGGCTCTCATTGACTTGCCCTCCTCTCACAGGGCTACACGAAGGATCTCAGTTGTTCCACATCATTTCAGACCAAGGACAAGCACCTCCAGAGGATTTTAGACCAAGGATAAGCCCCTCCAGAGCTTGGGTCTGCACCCACCATTTCTTGCCTTTCTCTTTCCCTCCTCTCATTTCCCAAATGAGGTAGGTAGGGTTGGATTTCACAGGTTTTCCCCTGCCATGAGAAGGTGACTTGCTTTTCCAGAGTCCTCACAAATCGCTGGCCTCAGCCCCTGGCTGAGACACAGACACAGAGAAGAACCTCTGTGGCCAGTGCTGTACCTGGCATCAAACCCTCTCTGAACACAGGATGCCATGTCCCCACTTCCAAGTGACAACATCCTCCTGCAGCGCACCCAGAGAAACTGAGGCTGCGAGGTGAGACACTTTGCCTTGCTGATCTGATGAAAAATGTCCCCTGGTTGTCTGAACTGTGATCTGAGCTTGCTCACCCAGGAGCTACAAGCACCTGGCATCAGATACAGTGTGAGCAGAAGGGAAACATACAGCTGGAGGCACCAGCAGCAGGACATCTCTTTTTAGGAGAATGTGGCTAATTTGATAACATATAATACAAAATTTTACTGTAGGTAGTGTGTTCTCTGCATAATATTTTCTGGGAGACAGCACATGCCAGAAATACTTTGTAGGATATCATCTAACTGGAGATTTTCCTTCTATATTAACTTCAATAGAGCATTTGCACAATAAAATGAGCTAGAGCTACCCTTCCCACAGGGTAACACAGACCCCCCTCAGTCCTGGAATAAATGTTAGAGGAGTATCTGTGTTGCCTTTATCTAATACATGAATTAACTCAAATGATCTGGCAATCAGTTAATTTTGGAAGAAAAATTCTCATCTGCACATGCCCTCAGCAAAGATCAGGTTTCTTTTTTTGTCTGATCTCTCTCTCTCTGCTCTTTAAACTCCTCCACGAGAAAGTGTATCACCCTTTAGCTGTTCCCCATACACAGCCTGCTGCTGGCATGCAGCCAGTAAAACTCCAACCCATAACAACATCAAGAAACAATTGCTGCTCCAGCTATCACAAGAATCCTGTTCAACTTTTGGGGTGGGTGGCTCAAGCACAACCTTTACAACAGATCACCCAGGCCAATGAAAAATTCACTTTTGGAGCTGCAGATGAAGAAACCATAGAGGGATGAAAAATGCCACCCAAACACCTCTGAGGAATTACTTTCATTATGTGGAGATTTACTTGTAATATTGTTAAAGAAATTACTGTTTACAAGTGGCCTTATACCTTTAAAATATTTCTAACTAATAACATATTGAAGGCTTCCTCACATGAACACCACCATTGTCTCTTGGGTTTAATACATTATCAGCTGTGGAAAACTATGGGGATACTTAAAACATCAGACAAGCTATTCATTTTGTGATTATGAAAATGAGAAGATTGTAGCTTGTTTCCTGGAACAGCTTCTCCTGGGGAAGCTGAACACAGTGCTTGGAAAATGTTTAAAAAACAGAAAACAATTAAACCAAACAAAACAAGCGAAACCAATCAACAAATGACAAAAACAAACAAACCCACAAATTGTTATTCACTGAGTGACGAAAGCAACAAGTCCCTAATTATCACCCCAGACATCTAAATATGTACAGAACAGACAAAAAGATTTTTAAAATCCACAAACAGAAACAAAAAAATACACAAAACAAAACTCTGGAGCCGGAATTCACAAAAGCTGATGTGTATCTACCAAAGTATATGTCTGTTTCTGGGCAGGTCACCTGAAGATGTCTTTACATGCAGCAAAGCATTAGACAAACAAATTAATGAAGATGGTGACACAATTTACCTCATTAATTTCCTACATTCTTAATTGCATCTTTCCAGTTCTATTAACTGCTTTCATTAGATCTCCCTTGACTATATTAGATGTTCATGACGTGGAGATCTAAAAATCATGGACCTCGCCCTGATCTGCAAGATGTTCCTAGCTCTCCAGCACTAGAGGACCTTCACTGTGGTCCAAACTTAATAAAGTTCACTTTCACGTCTTTATTTCATCTGAACCTTTCCCACACTGGAAAATTTTACTGAAATCCTCAGTTGAGGGCCCTTCTAATCCGTGCCTAACCATTTGAGAACCAGTGTGTACAAATCTTTAAATATTATTCATGTCAGAGTGCCTAAATAAGATTCATGTGCCTGAGAATTCTTTATTAAAATTGTGATTTAGGGGTGCATGACACATAGTGACATCCACTACCAATCCAACTGCTCATAAATCACCTCTTCGAAAGTGAACCAGAAGAGCACAGGAAGAGTTTACTTGCAAATACCCAGTGGCTCAGGAAATGCAAACTCCATGCTGGCAGAGCATGAGTACATTTAAGAGATTAAATTATTTTCCTCTATCCCATAGTTTAAGACAGCTGAAGAAAACTAAAACAACCATACTAACAAAAAACCCAAACCACCCTTATGATGCCATGCGTATATCATAAAGATGATTGTCCAGAAACCTTCTTGCTGTCCTGATCTCTGTAATGGGCCTTTCCAACTGATCCTGACAAAGGGGGCAATGGCCATTCCACCTCAACCTGCCTGTGAATGAGCTCTGAATTCCACAGAGAACCCGAACGGGAGCAATCAGAGGGCTGGGCTGTCTGTACAGGGATCAACCTCCTTACCTCCTCACCTCTGCCTCCTACTTTTGATTGAATACAAACTTTGTCTCCCTTCTCAGGGCATAAGCTGTGCCTTTCTTTATCAGCATGATGTTAGTGACCCCTGTGAGCAACTCCCTTGATGGTACACACTAAACGTTGCATAAGAGAGCAATAAATCATGGTGCTGTTTAACGGTGACCACAGGTTTCCCCTCCATACTTACCAGAAGCAAAGGTGCAGGAAAAAATAACAACACAAATAGACACAAATAAAACTGAGAATTCAGAAGTTGGACATTCAGGACTTGCCATCTGGGTCAAATGAAGTCTTTCCACAAACTTCCTATGCCCATTTGGGTGTGGGGCCAAGCCTCTTTGTACCTTATCCTCCTCTTCTCACCAGCAAAGCAGAGCAGCACTTCTCTGTCTAAGGTTGCATACATCAAAGATTGTGATATACCCACATATTTTGGCAATAAAGTTGTAGCAGTATCTCAGGTAGATAAAATCTCCTGCAAACAAAATACTGGATTCTTTTAAAAGAACAACTTTTTTTCAGTTCAATCAAGCTAAAAGAACAATGTTCATTATACAAGCAGGTTTTCTGATGTAATTACCAGGGTTTCAAAGTCCCCTCCTGTACTTAACACTCAGGGTTATGGAACTTGTTGCCAAGCAATTACCCCTTAGATTTGCTTTAATCCATGCCGATCATTTCCCAGAGTTGATCATTACTGCAGACTTTAATTGCCTTTGTTGGCTTGCATGTTGCTGGAGCTCAAACAGAGCAGATTAACAGGAGGCTGCCAGCCACAAAACCCTTTGAAAAAAAGGCGGGAAGATGACTTAAGAACCTCACAGTGTACTTTATTTCAAGGACTTCCCAGAAATTATGGTTCACACCTATATTAACCTCAGAAAAGGTCTGCAGGAATTATATCCTGATCTCGCTGCTATCAGTTTTACAGTGGTACCAGCCATCTGTGTTGCATGGAGTTGCAGGCAGGAAAGTCAGTAAGGAATTGGAAAAACAATGACTGAATTAAGCAGAAAGAAGGATAAGAACATTATCTGTGGATAGAGCACTATGCAAGACACCCGAGATACCCAGTGCATGTAGATCTCAAGCCAATGCCAATAGGACGGAGTGTCGCACACTATCACTCCTGTGTGGTTTGGGTTTGCAGGTCACTGGGAAAGAAGGGCACTCTCATTCCTACTCCAAACACGCAACCTGGTTCCCATCCCTTCAGATCATGTCATTTATCTAAAGGAAGCTGCCAGGTGCAGCGGAAGCTGGATTGAGTCTGTGATAAAAGAGATCTTTTCCTCCAATAACATGGTTTATCTATTAAGTGAAGCTGCTTTTAGGAGCGGTTCAGTATGTTTGCAACATCCCCCCGGTAATGAGGTTAATGCACTTGATACAGCTGATACTGTGGAGCATTCATCAGGACCATCTTCATTTATCACCAGATATATTTGCAGCCATTCAGTACTTTATCATCTAACCCAAACTCACAAAAATTTCTGGTTTTCAGTTTGTTTCCCACATGAGCATAAAATCTCTTTCTACATTTGCTACTTTTAACACAGATTCAGGCTAATACAAAAGAGAGGGAAATTTTGTCCACACCATACATTTTTCTTCCCTCCCACACCATCGTTATCCCTTTTCTTTTGTAGCTCACTAACACCTAGAAGCTTTGGCAGCACACGAGGGGTTGCACCAGCTCTCAACATTGTACAGCTACATGGCAGTCTCAGGCACAGTTAGGGTGGTATCACAAATCCACAGAAAAGCAGGGACAATGCCTATGTATGCTTGGAAATTAGTAAAATATGGGAAGAAGGAAGTGAAGGAAACCAAATATCATATAAAAATATGATGAGCAATAGCTGGATTTGCGGAAAGTTAGTGGTGACAGAGCATCAAAGGGTGACAAGGTTATGTTTGTGTAGTTTATGTGGCAGGAACATGTTGCTACAGCCACCAAACAATTATCAGACATAGCGCATGTTTACACACAGCTGTGCCATGACAGGAACAGAATTCACAGGAAGAGAAAGAAAAAGAGAAAGAAGCTAACTTTGTAGGAATTTGATATTGCAGTGCATGACCAACATATTGGGAGCCCAGTACGCAGTGATAATCTTTAAATGTTTGGGAACAAAATTTTTAGCAGGGCCTGTTGTGATAGGACAAAAGGTAGTGGTTTTAAACTGCAGGAGGGTCAATTTAGACTAGATATAAGGATTTTTTTTTTTACAATGAGGGTGGCAAAGCACTGGAACAGGTTGCCCAGAAAGGTGGTAAATACCCCATCCCTGGTCATATTTAAAGTCAGATTGGATGGGGCTCTAAGCAACCTGATGGCAGGGGGATTGGACTAGATGATCTCTAAAAGTCCCTTCCAAATCAAATTCTTTTATGATTCTGTGGTCCAAACTCATGAAGAATAATTTCTTAAGAATCCCAGTGGAGGTACCCACCACAATCTCAGGATAAAGGCCTGGAGAGAGAAGCATGTTCTTACAGTCCCTTTGAAAGCAGCCTGATGTGCTCTGCATGGGGAGAGGCTGTAAGAGCCGGTGCTCCAAAGTCTTTCTCTTTCCTCCTTCCTTGTCTAGATAAATAGATATAATAAATAAATATCTGTGAGAACAAATGGGCTTGTTCAACAGGAAGGTGCAATTGTGCTGTGATACTCTCCAGAACAACAGACAACATTTAGCATGTAGCTGCTACCTTGAAAATTATTTAAGCTGAGCAAAATGAGAAATGAAAAAACAAGGGTTTGAACACCTTCACTTGCTGTTTTGGGAGAAAAACCGAAAGACTATGATAAAAAGGAAATTTGAGAAACGCAAATAAATTGGAGTGGAAATCATTACCCGCAAGACAGAATGTTTTAACTGAGAAATTTTTGATGTGGAGATAGAAGGCACCGCTTATGCTGCATGGGACAAGACTATCATACAAGGAGAACATGAGAACCCGGAATAATAGAGATGGACTGGAAGGCAATAGTATAAATGCAAAGTCCCAGAGCTGGGAATAAACCCCACTAATATTTGTCATTAATAGAGGCTAAGGAAAGAGAGACAAAATATTTTTGTATACAGTCAACAGAGAACTAGGCAATACGTTACAACTGTGAAAAAGGATAATGCAGTCCTAAACTGTTATGGGATGTGATATTTCAAGGAAAAAAAAGAAGAGGGATTAAAGCCACCATATTAAAACGGAAGAATATGTGTGCAATTCCAGCCACACATTTTCAGAGCAAATTAAAATGGGAAGGGACAGGAAAACAGACGCTTTTTTTGCTCATTCCAATAAAAAAGATTGTCAGGAATATAACTTTTTTTTCCATATAACTGTAGGTCTGAACCATGGAGTGAAAAAAGACATTTAAGCTGAAGGACTTTGTTGACTCAAGAGGGAATCACTTACACACCAGCCATGAATACAGTCAGCTTGGAAATTAAAAGAAAAAAAATCTATCTATCAGAGAAATTAATCTCTAGAAATTTCCACAGGAAAAACCCCAAAGTATAAACAGAATTATTGTGGAACTTGATAAATTTACTAAATATATTTTTTGGCATATTTGCCTCCGACACAATGGGAACAGACTCAGTGAACCAGGAGGTGACTTTCCAATCTATGTCTGAAACAAAATTCATCCTTCATAACAGATGCAAAATTCAAAATATAAATATCCTTGAGTCTACAGTTTGAACATTTACAAGAGTTTTAAATAGTTTTAAGATTCTAAAGTTTCACCCATGGCTCATAACTTGTATATCACACATCTGTTTGGCTCTTAGGTTTTATACGTAGTTTAAAGAAACATTTTTTCCTTTTGTGGGATTTGTTCCTTTTTGTTTGTGGGATGTTCCAAACACCAGATTAAAAGCATTTGCATCAAACTCATCTCAGACATCACTGCCAGCATTTAGTCCTTCCTTTGCCACAGAACAGGGTTTTGTTGGGTTCCCTCAGCTTGACAGCATTTTTACATCTGGGAACACAAACCAAGAAAAGCTTAGGGAAAATATAAAAAGCAATAATAATACTCATTCTGGCTGGAGGATAGTGCCAGAACTTGCTGCAGAAAATGACTGGTTTAGTGCTTATGTAGGCTTTTCCTGCTCAATTTAGAAGGACAACCCTTAGAAAAGGTTGCTATGAGAAATATTTCCGTAGAAGGGAGGCTACAAGTTAAGGGAGTAGGAAAGACAGAGGCAACTGTTCTGCAGGGCACACATCAGATTTTCTCTTCAATCGATATGCATCAATGAATTGGAAGTAAAGTGCTGAAACTGTGCTAGCCAGGATGCACACAGCTCAGGGGCTCTCCCGTGTGTGAGGCTTGCCCTGACCCTGTGTTGATCTGGTGCCACCCAAGGTTGTTTCAGGGCATTTAAAGTCAAGGTGAGCAGACACTCCCAGGAAGCTGGGAAATTCACGTTTGGATTGGACCCCTCCAACTCAACTTCACTTGCTATTTCGTTAAACCCAGATCTTCTCAGAAGATCTAACCTGTGGGTCCTGATGCATATGGTCATATTTAAGGACAGGAGACAGAGATGTTATACATCTTCCTTTGCTCCAAAGCGTATCAACATGAACACCAGCACTCCTGAGAGCTGATTTCTGAGGCATCTGCACCTTGTGGCTGTGTCTCATTGCTGCCCGTGACACAAGCTGTGGGTGAAGCTTTCCCATGCCTGAGGTGTCTACAGGACCCCTCTCCAGGGTGAATTCTCTACTTCTCCCACAGATATGGGCATGTACAGGATAATTTTTTTTTAATCTAATCAACTATTTTCACTACACTTAGAAGAACCTAGTTATATTTACAGTTTTGCTCCCTTCCACTATGACCAGCGTCAGCAAACAGGTCCAAAATGTACCAGCATAAGACATATGAACACATTTAAGCAGTGCATTGTAATATATTCCTCTTTATCTTTGAAAACAAGGCTAGGAAGCCAATTCTAAAATCTAGAGAATAAGTTAAAGTACTCAGGAGTATTTACTTTTCAAGACTTGAGATACTAAGAGCTTTCCTTCCACTTTGTGGACTCCTCAGCTAGCTGATGGACACAGGATCAATAACTGCACTCACAAAAGCAGCAAGGTTTGGATTCATCCCATCTCATGCAGGCTGAAGACTCGGTCTGTACTTAGTGGAGATGGAAAAAGTCAGAATTGCCTCCCCATGACACTTTCCTCTCCACGCTGGTGGCAGAGAAACCCCAGAGTTATTTTGGTCCTTATAACGTCAAGTGCTGACTCTGGCTGGAGCACTGTGTTCATCCCACCACAGCGTTTCCACTGACACAAATTGTTCTGGAATTGCTGCAAAAGCCTCTGAGAAAAAACTTAATGTAGGGCCCATAGCTGCTGCAGAGAACTCTGGCTCTCTGAAATACAGGGGGCTGGTGAAAAGGTTTGTGTTTCAGGAACCCTAAACAAGGGTGGCAACTGCATCATTTGTGCTGATGGTAACAGTTTGCCTCCTTTACAGCTATTGCATAAGGAAAATATCTACTGCCCACTCTGCAGAGATTTGCCATTTTTACTGTGCCAAAGCAAGGTTTTATAAGTGTCTCTGTCTTTGCACATTAAATCCAGGGCGTGTAAGACAAAAAGAATGTGGGGCTGGTGAAAAAAAAATACACATAGGATTTCTTAAGGAAATTTTTCATTGTGTGGCAGAGAAAAGAGAACCAAAGGTTATTTTATCTATAAAAGGACAGAATTTGAGAAGCAAATTTTAGGCAGGCAAGTCTAATGTTTTTTCTACTTCCTTTGGCTTCAGGAAATGGAGAATCACTTTAAAGACAAATTGTGAGAGAACCCTTGAGTTTCTTTTCCCATTTCAATTAAAATGGGTGCTCACTCACAGATATTTGAAATAAAAGCAACACTTTTGAGCAGCACTCAGTCAAAGAAATCAAGGATTGGCTCAAAGAGGAAGGTTAATCAGTAGATAGAGTGTTAGCACAGAATTTATAAAACCTATTGCAGAACAGGGAGTTGAATACAAGCCTCCTATATGACCTTAAATTACATTGCCTCTCTCTACCTTGCCTTTGCTTTTCACATCTACTTGAGGTGTTCCCATAGCCCAGTGAAAGTAGGCACCAGTCAGATTAAACAAAGCAAACTTCAAAATCAAGCATGATGGCAACTTGGTTGAGATGAAATTAATGAGGATTAATAAAGAAAAATAAGTGGATTGTTTCAAGTTTCAGGTCCTGCTATAAAGATTTTGCACCAGTCTTTGAATGAGTACCTTGCCTTGCACATTGAAAACATTTGTGGGGCCAGGCATTATCCAACAGGAGAAGGTGGATGAGGTCCTCTTCAGTGAGGAAAGTTTCTTGGGGGAAATGAAGCCAAGGGTATGAAGTCAGAGGAAAAAAATCCAAGGTGTCTTGTCAGATCTCAGCTCTGTCAGGTCTGAAGTTGCACTAGTGCATCTGCAAAGAGCTGTGCAGTTCTGCACCATCAAAGCCTACTGAATCAAATTCATCACCTTTGCATTTCACAAATACTTTAATCCAACAGATGTCATACTTGATTGCATGTGCCTGTAACCTTCTCTAGCTAAAAATCTGTGACTTGGTTCCACTTAATCTATCTGTCTTTTTTCCTTCCTCAAATTGGTGTTACCTAGATGTCAGCTACAAAAGCCCTTCCTCGCACAATTCTGTGTGTTTTAGTTATATGCTCCAGTATGAATGAGATGTTTGATATGTAAGTCATAAAAGAACTATCCTTCCAGAAAAAATGTCATTATCTGACACTGCACAAAGTGCATGTCAAATTGCCCTTAAGTTTCAGTCATTTAAGGCTTTTAATTTCTGAATGCAATTGTGAAAATGAAAGCTTTGCTCCCATCTCAAGCTTTGTTAATCACACAGTTAAAAATCAGACAAACACCATCAACAAACACAGCTTCAACTGATCATGATTTCCACCTTCATCCAGTGACTGAACAGGTTTCTTCATTTCCACAGGACACAAGAATGAAAATTCTTTGAAAATGTTATAAATAGCTTTTCTACTTAATCTATCTTAATCTTGCTTTATTTTAGTAATGTAATGTTTACTCCTCCTTGCACTGGCAAATCAGGGGACCAAAACATATGTAATTATTTACATTAGTTTTAAATATCTCAGATAAAAAAGCTTCTCCTCCCTTAATATACATTTAATAAATCCATTTTTCCATCACCAGCTTCTGCTTTGGCCTCTATTTGGGACACCACCCTGTGCTCTGATGTAATACACTGCATTCACATGTTCATTTCCAGCCCAGCTCAGGCAATGGCAGTGAGTGCTTTAGGAAGACAGACAGGCAGGTCCCTAAATTTGAGCTCATTTTCTGATTTCTTGCTATCAGCATCCCATAATCCTGCTTCATTTCCTGCTTTTGCTATCCATTGCCAAATCATAGCTAATTTCAGGGCCTGACCATAAAACCTCATCTGCCCAGCTGGATTCCTGTGCCTCTCTGGAGCCTGGCACCTCTGTTTGGCTCCCTGCTGGTGTGGGGATTTTTTTACAGCCATGCAAAAGCCAGATTAGGGCTGATGAGGATGAGCGCCACAAGGTATTCTGTTCGACAGTAAAACCTCAGGCATGTTCACTAATACTCTGAAACAGCAAATTCATTTTCCAAAATAATATTGTGTTAGGTCTGCAGATTGCACTGATGCCACCAATACTTTCATCACTGAGTATTAAGATTTCTTTTTCTTTCCTTTAATCTTCGAAGATACAACTTTCCACCTGATAAAAATCAGCAAAGTACGTTGATAAGCACATCATCAGCTACGCCTTTAGATTAGGTTATATTTGATTTAACATTATTAATTATTCTGCTTTCCAATGAGTAATCAGCCAAGTGATTGCCTACCCAAGCCATAGCAGAACATCCACACATATTGTGTAACCTGCAACTGTGGTAACCTGAAGGGTTCCTCACAGTATAAAGATCTGGATAGAAAACTTGATGAGCTATGTAGGAATTTCTTCAATAGCCACAGACATCTGTAGGCCAACATCTGGACACCATGTGCAGGTTTAGGATGTACAAGAACCAAAGTAGAAAGACGATTGTATTGTCTTGAGTGCATTTTAACTTCAGTAGCCTTCTGGGCAACAAAATGGTTGAGTTGGAGTACTGAGTAGGGCAGGAGAAGACCCTAAAGATGATCACAAAATGACAGAATCCCTGCTAATATAAAGAGCTCCATTGAAGCAAAAAGACAAGAAACTGTGGTCAAAGGAATTACAAAACTATGTGCCAACCAAGCCTGCAGTCAGGAGAGTCTTGTAAGCACACAAAGACACCAAATATTTCTTCATAAATTTAAAGCCAGACAGGCCCATTAAAAGATTAAGCCCAGACTCTTGCATGACATTCTCCATTAAACCACATACTACACTCTTGGGTTGAGAGTAGGAGTTAAGGTTTGACTAAAGCTCATCTTGCAAGAACACATACAGGCCTGATTTGAAAACATCAAGAAATGCAAGATCCAGTGCTTTCCTTTAGGACTCTACCCCAGACTAAAAAAAATTAAAAAATAAAAAAACCCCACCCCAAATAAAGCCCAAAACAAAATAAAACAAATAAGTTATTTCAGTGGCAAAATTTTCATTCAGTTTAGAGCCCTTGTTTCTGACTAAGTCTTTCTGTGCTAGACTGAGCACAGTTCAACAACCAGTATTTTCTCTACTGAAAATATTTCTGTTTCACAGTGAAGTCATCCCTGTATCTTTCTTGCTAGGCAGACAAGTATCCTTGGGTTCCTCTCTGTTATTTCTGCTTAGAAGAAAAAGTTTCCTAATGAGATTGAAATTGCAGCTAATGATTAGAGTTTGCCCCTAAAAATGAGTAAATTAAATTAATCAGTAAAACTGACAATTTTTTAAAGGTGAAAAGTGGCAAAGAAGAGACAAATTCTGATAAAAACACCAACATAGGCGTACAATGGGAAATTTCCTTGTGGTCTGTTACTCAACCATTAGATGTCCCCATGTGCCATCAGGATAGGACACTGGCCAGGAAAACAAAAGGGACTAAACAGCCATACAAGCCTGAGGGTTTGTAGCACTCACTGTGTATGTGCTTCATCCACATTTACTGCTTGAGAGCAACAATGATTTTCTGAATGTTGGTAATAACTGAATGGCTCCAGAGGGAAGATTCCAAAGCTGCAGTGACTAAGAAAAAGCTCACTCAGGATCTTATTCAAACAGCTACAGGTTGAACAGTAGTTACTAAAGTCAGTGGTCTCTGTACAAAGAAACAAGGTTGGAGTAGACAACAGAGGCCAAGTTATTGATGGATATTTATTTACCTACAGATCAGATCTAATCATTGGGTTCTCCCGCACTAGTGGCCAAACTGCATCTCCCCACTGGAACCACACGTGACTTTAGAAAGCAAACAAGGTAAGACCACATCTTCAGCTGCTGTAAATTAAAATTAGTCAATTAATGACCCACAGGCACTGAAGTCTACAGAAAGGCAAGTGAAAGTAAACTTTGGTTTGGACTTTGATGATTGTAGTTCAAGATCAGCTTCACCAGCATTTCAGCAAGATGCTGACCACCAGGAGAGAAATGGGGATGACAGCTAGATGCAATAACTGCCTCAGTCATCTCAATTCAACCTACCTGTGCTCATGAGTGACCTCCTCCCTTCAGTGACAAGCACTAATATCTTCAATGACATTTTTAGATGAGGAGCAGGTGCTTGAGAACCATTGTTTTACCTTTATTTATCTATTATTTTAGTTAGCTGAAGGATGAACTTGCAAGCCTAGTTCACCTCCTGAACAACTCAACTTTGTGTTTATTATGAGCAAAGCACTGTAGTGTTCTAACCAATATTTATTCTTTTGTTCACAAAATCATTTCATTTACTAAAACAAGCATAAGAACATGGTATCCTTTTCAGCCCTACCAACTATCAACATTTCCTATGCTTCCACAGATAATCACACACACACACGCTAAAAAAATAAAAACCATTAAGGAATGCAGTGATAGCCAAAGGATCATTTCTAGATTTACTTAGTCAACACACAGGAACATGGAGACACTCCCCTTTTCATTAACTGAGGAGCCAGCTTGGAGATGGCACAGGGAGTTTCACAACACTTCCTTTCTGACAGATGAAAGGCTGAAGATTATTCAGTAGTGAAGGTGAGCCAGGGGAAGACAGGAACATCCAGGATGACAAGGCTGTCCACACCCACTAGCAATTTTTAACCAAAGGACTGAGGTACAAGCAAATATGTGCCAGTTAAATCTGTAAAACTATTTCTTTTAGATGTTCAAGGACAAGACTGCAAAGGCTGCAGAGAATTTGATAGGAGCCCATTTGAAAAGCCACCACCGATGGGCTGACATTTCCATAGAGATGCAGACGGGGTTGGCCCAAATACTTTCAGCTGGAGTGGAGTCAAGACCCTGCACTCTTAAGGAAAACTGTCTTGAGGTATTTGAGGACATTGAGTTTTTCTATGTCTCCAGTGCTGTGTAAGACATTAGGCACTATATGCTTTACTTGGAAAAAATCATTCATTTCATGGCAATAATGAATGTACATTCAAAAATGCCTTCACCACACACATGCCTCCCAGTCCCTCATGCTAACCAGCAGGACTACAAGCAGGAACATATGCTCTTCCTTTCTCCCCCATCCTTCCTTCCCTCCTTAGTGACAGAAGGTACTTACACTGGCAGATCTAGAGCAGTAAGTTTCACAGACATGCTTGGCTCATACCACACGTGGTTAACCAAGACATCAATAAACTACTCAGCAGAGGACTCCAGGGACTTACCTCCGCTGAGTTCTCCCTTGCGGCTGGATTCCAGCAACGTGAAGCCAGCTGCTGGCTCCAGGTCCTCTAGGAGATGGCTGCAGCCCCGCACCCGTTCCCTGGCTCCCTGCAGGCTGCACACAGAGGTTTTGGCTCTGGGGCCCCAGCACACGCTGCCTCCTCCTCGTTTGCTTTGGCCACTCTCAGACAGCTGGCCTGAATCTTCCCTTGTTGCTGTTGCAATAATGGTTTGAGGAGCGCAGGGTCAAGGCAGGCCAGGAGACCTGGATGGCTCTGGCTGGAATAATAAGGGATTTGTTCAGCCAACAACAGGCAGCAGGTTTGACCCTTTTCCCAGGACTGGGGACATAGTAGAAAAGGTCTGAGGTTTTGACTACAGGGCTACAGCAGGCAATTCAAAAACTCCTCCTGTAGATGCACTTTTTAAGGGCCAAAACAAGTCCATATAAAAGGAGTTCCTGACAGGAGCATTTCTTCCAGGTCTCCAAGCAGAATAACAAAGCACTTCTGTGAGGGGATAAGGACATGTTCAGAGCACTTTGGGTCAGTCTTGCAGCATTGCCTGAGATCCCAGAGCCCTGCAGGGGTTTGGTACACAGCAAAAACTCCTCGGGCAAACCTGGCCACCAGTCAACCCAAAAGGAACAAGGCAGGGGTTGTGCAGTGGTGGGGTCAGTGTCACATCATGGAACCAGGGCAGCCAAGGCCTTTTGGTTGCAGTCCAGTGTGAATCCAGTCCCTTTGGAGACCTATGAGCAAGGATGACTGATACACCAGAACATAGCACACTGAGGTAACTGGGGAGGTAAACTCTCCTGTTCACCTCCCTGTAAGCATGACTACTGACTCCCAGAGATGGAGGAACTCTCTTCTCTCCCTCCTGGCTGGTGTGTCCCCAGCCTTCTCCCAGCTGTCCCTCTCCTGCAGTTTGGGAGCACCTTAGACCAATGCAGAGGTCACTTCACCGAACTGAAGTGCTGGGCATCTCAGAACAGAGAGCTAACCCAGCTCCCAGGGGAGCCTCCTCCTAGAAAGTCAAGAAAGGTTTCAGTAGCTGGAGTGGAAATGTGATAAACTTGACCTTGAAACAAGATGCCATTTCCTGGGGGTGAGAATGATTAAACGCTGGGACAGTTTGCCAAGTGAGAGGAGGATTCACTTAGATCCTTTACAAGAAGATTAGATCTCTTTATCAAACCTATGACTTAATCCCATTTCTGGGGAGAAGTTCTACAGTCTAAGTGAGCCAGAGGGGAAAGGGGGGGTGAAATTTGCTAATCACTGCCTCCTTAACCTGAAGTCCATGTGTCTCTGAACATACCATAACTAATGGCAGTTGTGGTGCAACAAGATCAGATAGATTTACTCCTTCCTACAGCATACCCTGCTGTAAAAAAAAAAAAAAAAAAAAAAAAAAAAAAAAAAAGAAAAGAAAACATGTGAGAAGAACATTGGAGGACCTACGGATTTCTGATTTCTCTAACCATACATGTGAGATTTCAGATATCAGATAATTTGACTGGCAGCACTGGAAGACTCTCTTCCACTGAATCTCCTATGAATGTGAGGTCACCCTTGAGTGCACCTAATCTGGTTTCCAAGCACTGCATCTCCTAATCCTGATACAACCGGTAGCTTTCCCCAGGGAGCTACACTGGCCCTCGAGGTCCCACTGCAAGAATGAGGTCAGGTCACCCTGCTGCCTGTGTCTGGGATGAGACATGAGGTGAGCAAGTGAGAGACTCTCCCAGATAATTCATGAGACTTGACAAGTCTAAATGCAGCCGAGTAGGTTTTAGACCTTCCAGCAATTCCCTTCCAGCAAGTTGATTTCCATCAGAGGTGACACAGCTAATCTCTTCTCTCCTATGCCCTTCAGCGAAGAGAAGTAGAAACGGAGCTTGGTCTACAGAGTAGTTCATGTGGTGGCTAACAGCTCCTACTGCTTTTGGCGTCTCATGATCTTCTTTGCCAAAAACACATCAGCTCATCCACCAAATAAGACTGAAAATTAAGACTGAAGAAACAAATTAGAAATTTCCTAGTCAGCAATCTCTGCAAGAATTATTATTTTTCAGGCAGTGTAAAATATTCTAAAACTCTAAATCTTGTAGTATATCAGACCAATAGTTGTTTATGTTTGTGGCATTGCTACAGCATCCATACCAGCACTAATCTCACTATGTATGGTTCACAGATTTTAAGGTCAGATGTTCGGGATCATCCAGGCAGTATAACAAAAACCACTGAATTTCAGCCAGAATTTCACCCACATCAATCCCATACATTCACTTGGGTGGATTGCTTGGGAAACATCTTCTTTTAGCTTTGATTTATATACAGATGGTTCCTTTCTGTTTCCTTTGAAAACGATGGCTAAGGTTAGAGGGAAATCGGAGACAACAACAACAAAACCATCTCCATCAATGCAACTCTCCACTCCAGGAAGTTTGTGAGGAATTCTGAGTAATTTGCACCAGAGACACTCACATTTTCTGCAAACTGCCATAAAGTGGAAAATACCAGGTGACAGCTCCATACTGGAGATGCTTCAGCACTCAGCGGGCTTATATAAAAAGCCATAATAAATATAAAAGTCTAATGTGCCTTTAAAATTACCTCATCTTTTATTTAGAGGTTATTTCACTCTTGTCTTCCTTTATCACTCTTTATATGAGTGAAGGGGGAGGCTGGACAAAATTGAGGAAGTTTAGGTTACTAAGTGGAACTAGAGTTTATGGTCAAAGTTAGGTTCTGGGGGAAGGATTCCTTGTCACTACCCCCACAGCCAACCCACCTCTGCTTTGCAGTCAGCTTTGTTTAGGTGCTTCTTCCCAGCTCCAGCCCCCACCCTCTGTTTGGTGATAAAGCTGTCTAGTAAAGGAGGAAAACACAAACAGAAAGCTATGGAGGGCAGCGGGACGAGGGATAAAAATAGCAGCGGGGCTTTTTGTAGTGGCATCCTTTGTACCATTAGAGTGAAAATTCTGGCAGCATTTCTATTCAATGGGATTGGTATCTCCATGGGGGAAAAACACATATACACNAAAAAAAAAAATTAAAAAAAATAAGGCAATAGGCTGCGTTTTGGCCATGTCAGTGACATGAGTTAGAAATCAGCTAGAACTGCTGAAATACAACACTCAGGAAAACAGCGGAAAACCCCTCCTGGAGCACAGGGGGATGGAGGATGCAGGAGAGAAGTCCCAGCTCCAACCTGCTTGGCAGCCTGAGCTCACACTGTTCTCACTATCTTTTTGTTGTCCCCCCTCCACCCCTTACCTATTTTGAGGCTCTTTGGAGCAGGCTGCCTTTACCTGTGTAGCACCTGGAAGACCGATTATGATCTCTCAGCTCTACCGTAACATAAATAGTGAGACTCCAGTTGGCTCCAAGGTCCACATAGCTCACTAACTACTAACAAGTCAGAAGTTCTTCCTTGGGCAAAAAAAGAAAAAGGAGCTATTAATTTTAAAAAATAGTATCAGTAGCAGATCTGCACCTTATATTTTTCCATTTAAAACAGAAATAGTGCTGAAGAGCAAGATGGAGTATTCAAGGAAAGAAATGCCAATATTAGTTTTTCTTCCTCTCCAGAAAATTCTTGGTGTCTCTCCTATTCTTTCTGGTATAAATTATCCCTAAACCTATTTGGATTAAGACAACATTTGCACAGAGATTTATTGTCTCCTAATGGTCTGCTGTAGCCTCCTGGTGAAGTTGCTAACACTGGGTATCTTCCAAGACCAGATCCCAGACCCTTGTCTGCAATTCTCACTCTGCTCCAGCATTTCTGTTGTATGCTGTTCCTCTGAAGGTCTCTTCCAACAACTGTTATAATGTATTCTCCCAGTGATATCATTGATGCTCCCCTCCTCATCTGTCCAGATTTGGAAAATTTTCTGCAAGCGGCTGAGCAAGCAGGCTTTGCTGGCTCCTGTCTCCTAAATTACCAAAAAAAAACCCCAAACCAAAACCCCCCAAAAGCCCTCTAGATCCAGACATCCTCCAAGCTCTGACTTTCAGGAGAAGTGAATTATGCAGTGAATTCAACCCCCAAAATTTCAATTGGGATGTAATTTAAATGCAAACATTTGGCTTTCAGGCTTATGATATTCCTAAGTGGCAGAAAATCAAATGTTTTCTAAATTTGACTGAGAATTGAATTGGTCCCTTCAGGTAGATGTTCTTCTGTTTACTTTAGAGGATGACACTGACGTAGCTTTACTCAGTAACTAATCAATAATTTAATTTTGATCCCTAACTAAATGAAGCTCGATAAATATCAGACACTTTTAAATTGGGTTTAATTAGTGTTTATGCATATATTCCAGGGCTCTGATTCACAAACTGTGGCAACTCCACAATGAAGATTCTTACCCATGCCCATGCTGGAAGCAGCAGATGGTCCTGAGACACGCAGGGTTTGGGTGCCCTCGTCCTAACGGGAAGTAATTTCATAAACCTTATCACGATGTTGGTGTTCAAAGGGAGCGATGTAGGTGATGTGGAGGGGGAAAAGGGACATCAAAGCAGCAGCTGGGGAGGGGCCCAGCTTTGAATTTCCAACTGTGGGTTAGAGGCAGCTCAGGAACAGCTGATGAGAGTGATGAGCAGCGCAGAAAGACGTCAGCACAGGGAGAGATGGAAGAGATTGCATCTGTTTCCTGCAGAGACTATGCAAACAGGGAGTGACATAGTGCCAGCGTGTAAAAAAATTAATGGTCTAGAGAAGTTATGTCTACCAACACACAAGATCTCCTAGCACACCAGAGGTAACTGCAGTTCAGCAGATGGATATTTTAAGAGTAAAACCACCTGCAGGTCTCATTCTTACCACTGGTCAACACCAGAACAGCAGAAAAGAAGCTGAGCCCATGGTAGAGGAGAGTGCCCTGCTCTGTGGAGAAGGAAGGCTTAATTCCCTACGCACAAGCCATGCCATGCCTCTCACCCTCTGGGCTGGAGCAGGTCCTGGCCTGCTTCCTGTGCCAGCACAGGCACAGCCAGTCAGGTGAAGAAACTAGCTGGAATCCAAAAGGTGCAAGATCCTTATCAGAACTCAGCACTGCACTCAATGGGAAAGGAAAACACATCAGCAGAAGCCAACCACGTGTTGGTAGAGATTACATAGAAACACACTCTAGGGATATGTTTTTCCTGACCCTTCCCTACTCTTCTTCCAAAGTCACTGGTACCAAGGTTTGGCAAATCATTGGGCTGTCACTGTGGTTCTCAGGCCCTGGTACCCCAAAACTGATGTTAACAACAACCACTACCTCTCAATGGAAATGATCACAGCCCCACCAGCTAAAGGGCTCCATCACCTTACAGCTTTCCTAGATGTAAAAACACACACATAGCCTACACTGGACTGGTCTGGGAAAACCACATCCCATGGGCAAAGGAAGATGCACTCCTAAACATGCAGTTTTGCCAGCGTAACCACATTGGCCCTTAGGATGTCTGCCTGGAAAGTTGTGGTGCTGGAAGTCCATGCTTCTTCATGCCCTGACATAATGAGGGTGTGCATTTATCTATCATACTTAATTTTAAATAAATATCAATATTTTTTCCCCTGGGCTCTCCTTTCTTGTTTTGTCAAGAGCAATGATTGTATCATAGCCAACATTATGATGCAAAATTAGAGGGAAGAAAATGCCTTAGAAAGGTGGCATCATCTGAATAGATGTGCTGGCTGCTTGCATTAGCTCAAATATCTTTCTCCCTGAAGTCTGACCCTAG
This sequence comes from Pachycephala philippinensis, assembly GCA_013397055.1. Taxonomy (NCBI): domain Eukaryota; kingdom Metazoa; phylum Chordata; class Aves; order Passeriformes; genus Pachycephala; species Pachycephala philippinensis. The sequence continues at coordinate 15,224 of VWZT01009448.1, read as the reverse complement.
GTGTAAATCAGAAAAGCCTGACAGAACATAAAAAGAAGTACTATCCTGTTGACCCAGTTTTCATAGAGAGCAGTGTGTATAATTATTTTGGCCACCTGCAGCTGATAAACCAATCCCGTGTGAGGTTAAAAATTATCCAGGCATTTACTGGTGACACAGCAGTATGCTAGAAACCTGCGCAGCAAACCTGCTCAGCCACACTCTGCTGGAGGGAGGTGTGGTGAGGCATGAGCCAGGACTGAGATAGCTCTGCTGGCAGATGTCCTCAGCACAGACAGAGCTCTACAGAATTCTGCTTAGGTGGTTTGTATCATTCAGGAATGGTGAAAATAAGTGATGTCACAAATACCTTATTTTGTGAGAAGATAGGAGCTGCACAGGGGCTGTGTGTATGGTGCTCCAGCCTGCAGCAATATCAGTAGTTTTCAGCAGTAAATAAAGCACTCTTGGAACTACTGCATTGCTGCAGGAAAACCACTCCCTATGGGAAAAATCATGCTATGAAAAGTGCAATTCTTTTTTCTATAAATAGCATCAGTGCAAATGTTTTCTGGCAGAAAAGCTGTGACAGTGAGAGTGCCCCTTCCGCAGGCCCCAGCAGATGCCGGTGTGCTGGCACAAGCCCTCAGCAGGACTGGGAGGAATTTGCTGAGAGAGCATCCTCCGTGTCTGTGCCGATGACGCCACTCCTGGACATTGCCAGGCTACGGTCAGAGATTGCAGTGACGAGCTCCAGCAGTTCAGGTTCACACAGCACGTTTTCCCCAGGGATCAGGCTGGTGCTCCGGGCAGCAGAGCAGCACAGGTTAGGCACTCAGGTGTGAACATGACCTCCAGATGTTCAGTGGGTCCTGCAGCCCTGGGAAAAAGGTTCCTGAAAAATCCAGTGTGGAGCAAATCTAGCCCCTCACAAACCACTTACTCATCACCCCCTTCTGAGGAGAACTAGAAGAATTATTTATAAATATAAAAATATAATTTTGGGTAGAGTGCATAACCTTCTTAGACCACCCAGCTGCGGTGTGAGAGACAAGGGTTTATATATTTTCATTTTTCACAACTAAAACATCTTTCTCTTTCCCCCCCTTTTTTTTTTTTTCTGGCATTTGATGTGTTACAGAGCCTCAGTGAATACCCAGAAAAAAATAGTGATATAGCTGTTACTAATTGTTCTAAAATTAAGTGACCTACTTGGGAAAGCATTTTCCCTGTAACTTAATGCAGGAGTGCAAATGGATATAACTATATAGGCATAACTTCCTATTCTGTCTTGGTTTTGTTTATGTCATTTGGGAAGGGATTTAAATTCAGCTCAAACATTCCCATTTCTATGGGAAAAAAAGGTGAGCTTCTTAAGATAAATTATAGTTATACTACACAGTCTAAAACATTGGTATTAATGGTAATTGTATAATGCACCATATAAAAAACCTAATTCCCGTATCTTCCATTACAGTTTATATCCTGATTTCATGCAAAATTAGAGTAAGCTATTAATAGCAGTGGCCTTCCTAAAGATTTACTCTAGATTAGAAGATTCTCATCTGCTGTTAGCATGGAAACTGTAAATATTACTTGAATACAAACACAACTGAACTGTAAACCAGCTCATTACATCTCAGGTCTTTACTAAGTAACAAGTATTCTCTGTTAAAAACATCAGTACAGGCAAGTTTTTCCCGTAACAAGATTCCCTCAAGACTGGCCAGCTAATGAAAAGGGTTTAATGATTATACTGAGCCATTTTTGAGGAATTATTGAGATTTGTACTCAAGTACAGAAAACGTACATCAGGCAAAAGTCCCGTGCGTCCCTACAGCTCACCAGGTCTGCATGATCCATATTCCCATGAGATATCACATTTATAACACATCTGTTACAGTCACATCTGCTGGGGAAACCTAAACAGGGCTCCCTTTGACACAGATGGGTGACAATACACGTTGTCATAAGAACATTTCTGCTTAGCAAGCCAAGCACAGCACTGGTCCTCTGCTGAGAAGATGCACTTTCCCTGTCTCCAAAGCCCACCAGAAATGGTACTGTGGCCCCCGTTTGCTCAATGCCTGTCTGCCACAGAGGCCAGGCCCAAATACAACCCAAATCGAGTCCTCTGTGATGGCTGCAGCAGTGCCACAAGGTCCAATAGCTGCACTGCTGGGATGGCTCTGCTCTGGTGGCACTCAGATGGCAGCCGTGGCCAGCTCACTGCTGACAGCCATCCTGTGCACAGTGCTGTGGGTGTGAGAGGCAGGTCCAGCTCCTCCTCGGCTTCTGCTTCCACCCTTCAGATTGTGCTTTTCACAGCTCGGTTATCGAGGCAGATGGCTGCCTGCAGAGCCCCAGGCAAAAGGACAGATGGGCTCTCCTCCGCTCTGAACTAAGAGCAAGACTTTGCTGACCTTGCCTGTTTTCTTGGCTGGAATCAGTCAAAAAAACTTTTCTGTAGCTTCAATTCCTGCTTCTACTTGAAGTAAGTTGGAACCAATGCAAATCTTAGTTTTCCTCATCTGCCTGCAGATGCAACACCAGGTTGGGTCTTTGCACTCCAAGGTGAGCCCAAACTATTCCTAAACTCAATGGTGCTTCATCTCCTCCTGAACTCAGATTGCTCCCCTGCTGCCTTTGTTCTAGATCTGATCAGGAAAGGAAATATTCAGCACATCATTTCTACAAACTCCAAGCAGCACATTACCTTTGTTCATATTCATTATTACATGCATTTATGATACCATAAATGCTTAGAAGAGCCTTCAGGATCCATGTCACTTGGGTGGAGGGAAGAAGAGATAGTAGGGAATATAAAAAAAAAAAAATTATATGGGAACATGCTGACCTCAGAACTAATTTAAAGTGATGTTGGTACTAACTATCACATCACTTGGTAACTAGCTTCATCTGACATAGTTACCCTCGAGGCAGAGGTGAGGGTGGTGAGGCACTGGAACAGGTTGTCCAAAGAAGTTGTGGATGCCCCACTGGAGCCCAGAGCAACCTGATCTAGATGGTGGCATCCCTGCCCATGGCAGGGGGATTGGAACTAGATGATCTTTAAGGTCCCTTCCAATTCAAACTATTCTATAATGAGAAACCATAAAGGGAGGAAAAAATAGAAGTAACTGAGCCCTGAGACATTCCAACCCTCACCCTGCAAAGCCAAGATGGGAGTACCTGTGTGGAAAAACAACACAGAGGTTTGGGGAGTACTAGATTAATTCAGGCAGCCCTTTCTGATGTAAACTTCCCTATTCAACTCATAAAAGTACGGCAGGAGGAAAAAATCCTGAAATTTACTTCATTTTAAGAGGTAAAAAAATCTGTTTGGACCATTTGCAATCTATACAATCCCTTGTCCAACCTCTGCCACACAATTTCAGATATCGATGCTGTGGGAGCACAGACAGCAAGAAGACAAGCAGGTACTTGGTGGGACATTGAGGCCTTTGCATTTGGTCCAGGAAGTGTTGCAACAATCTCAAAATTGCACCAGAGTTGCTGAAAACAAGCCTGTAGAAACTGAACATGACAGACCTGCCCCTAAGGCTTGTGAGCTTTAGCAAACCTTTCAAAAGCCTGTTTTTAGGTAGGAATTTGAGAAAAAATTCCAAGTCAACAGCTTTACTGTAAATATTTTACACTGAAGTTGATCTGCTTTCCTTCCCACTTTTATAGTAATGTTGCCTCATGTTCTCTCCTTCTCCCAAATATCTGTTCTTTGCACTGCTTTGTCTGCAATTCTCACTCTGCTCCAGCATTTCTGTTGTATGCTGTTCCTCTGAAGGTCTCTTCCAACAACTGTTATAATGTATTCTGCCAGTGATGTCATTCAACCTTCCATTCAATCCACCTAAAAAGCAAGGAATATTGCATCCAGTAGAAAAAGGAATGGAGGAGAGAGGAGATCCCATGGAGAGTAATCGTCCCAAAATGCATTTTGATGCCGTGAAGCTGGTTATGATTTCTCAGTAATGACATCACAAACCTGCTGAAGAGGAAAACTATTGGCTTTTAGCTCACAGAGCTCTTGACTCACTGCTCAGCAAAAACCCCTCACCTACTTGCTGAGGTCAGTCCTGCATCACTCCATCTTCAGGAATCACACAGTGGCCCATTACTGAGTGAAAGCTCTTCTCCCACCGCCTATTTGGCCCCTACATCAGGAGCTCCCAGGTGAAAATGGAATGCAGCCTTGTCTACAGGACTTGCTCTACAAAGGGGATTGCTCAGGGAGAGGAAATCCAGCACAGAGACTGGGAATTTAAGAGCCCCTCTAACTCCCCATCAAAATTGGAACCCACAATGACATCACTGTTCTTGCAGAACTTGCAAGCACCTCCAGGCACATATCTGAGTTCCCAGCTACCTGTACTTCCATCTTATTTCCTCTTTTATTTACTCTGCCTGAGGCCATGAGGGTCTCCAACATTCATCCTCAGGAAGACTATCTATTTGCATGTCCCAATTTTTCCCTCCCCACTCTTCTTTGCACACTGGCACTCTACAGCCTTTTTTCATCTTCCCTCTGGAGGAAGCAGCATTTACACCAGCCCAAACCCTCCAGCTGACTCGTGTGCAGGCTACTGGCCTCTACTTATGCATCACCTCCAAAGCTTTCATTTGGCAGGCAGTCTCAAAACTGCCAGCATGCTACATTAACCTGCATTTCTCTCTTCATTCACCACTCTTAATTAGTGTTTGGGAATGTATTAACATGGGGCTAAGCCACAAAGTTTGCATCTGGGCTTGCCTCATGTTCGAGGAGCTGAGCTAGCACCAGAGCCTGGTGAAGAGTCACCCCTTCCTCATGCAGAAGCTGAAAGCAAGAGCATAGCAATGACTCCCCGTCACAGAATTCCATCTTCCACTTGAATATACAGTCACTGTGATTTTTTTCCCCTGCTTTCACAACTCTAAGGCACTGAACAGTCATTTGGTCCAGTAACTGAAGCTGTTCAGAAACTACCAGCATTTCTAGCTTGACCAAAGTCTTTGCCTTCAGGCAAGGATGTAACAAAAAGTGATCAGTGATAGTGGATGAGTTAAGCAACATCAAATGTCTCTGTAGCTGCTTTAGGAATGCATATATGAGCTAGTTATTACTGAGTTTCATGTACATGTGTGATAGGTAAGTCTAAGTTTGCAGCAAGATAGTTACTCTGATATCACAGGCTCTGAAATAGCTCCAAGGTCAAAGAGAGGGGGCAGAGGAGACAAAAGGGTCTTTTCTGCTCTTCCTCCAGGGGCCCACCTCACCAGCAAGGTGCTAGAAGGCAAGTTGAGGTCTGAACTTCCTCAGTGCATGTTCCATGGTACAGCCTCTCCTATATGCTGCTGTGCGTGGGACACAGGTGTGTTCACTAACATCTGTGGTTCCGAAGGTCTGAAGGGGTCCTGAGGGTCCCAAAGCAGCTGGAAGGGACACTGAGAAATCTGCCCTCACCACTGCCCTCTCCCAGGGTCTCTGTGTGGCCACCAAAACCCTGCTCCCTGCTTCTCCTTGATGGTCTAGGGAAACCTGTAAGTAACAACCAGCATCGCCAAGCAAATGGCCCTGCTAAGAATAACAACCAGAGGCAGTACCGTGCCAGGGACAGAGGTTATTCAGACAAACTACCAGTCCACACCTGAAGGAGACCACCCCTCTTCCTGCCCCAGATCCTTCCCTTAGGTTTCCAGCAGCACCAACCCTTTTAGCAGTAGGAGTAGGTCTGCGCTGCACACATTAATGCGGTGATGCACTGACGTACCTGAGACATCTCAGAGCCACCCAGCTTATGGTACAGGCTCCTCTCCACCAACTGCTGATCTCAGAGGAGGCTGTAAAACCTGTATGGACAAAGTGAGGTAAGTGAGTTTTGTCTAAGCTCTGAGCTGCCATGGAACTCCAGGTACTGAGGCTGGCGGATTTAAAGTTGCTTGGTATCTGTATTAATCATAATATTGCAGACATGTAACACACCTGCACTCCATATGCTGTATCATTTTAACTGAGTGACCTACAAATGGGTTCTCCAATTTTCCATGCACAGAAAAGCTAAGGGTAGTTGGGAATCTTCATCACACAAAATAATCCAGGAGATTTCCCATTTCAGGAGTCCTTGAGAAACCCATCTACTCAGTGTTTAGCAGACAGCAGCTTCTGGAACGCCGAGGGAGGGAGTATAACAACTCTCACATTAACTGCAGTGCAGGAGAAAATGACCAAGCATGTAAATGTAAGGATGTAAGAATGACCTTGAACCTTCCAATTAGCAGTATCATGACTAAATTCCACAGCACACACACACACACAGCCTTTGGCTTCATAGACATAATATAATTTTCTGTCTGTTTAGGAGAGAGAATAACAAGGGAAGCTGAGAAGAACATGAGCTGAAGGCAGAGATGCCTTCTGGTTAAATATCAGAGCACAAACGATGTAGTAGCTGTAGATATTAGCACATTGTTTGTGGGGGCAGGCATATGTACCTATCCAGCCTTCTCATCACATGAGTAGACAGAACTTGGTGTTCTGAAGCACACAGTAGTCTCAACTCTAACTTGTATATTTTTTTAATCATCC